>JAJSOF020000035.1:25872385-26194885 GCA_025594305.2 Periplaneta americana | reverse complement strand
CCCTGTAAACTTTTATGCTTCCATCGTATCCAAAAAAAGAAAGTTTACATTACAATACATGAAGTTGGCAGTTCTCAAAAAGCTTTGTCACTGACAACAGAGAACCTTGGCGGGCGTTTTGCCGCCTTCAGTGCACACTACAGTTTTCAACTGAGTTTCCCCAAGTCTAGTGCTGCGGTAGTAAGAAGGAAGGCAGCTGCGTGATCTGTGAGTACGAACGAGTGAGAATCAGCACATTTCTGTGAATTACACTTAGAATTCCATTTAACTTTCCTCTGGGCATAGCAGTGCTCTCAATTGAGAGAAAGATGGTACATTCTATTCCGAACTTCAACAATAGAGTTATAGAAGTTTTTGCTCGCAGAAAGAACCGAAAAATGGAGCTCATCTACAAAAATTAGAAAGGTTAGTGCACATAAATTGGTTTTATATGTTTTTAATTTTCAGGGTTCATCATTAAGGTTGTGCCCCACTTGACAGAATGGCCTTCGACCGCCACTGGAACTTACGATCATACCCGAAACAACCAATTCCGTTCCGGCAAATATTCTAGCATCCTGAATTCTGTTCTGTTCGATTCGATTCGACGTGCCGTGCCATTTTCTGCTATCTTCCATTTAAACACATTGTGAAGAGAAATTCTGTTCGATTCGTTTCCGCTAAGTGGGAGCTGGCCTTTAGTCCTCTTGCAGAATGCGAACAGGAACGTTTGATTCGAGTAATGTAAAGAAATAAACTGCTGACAGAAATTATTACAATGTACCGAAGTACATATAATATTTCCGTGCAGAAATTCTGCGTCATCTATGATGAAGGATGAGTGGAATAGAGAAAAATTCTCTCCGACATCGAGATGGGAATCCGGTGTGGCTTAGTGGATAGAGCGTCGGCACGTAGACCTGAAAACCCGGGTTCAAATCCCGGTGCCGGACAGAATTTTTCTTTGTTCTACTCATCCTTCATCATATGCTGACAGAAAACTGCCAATTATCGATTATTGCATAAAACTGACCATTGTTGCAGCTTTTACACATCACGATACAACAATGGCAATTGTGGAATTTCTAGCAGTCAAATATCACGTACAAACAAGAGGCGGGCTACTTTTTCGTGCGTCACTCAGTATAGTCGCAAGATTTTATTACTGAAAGCTGACACAGTGAATCACCAGTAAAAATCAGCCATATTAATTTAATTTATTTTAGTTTAATTTAATGTTTTAATTTATTTCGTTTTAATTTATTTCAATTAAAATATATATTTTAAAAATTATATATCTTGTTTGACGTTCTTGAAATTCTTTAAATTTTGAAGTTTTTCATTATTTCCAAAAATTACAGAAAAACCTGGAGCTATAGAGAAAATCTGAAGACATGCTCGGATTAAACAACCTTCAATACCTAAAAGCAGTCATATAAGTTGTCACATTTTGAATAGTGCCTTAATAATCAAAATATGTTTATGCTCGACCATGCCGAAATGTAGTAATTATACACAAAGTACACCTATTCATTAAAGTCCATCAATCAGAAAACACCATTGTAGCAATATGAAAGCGCAAGTATCGATTATTCTCGGATATGCAATCGAAAGACAACTAGCGAAACGTCAGGGAGGCTGGAAATCCAATACTGTCGCAGAAGGTTATGTTCTGTTACTATAATAATTAGCGTTAATTGTAAATAATATTCAAATAAATTCAATTTTTCATCTCGTTTTTCAATGTCTAAATCAATTTCAAGGTTATATCAAGATTACGATAGTTTATCATATCATATCATAGTTACAGCAATTTATTCACAGAGATCGCCACACGATTTGCACTGGTTTTAGTTAAATATGCATAATTATATTATAAAATATGTAGTGACTTCATATGTATTATTGTTTTTATCCTTTTCATCTTTTCTAATTCATATACTCATAAATTTTATCCTACTTAACAATTTCATTTAATGTTTTAATTTAGAACAATATTATCTAAAATACATATCAAACTGTCTTATACAAAATAAACTTAATTCAATTTTTTAAATTAAATTAAGCAATTGCATAAGGGACAAACTAGAAATTAGCACAAAACTAAAGGATGCGAAATACTCTCTACAGCACTACACGAAGTAAAATATTTCTTCTAACGATTTAGATTAATGTTTATTTTACTCTCTAGATTATATCAAGGTCAGTGACATTTGTTTCTCGGAAAAAATCAATACTTTCGCGTCTGCGCACATCTCACAATTTACGAGGTATTGCACAAGGTCAGTTCCGCTCCTCAGTCAGATAAGAATAACATGAATACTTATGAATAATTTCAAGTTAGAAATATGGTCGAGCGTAAAAAGTCGTATGAAACTTGACTATAATGGTAATTAAGACGCTCGCTTGCGCTCGTTTCATAAACATACTCGCGTCTTAATTACTACCATTATAGGCTCGTTGCATAATGTATTATTAGTTTATTTTAATGTTTTAATTTATTTTATTTTAATTTATTTTACTTAAAATATATTTTTTAAATTATATACCTTGTTTGACGTTCTTGAAATTCTTATTTACATTTGGAAGTTTTTCGTTCTTTCCAAAAATTACAGAAAAACCTGGCGCTATAGAGAAAATCTGAAGACAGGTTCGGATTAAACAACCTTCAATACCTAGAAGCAGTCATATAAGTTGTCACATTTTTTAATACTGCCTTAATAAGCAAAATATATTTCCAGCGTTTGCTCGACATTAAAGGCGTTACTTTGAAGGTTCTCGCCAATATAAAATAATATCAAATAACGAAAGTTATTTTTAGCTACGGAAAGCTATCATGAATTTTGATCCAGTCGTCATGGACGAACGGCACATTATTATTTTCGCTGTAAATGTGAGATGTATTTAAAATTAATTGAAGTAGGCTAGTATGCATTCACAGAATTGTAATATTATCGGTTTTCACTTCAATCGCAATTTTGTACACAAGTGGACAAAATGCATTTTGATTAATTGCTTCTCATGCAGAATTATACAAACCTAATTTGTGGCAATGAACAATAATCATAACTATAGTTAAATATTATTTAATATAACAGAAAGCAATAATTTTTATGATTATCACTCACATACTCGCTTATTTTTAAGCTCATTATATGAAATCACATGTTTATCTTGCTCAACTCTAAAATATACTGAAAGTGTCTATATAGCTGTCCTTCCTAATCTCTTCCTTCTTGCAATTTAACATTTCAGGCATATGAATTCCATACAGTTTATTTATATTGTCGTAAACTTCATAAAAGTTGTCCTTCACTTAGTTGGTGGGACTTTGAAATCATTCGTTTCAGATTTTGTCTCAAGAAATTAAAAACTTTTTAGACAATTGTAATTTATAGTTTTGCACAATCATGTTTTTTTGTTATATTTACAGCTATTGTTGTTAGCCTTGAAAGTTAGAATTCCCACATAGAAACTTGTTGCTAGGAAACATTCTTTATAACATAAAATTATACTGAAATAGACCCATTACAGTATACTTATTGTTATTTACTTACCATTACAATATAGTTTTACGAAGGCTTTGGAATAATATTGCTCTAAATTTTCAGTGCAAAATATATTGTACTTACAATTTCAAAAATATGATCGTGCAAAAAATGTTGTACAATACACGTTTGTGAAGTGCATTACAAAATCTGGGAAATTCAAAAATTCAAACTTTTCCTCGATTTTGTAAAAAAAACACTTCCCAACCATGTATCGTAATATACTATTTCATTCCATACCAATAAGAAATTTTTTGTGTAAATTAGGCTTTGTTTGATAAACTATTGCACAATATAAGTTAGATAATTTTTTTTTTAATTGAGGTGCAATGTAAAGAAAGTACACAATTTCAGGACTATAATTTTAAAAATATTCATTACACATTTCAGTTACCTACGTAATAACATATGAGAAAAAGAGGTTATAAAATTCATCTTCTACTGGATGTTCAGTTCAAAGTGTGTCATGGCTCGCTGTATGCCGTCATGTGGCTAGCCGATGAGCCTAGAGAATTCAATCTTCCTACACTTCCACAGAGGTGTATTACCTATGTGCCAGAGAAGTTGCCTAGCAAGTACGGCGTTCATTCTGAAGAGTACTTACCGATACGTACGGTAACGCCGGTAGTGGCAGGAATATGAACTGTTTCGAAACATGTACTGAGGTGAGTTTTTTCTTACTGTCGAGATATGTGGAGAGGGTTAAGACGATTACTTACGTACAGTATTTGTTGACATTAATTTCGACGGTCAACATGGACACGGAGCATTTGATTTGTATTGTGGAATGTTGTGGTACGCAACCGATGATAACAAATACCCTGCGTACGACTTGCCCGCGCAAAACATAGTTCGAAAGAGGTTATGGTAGCACACAGACCGTACAGACCTCCATCTGTTGCTACGACGTTCAAGTTATACCGTACGCCTTCTCAAGTTCAGATTGAACGCCTTGATTAATAGGCAACGAGCGTATTCCGAATCTTACCGGTGAGAAACCCGATGGCATCACGGTGTTCCGAATTCCACCGATGACGTCATTGATGCTCCACCGGTGTCGCATCGGTGCCATCAGCTTGCAGAGGTGGTGGCAGTCTCCATCAGCCGCCATCAGTGAATCTGATTGGTTCTTGTATAGGGCGGGAATTAGCAGACGAATAACATCGTCCACCGTTGTGTCATGGCGATGTGTTCTGCTTTAGTTCTGCTGTATTGTTTGTAATGAGCACAACGTAAAAACAATATGTTAATGGCTTATGAGCGAACATGTCAACGGACCAGTTATTACTACCGGTTCAAGAAATAAATTGTTTATGCTATCTTTTCTTTGAACGAGATGGCAGTACGAAAATTTCGCAAAATTTTGTTAGCGTAGCACAGACAACAACTTGCAGTAGTAGTATTTATTCCATATTTATAAACCCTATTTTACATATAGTATATTAGGGTCATATTTTAAACTAATCATAACAAATTGAAACTTACAGACTACCATACAATAAATATACACTTGTATGAGTGTAACATATATAAATTAATTAGATTAATGCCTTGAAATTACAATCGAAAAACATAGAGAATTTAACATGAATAGACATGTTGCACTTATAGATAATATTGACACTTCGCTAATATACACACTTACATACATACATACATACATACATACATACATACATACATACATACATACATACATACATACATACATACATACATACATACATGCATACTTACGTATGTAGAGACATAACATATAGATACATACGGTGAATAAACATTAATTTGATTGAAGGCTTGAAATTGTAATCGAAATACCTAGAGAATTTAACATGAATAGACATGTTGAACTTGTAGATCATATTAAGACATTTCGCTAAAATATGTACAGTCGCCATGACAGCCATCGATCCTTCCAGCAGTTTTGTTCCTTATTTCGCTGCAAAGTGACGTCATTGATGCCACCGGACCGGTGAGATTCGGAATACGCTGAACTTCTCTGACATAAAGCTGAAACTCGCTTCAAATCGCTGACTCATCAACAGTGACGTCATGACACACTTAGAAATGAAGACCCAGTATTTGTAATGTTAGTTTTGAAACCTCAACTATTTCCACAGAGCACAATTTTATTGTAACAATAATTTTAGCTAATTTAGTAAGTATTTTAGCTGTAATAAACAGCTAATAGCTTTCAGAGAGGAAAAGGCAGAGAAGAGCTGAATTTGAACGGTAAGAAAGAAGAGTAAAACTGTTTTGAGTGTAAGGGTTGTCAGCCTAGCAGGCTGGATGCTGATTTGGTTGTTCCGTTGGTGTCATGCCGTAGGGCGGTCTGCACTACAGCTCGGTGTCGCGGGAGGGCTCGAGCTTGTCCGTGCCATCGACGTATGTAAGTTACGTTGTGCACCATGTCGTATAGTACTGTATTCTCTCTGTTCCTTCTTCCTACGTCCGCCTTCTGTTGCGTGCATTGATGAATTGCGTCAGTTTGCTGCTGCCATACCAATTCTAATTTTTAATTTTTTGGTTTTATAATTTTTTGCTCTAATATTTCTCTTCCAGCCACCAATTAGGAAAACCAACGCACAAATAGTATGGCGGTAGTAATTTTACACGGCCAATATTGTTGATAATGTGTATGATTTAGCATGATAGGATCATCACTATTATATGAAGGGTAACATCACTGGATCTCTGTTCTGAGTCATGTTCAGTCAGGGCAGGGAATGGCAATGTTCTGGGTAGTGCATCAGGAGACAGACTTTGACCCGAACACAAGGTAAGTAATATAGGATACTGTAGAAAATAAATTAGCATATATATGTGCATATGGAATATGTCTTCCTTTCAATTATATTAATAACTAGCCGTACCCGTGCGCTCCACTGCACCTGTTAGAAATAAATATAAAGTAATTACATAATTAAAATAGGACATTTGATCCAGGGAACATTCGTCTTTGATAGAATGATAAATCGTTTAATATGTTACTTAATTTAAATTGCATCCAAATAATTAAAATGCGATCATTTTGGTCCAGAGACACTCATTTGGTGCAATGACAATTCCTTTAACATGTTTCTTAATTGTTATCACATGCAACCATAGTTTAATGAAGATTGACATCATTTAGATTTAATGTGTATATTTTATTTTACTTGTTATAGGTTTCCATTGAATTATGGTACCGTAATAACTTAATTTTAACCCTTGTTTTCTACGTATTCAGTAAATAGCGCTTGGCCCACTATGGTTCTCAACCCTTCAAATAACTTAAATTATATTATATAATATTACATTACATTACATATTATATTATATCAGAAGTTACTGTAATAACATTATAGCATTATGTCCATCTAGAGAAACTACACTTTCCAATGGTGAAATAATAATTAATTATACGAGTACAAATCGGTTAATTTAACTTCCGATATTACTTCATACAAACACAGAAACATTATCTGTAGGCTATCTTTCATAGCTTTCGATTTTTGCTGTCCAAGGCCCTTTATAGACGAAGTCATTTGTTTTTTAATTCATTACACGGCCTTAGATGGCAGTTATTTTAATTTTAAAACTCATTTATCTCATTAAATATCAGTCCTATCAAACTTTTTCAAGGAATAAAACTTATCGCAAATTATTTTTAAGGAAACTTTTGTTATGTAACATTTTTCACAAAAATCAATAATAAGCGAGATATTTCGATTTATTTAATTCAGGCCCCCTTATAACTCCCCTTTTAAATAATGTATTTTGAATGCCATATAGCCTAAAATCTACGTTACAACGAACTTAATTTATATTACAATTTTCATCGAAATCCGTTCAGCCATTATCGCGTGAAAAGGTAACAAACATACAGACAGACAGCCAGACAGACATACAAACAAAAAATTTCAAAAAAGCGATTTTCGGTTTCAGGGTGGTTAATTATATATGTTAGGACCAATTATTTTTGGAAAATCGAAAATTACCAGAAAAATTTCGGCTACAGATTTATTATTAGTATAGGCTAGCTGTACCCGTGCGCTCCGCTGCACCTGTTAGAAATGAATATAAAGTAATTACATAATTAAAATAGAACGTTTGATCCAGGGAATATTCGTGTTTGATAGAAGGATAAATCGTTTAATATGTCACTTAATTTAAATTGTATTTAAATAATTAAAATGCGCTCATTTTGGTCCAGAGAGCAATCATTTGGTGCAATGACAATTCCTTTAACATGTTTCTTAATTGTTATTACATGCAACCATAGTTTAATGAAGATTGTCATATCATTTAGTTTTAATGTGTATACTTTATATTACTTGCTATATGTTTCAGAAGTTACTGTAATAACATTGTAGAATTATGTATGTCCATATAGAGAAACTACACTTTCCAATGGTGAAATAATAATTAAACTATTAATTAGCTTCCGATATTACTTCATACAAACACAGAAACATTCTCTTAGGCTATGTTTAATAGCTTTCGATTGTTGTTGTCCAAGGCCCCTTATAGACGAAGTCATTTGTTTTTATTTCAGTACAGCGCCTAGATGGCGTTGTTATTGTAATTTTAAAACTCATTTATCTCATTAAATATCAGTCCTATCAAAATTTTGTATAGAATAAAACGTATCGGAAATTATGTTTAAAGAAACTTTTGTTATGTAATATTTTTCATGAAAATCAATAATAAGCGATATATTTCGATTTATTTAATTCAGGCCCCCTTATAACTCCCCTTTTAAATGAAGTATTTTGAATGCCATATAGCCTAAACTCTAAGTTACAACGAACTTAATTTATATTCCAATTTTCATATAAATCGGTTCAACCATTATCGCGTGAAAAGGTAACAAACATACAGACAGACAGACAGACAGACATGCAAACAAAAATTTCAAAAAAGCGATTTTCGGTTTCAGGGTGGTTAATTATATATGTTAGGACCAATTATTTTTGGAAAATCGAAAATTACCAGAAAAATTTCGGCTACAGATTTATTATTAGTATAGACTAGCTGTACCCGTGCGCTCCGTTGCACTTGTTAGAAATAAATATAAAGTAATTACATAATTAAAATAGGACATCTGGTCCAGAGAACATTCGTGTTTGATAGAAGGATAAATAGTTTAATATGTCACTTAATTTAAATTGTATTTAAATAATTAAAATGCTATCATATTGGTCCAGAGACCACTAATTTAGTGCAATGATAATTCCTTTAACATGTTTCTTAATTGTTATTACATGCAAATAATTAGAATATGATCATTTGTTTCAGAGAACATCCGTTTTTGGTGCAATTTGGTCCCATCAAAATTTTTCTTGAAATGAAACATATCGGAAATCATTTTTAAAGAAACTTTTGTTATGTAACATTTTTCACAAATTTCGGTTGTTGTTGTCCAAGGCCCCTTATAGACGAAGTCATTTGTTTTTATTTAATTGCAGCACCTTAGATGGCGTTATTTTAATTTTAAAACTCATTTATCTCATTAAATATCAGTCCTATCAAAATATTTCATAGGATAAAACTTATCGGAAATCATTTAAAAAAAACTTTTGTTATGTAACATTTTTCAATAAAATTAATAATAAGGGAGATATTTCGATTTATTTAATTCAAGCCCCCTCATAACCCCCTTTTAAATAAAGTATTTTGAATTCCATATAGCCTAAAATCCAAGTTACAACGAACTTAATTTATATTCCAATTTTCATATGAATCGGTTCAGCCATTATCGCGTGAAAAGGTAACAAACATCCAGAAATACAGTCAGACAGACATACAAACAAAAATTTCAAAAGAGCGATTTTCGGTTACAGGATGGTTAATTATACATATTAACACCAATTATTTTTGGAAAATCGAAAATTACCAGAAAAATTTTGGCTACAGATTTATTATTAGTACTGGCCGTACCCGTGCGCTCCGCTGCACCCGTTAGAAATAAATATAAAGTAATTACATAATTAAAATAGGACATTTTATCCAGGGAACATTCGTGTTTGATAGAAGGATAAATCGTTTATTATGTTACTTAATTTAAATTGTATTAAAAAATTAAAATGCAATCATTTTGATCCAGTCATAAAAATTATTTTAGGAAATACAGGAAACGAATGGCTATCAAGTTTTCTGTGCATAAGAAGCTATTTCGATCTTACCTGTCCTCGATTCACTCAGAAGTTACTGTAATAACATTATAGCATTATGTCCATCTAGAGAAACTACACTTTCCAATGGTGAATTAATAATTAATTATACAAATCGGTTAATTTAGCTTCCGATATTACTTCATACAAACACAGAAACATTCTCTGTAGGCTATGTTTAATAGCTTTCGATTGTTTTTGCCCAAGGCCCCTTATAGACGAAGTCATTTGTTTTTTTATTTCATTACACCGCCTTAGACGGCATTGTTATTGTAATTTTGAAACTCATTTATCTCATTAAATATCAGTCCTATCAAAATTTTGTATAGAATAAAACGTATCGGAAATTATTTTTAAAGAAACTTTTGTTATGTAATATTTTTCATGAAAATCAATAATAAGCGAGATATTTCGATTTATTTAATTCAAGCTCCCTTATAACCCCCCTTTTAAATAAAGTATCTTGAATACCATATAGCCTAAAATCTAAGTTGCAACGAACTTAATTTATATTCCAATTTTCATGTAAATCGGTTCAGCCATTATCGCGTGAGAAGGTAACAAACATCCAGACAGACATACAAATAAAAATTTCAAAAAAGCGATTTTCGGTTTCAGGGGTGTTAATTATATATGTTAGGACCAATTATTTTTGGAAAATCGAAAATTACCAGAAAAATTTCGGCTACAGATTTATTATTAGTATAGATATAGATAAAAATAGGGTGCTATCCCTTCTTTTACTAAATCAAATAATATCAGTTCTTCAATTACAGACATAAGTAGTATCTACCACTGTACTCAACACCAATATCCACATCTCCCTCACCTCACAATACTACAGTATCTCATTACTGGTACCAGTACATACATCATGTGTTTTCTCGTTACGTGCGCCATTCTGCACCATATCCAATAGTTGGCTGAAAACATCATTCCTGCTTTATAGGCCCATGTCTCTGTTGACAAATCGTCAAACAAACTTATTACTGTATTAAGGGAAGAGGATGGTATTTTTTTAACTTTTTTCCTATTTGATGTAAAATATTAAGTTTTTGTATGTAGAGAGCTCATAGCTGTGGCAACTCAACACAGTAAAAATATTTTGAAAAAAAATTATTTGGGGGCCCAAATTTGAAAAAAATATACCCAATGCAGGTTTGTACTAAAACCGATATATCTAAACAGTTTTTAAAGATAGATTCAAAGAGTTTTTTGCAATGTATTTGCAAAAGCATGTTCTACAAACTGTGTGTAACAGAATTGTGATATTAGTTTTTACGTTTGTAAAATAAACAATTAAAATTTAATAACAATTTTCTGATTTCATTTCTTGCAAACAAACGGACGTATTTTTTAAATGAAATCAATTAACAAAATTCTGTTACAGAGAAACGTTTCTTAATAGTCTGAAGAATATATGTTCTAAATTTCATGAATGTATCTTTAACAGTTCAGAAATTATATCCATTTTTGTCTGGCAATGTAGCAAAAAAAAAAATGAAGTTACTGGAAACCGATAATAGCGGGCGTGTGATTTAAAAATCCATAGCGCAGGAAGTTTAAAAATGACGTCTCAACATCCGATAAGGGCACAAATACCCACAAAATGTTATGCAATGCATTCCACACATATCAAAGGGTATTTTAAAGAGAAAAAAAAATTGAAAATTTAATTTACCGGAAACAACAATAAAAGTGGGCGAGTGATTTAAAAATCCATAACGCAGGAATGATTTTCATTTAAACAATCTCTGAACTATTTATTATCAGAAATAAACCTAACTAATATACTGTTAGAAAAGTTTACAATTTTAACGATTTTTAAAAGTTTAAAATGGCGACGACCCAACATCCGATAAGGGCACAAATACCTTCAAAATGTTATGCTATGCATTCCACACGTATCACAGAGTATTTAAAAAATTTCTTTTTCAATTCACTCATTTTTCACCAAAAAATACCATCCTCTCCCCTTAATAACTACGTAAACCACATGCTGATGTTTTTATTTTTGTACATCTTAGAATATGCATTGCATGGGATATGGCCTTGTATGGGGCAGAAACATGGATATTAAGACAAAGTGGAGAGAAACGACTGGAAGTATTTGAAATGTGGATATGGAGAAGAATGGAACGTGTGAAATGGACAGACAGAATTAGAAATGAAGCTATGCTAGAAATAGTGGGGTCCTGGGTTCGATCTCCGGTGCCGAAGCTAATTTTTCTCCGTTATTAATCAATAAATAAGTTTTTTGTTTAAAGTGACAGACAAAAAATTTATCACACATACGTAGGCCTAAAAGAAAAAAAGTTTGAAATATAAAGCCGCGAAACTAAATAAGGATGACAGTTCCTGTAAAAATTCCTTTAAAAATAATTAAATTAATCAAATAAATTAGCTGCCTCTGAAAATGTCAAGCTTTTCAGAACTCCACACTAGTTCAACCTTGTAATCTTCTCCATGCACCTGATATAACATTTGCATCTCGTTTCAAAAGTTTAACACATGACAGAATATCGCATATGCACATACATATGTTAATTTTTATGGGTGTTTTTATCTTTAGTGAAGTAGACAGTTTGTTATTATTATTTCGATTGATATTTTATTGTACTTTAAACTCACTGTCTTTTTAGTTTTGGAACATATTTTTCTCATATAGATTCAGCCAGGGGGCAGACTCCGCGATATCTTCTGGAGGAATATGATTTCTCACAGTATCATCCCACTGCATTACGGATAAGTCAGATAAAATATCATGTTCGGCACGAACATGATGAAAGAACATTGTGGCTATTCCTGGTCCTCACTATATCTGTACATGACAATACCATTAAAATCCTGAAATTTATTTATGTGGCATTTTCTTTAGATTGTAAGTCACCTCTTGAAAAGAACAGATACTTTAAAAAATGAATAAATTTAGTGTCTTTTTTTTTTTAATGTTACTGAAGTCAAATTTCTTCTTATTATTATTTTCAGATGTTATACAGTGGAACCTCATTATAGTGTTCCCCATATAGTGATCCTTTTATATAGCATTTGGTTATATGAACCCAGTATTAGGTAGTTCATGTGTACTTAACCTACTTACAAGAAATCTCTGCTCTTTCTTTGAGGTACACCATAATAAGGTCCAACTGTGATCACTCATTATTGGCAGTCAAGTACCAAGAACTCTAATAAATGCCACCAATAAAATGATGACGTCATAGTATGTGGAAAATAAATGAAGATCACTTATTGAACTAATCGGAATTATTTATGAATTCACTAGACATTTCATTTAGTTTCAACAAAAAAATTGTTTTCACAGTAACTTTATACAAACTCGAGGAAATGTATTTATAGAAAAATAAATCTATATGAGATGAATTCTAATACATGGAAAAGTCCGTACCTATATAACCGTTTGATATAATTTTGTAACCATTTTCAATCTATATTGAAAATATTGTTAACTTTTATTTCTACTTTTACCCACTACCAGACAATAATGTGACTTTTATTCTTAATAATTCACCCTACAATAATGGATATTTCACTCAACACAGCAACACAATAGTCGTTATTGCACTCCACACGACGACAATGACATACACGTGTATTATTGAGAAGAACAACAATGTACTCATAATTTCAACTAATGTTCACAAAGCACTATGTGCAGAACAAAACTGTCAGTTCTCAGTTCACAGTTCGTTCGCCTTGGCTAGTTCTTCTAGCTCACTCACTCAAGTTCACTGCACGTCGAACCCCGGTCTTCTGGCTACGGTGCACGACACGTCGAACCCCGGTCTCGAAGGCTGGCTTCCTTGCTCGCTCGAAGACTTACATGTAGACTGACAAATCACAAAATGTATTTATGTACTTGTAAGAGTTTCATTGTCAAAACAAAATTAATGGTTCGCTGAACTTGTAAACATTTATATGGTTAAGTACTCTTTGTTCCTTGTGGCAGCTCACGAATAGTGAGAAAATTTCTAAATTTCAATAGAGAAAAGAGAAGGAGATTGAGTGTATGTATATTTAAGAAATGGTAATAAAGAAGTAGAGGTAGTGACATCTAGTAACTACTTAGTATATTAACTTCTTGAGTAATAGTTCAATGGAAAAGTACCCATATACGTGTGTGCCCGGGTACTAGGATAATACTGAAAGAGAGAAAGACAGTCTGTCAGCTTTCCCAATAGCGGGACTGCCTCATTGGACAAAGCATAACAAACACACAGAGTAAAAACAAAAACAGAGCACAAAAGAGAAATGTGGAGAACGAACAGAAAAGGGAAATTAAGTACAGATAATAGCATACAAATAACAGGCCTAAACATAGTAAACAAATAGATTAGACGTTCAAACAAAAGTTCTTCCTTCTTAGGAAACAAAGTACAGGTGGTATTTTAAAATGGCAAGTGATCCTCTGATAGCAGTAAGGGAAACATCACGAATGAAGTCGTTGTTCAGCTGGAACTTCTTGCAGAAACTGACAAAGAGGCGAGGTATTGCGCCCCTAGCGCCAACCATTAGCCCAACTACTCCAATGGAGTTGAGGTGATATTTCTTCAAATAGAATGGAACTATGGGCTCATAAATTCTGCATTTTTCTGCGTGGACTTCAGCGGGCTGTTGTGCCTCGAACCTGACTATCGGGTCGATAATGTAGGCGGATGTAGAGCCTGGTGGAACTGTGAGATAAAGTTCAAACTGTGAGGTAAAGTCTAGTGGCCAGTTTGTCCAATAATGTTTAATTTTGCTTAACGAATGTTAAATTAACAGTCTGTTTATTTTTAACGCTTTGTTAATGTATTTTCCATTTGTTCAACATAGTTTTGTTTAAGATAACCAACACTTAACTATAACGTCTGTTAGCACTATTTTAACTACTCAACAGCAGTTGGTAATGATTCTACACATGTAAGACAATTTTTGATTGGCTAAAATTAATATTTAAATTCTTTATCATAGAGTGATTCATGAAACTTGCATAAAATGACAACCTGTTATAGTAGGCCACGCTCCATAAACAAACAGTTGACAAAAGAAAGTTGTAGGTGACGTGCTGAATGATAATTACAAAGTAAGGTTATATTTCCTCATTGCTATTATGGATACGAAATACGATAGAAATAAAATAACACTGATGTATTTAAACAGTCCTAAGTATTTTTTAAATGTTATATTACCAGTCATATGCTAAACA
Organism: Periplaneta americana; assembly: GCA_025594305.2. Lineage (NCBI taxonomy): Eukaryota > Metazoa > Arthropoda > Insecta > Blattodea > Blattidae > Periplaneta > Periplaneta americana. Next base: position 26,179,997 of record JAJSOF020000035.1, on the reverse strand, counting down.
TTCCGTACAGAGAGACACAAAATATTAATTTCGCAACTTCTGTTCGAACAGCTGTGGAGACATTGGCCATATTTAACTAACTGTTAAACGGTTTAACTGCCCGAAATCCTACATTTAAAATTAACAAACTGTTAAATCAAACTGGTGTTGAAAACATACAATTTTATTAATTAACAAACTGTTTAGAGCTTAACAGTCGTTAAATTTTCTAACAATACTTGGAAAAACCTGCCATTAATCTCACTAGTGGAATAAAGTAATGTTGAATAAAAGCCTACTTTACAAACGCAATAGTAATATACGTTACAAGAGCGGTATGTTGACGTTTTCATGGTCGAGGAAAAGATTGAAAAAGCGAAACGTAGTTGAGCTTTTTTAATTTCCGAGAACATGAAAACAAACATACCGCTCGTGTATCGTACATTATTTTGTGCGAAGATCGTTTATTACATACCTGAAAGAGGAATTTCTAATTAGTTGCAATGAAATCTCCATCTTGGTTTCTGTTTAATGACGGCAACTTCGGAAAACCAAAATATCCTTCTTCAATATTGTTGCTATAAAATGTTTTCTGTGTTTACTATACTCCAGCAGGCCGTGATATACGTCAACATATTGCAGTAATAACATCGGCATCTGGAATCTTGTTGATTTTTCACGGCTTCCTTAATGTTACTTGTATCAGGAATGCAATAAGTTTCGTGGAGTAGTAGACTTTACTTAATTTTTGCAAATATTAAAAAACAATAATTAACATTGCAATTTAGGTGAAATTGCAGTGGTAAGTTTCAATTTATAATTATTATTATGTTAAACGTCTCTAAAAATAATAAGTTAAAAGCCTAAAGCAGTAAAATGAAAGTCGCGCTTAAGCGGTAAGAAGAGGAAAATTGTTATGTGTGTTAGGTTGGGAATACTGAATGTGGTATTTCACACTTACCGCGTATTGGTTCTGTGCGGAAAACAAGCAAATACGCACGATCTCGCACAAAAGTATTTTGTAAAGGCATGTTTTTCATTATAGTCATGGATAAACAAATTTTTAAGGATCAAATTTTTTTCAGTGACAGTACACAGTATGTCATTTTTCACTAACGGTATGTTTTCTGGCCATAGAAATCAGTGGCGGTATTCATTAGAAGTCCAGAATAGACATTAGATTTATAAAATTTAGGAAGTTAGTCGCTTTTATTTTGGATAAACGTTTCAGTTATTGTTTCGTAAAATAATTATGGATTTAATTTTCTTAAGTATTAGTTCAATAAATGACCTCCATTCATTTTCAGTAATCCCTAAAGCAAAATTTTGGCCGTGTAAAATATTATAACTATGCTTCACGTTGCATGCTTCTTTTTTGCATATAGGGAAATTGTTGTGTCCTCGTCTGGCGACTTGTGCGTGTCCAGCGTCTTTATCCTTTTGTGTCTTCTTCAAGCTGAGGCTTCGCACACTAGAGGAGGAGAGGCAATCTTCGACAGACCCTTGAGAATTGTGTCTTTGTAACTGTAGTAGTATGTTGTCCATTTACATATAGAGGATTGATGCCGGGACTGGTGGCCACCGAGACGTATTTGTCTTCGTGTGCATTCGTCCGTTGTCGAGTATGTCGAGAAAAGTGAACACTTGTGACGTGTATCGTATGCGTGTGTTTGTGGCTTTGTGAACTGATTGTCGCTATCTGTTCTCTTCTATCCAGCTTGCACGGAGCATGATCGTGAGTACCGAATGGTGTTGACACATAACTGTGTTGTTGGATGTTGTAGATAGTTATTGAGGTTAGGTAAAAGTTTAGAGATCAAACTCTCAGCAGTAGCTGTAGAATTTAAAACCTCTGTGGCTAGACTTAAATAGGAACAATCGTAGTATTGATCAGGAGCTCGCTGAGTCCTTCTTGCACGTAGCCATTTATACGTACTACGTAAAGGTTAATGTTTTGATCCTGCACAGTCATCTATTATGGTTACCATTGGTTATTAATATAATTTTTTCCCTGTAAGAAAAATCCTAATGTAAACAGTAGCACGTGACGGAAGAAGTTCCTATATGCACTCCAAGCAAAGAAATTTTTCAAGAATTAAATATTTTACCACTCCCTGCATCTACATCCTAGAATCTGTTTGCTTTATACATAAGAATCTTAACTATTTTAAAAGGAACTCTGAAATTCATAACCATACACAAGAACTGCCAACAACTTGCATATAAATTGTCATACTATTACCAAAAGTCTTAACAGTACTTTCATACAGGTATCTTATTATATAACAAGATACCTGTGAATATTAAACATTTAAATTATGAAGGTTTCAAAACCAGGGTAAAAACTATTCTGCTCCAGTCCATGCCGTTCAAAATCACTGATTTCTTGCATTAAAGCTATAAATTCAAAATACCTACCTTTTTACTGTTGCACATAATTTTTCTCCAAACGATATTGATAATAATGTAGGACTATCTTGTTCTTACCTAATCTATGTTAATTTATTTATTTAATGTCTTGCAAACGGAAAATCTATTATGTATCTTGTTATTTATTGTGTCTTTTGGCAGTTTTACTATTCTTTGGAAAACTTAAGAATGTTAAAATTAAATTCATACTAGAAATCAACTAAATTCATACTAGAAATCTTATTTTGTGTGTGTGTTCATCACAACAACTTTTTTTTTTTTTTTTTTTTTTTTTTGAGTTTGTATTTTGTGTTTGTATCTAATGACGAACCTATAATCTGTAATAGACTGTACAGGAAGTGAATAAATACAATACAATTCATTGGCCGCTGTTTGGCGCCATAGATTCTCAATACGTGTTCCCGCCTACTGTTGTACATTCTGTTTCATGTTAAACATTTCCCGTTACTCGTCAAGTAGGCCTAACTCACTACTATGCATTCGTTTGCAGGAAACATTTATTTTATAATTACTGTAATTAAATTATTTTTAAGTGGGATATGATGATAGAGAATGGATTAATTTTGCTCACGATAGATACCAATAACGGGCTTATGTGAGGGCGGCAATGAACCTCCGGGTTCCTTAAAGCCAGTAAGTAAGTGAGTATGTCTTCACAAAGGACAGTTGAGGATGCAGAAGCCATATTTCAGTACCACGTGCTTACGCGAACAACTACGAGCTCAAGTGACGCCAGCTTGTTACAAGAACAGACTACCTGGATGTATTTTAATATTACTGTTGGTATTCATCTGCGTTCATAGTACATAACAAAATATAAAAGTAGCTTTTCTTTTACATAGCGTTTTACTGTACATATGAGTGAAGTTAAATGTTTCATCGTATTTAACTAGAATTCAATTTTTTATTTTCAAATAATACAAGATTGTGGTTTCCAAATACGAACTATATTTTCCTGCGCCATGTGAGTATTTCGACTGGGAGCCAATCACGGATATGACAGCAACATGCTTATGTTTACATTAGGATTTTTCTTAACAGCGAAAACAGAGAGTCAATGTATATTATATCGAACATGAAGGCAACTAGGAAAAGTACCAAAGGAGAAAGATTCGATCCGGTACTGTGGATTGAGCCTCGGCGTAGCTCAATGGTTAGAGCATCCAGTGCATAGAACTGGGGTTCCCGCGTTCGATCCTTGGCGCCGGAGCTAATTTTTTCTTTATTATTAACCTATGGTAACCATAACAGATAATTCTGTAGGACCAAAAAATTAATCTTTACGTAGATTATTCGCCCATCAGTGCACAATATACTGTGGAGTCCCGACCACCAAGTCACTCAAATGAGTGCGCTTCTTTATGTGATGACTGATGATTTAATAATATATAGTGTGTGTAAATATATATGTCGAACATGGAGTAAGACCACTAGGGAAAGTACCAAAGGAGAAAGATTCGATCTGGTGCTGTGGATTGAGCTTTGGCGTAGCTCAGTGATTAGAGCACCCAGTACATAGAACTGGGGGTTCCAGGTTCAATCCCCGGCACCAGAGCGAATTTTTCTCCATTAATAACCATTTATACATAGCCCACTACATAGGCCTACCAGCAATGCAGAGAAAAAGTGACGTCAGAGATCCAGCTGTCAGGAATTACAAAAAAAATATATATCATCACGTCATCCAGTGTTGCAAAATCGAACACTAGAATTAGTTGGTAAGTCGTTAAGCATTGACTTCAATCCTAAAATAACATAACTTAGCATAACCTAGCCTTACGTAATCTAACCTAAACTAATCTTAACCTAACCTAGGAAAAATAGTAGGTACAAGAAGATAATTTCCTTCTGATATAGCCAGTGCTAAACTACCCTGTACCAAATGGAAGCCAAGAGAAAGATCTGAAATTGATTGATTTTTTTTTTTTCGATAATAGACGACATGCGTTATTTGTGTCTGACACTGAAGATTAGTGAAAGGAATGGCTTAATAGTTCCCAGCCAATACTGGGAATTATTTAGTGTGAGTATATTTTCTTCCTTATGTAATATTGCTGACGAATGTGTATTGGCATTTCAGATATCTTTGCTACTGTGCCGGTGCATAGTCTTTCATATAAGCATAACGGACTGGATATGTTGGTGTTTAAATAGAGGTCCAGGAATTAATTATTGAAAAAATAACAGACAAACAAGGAATACTAAACAGATGGACGACATATGTAGAAGAGTTATATGAGACAAGGAATCGTCCAGATGGCATAGCTAGGGGCGGCCCGTCCCTATGTGCTACAGCACAGTGATAATTTTTGCTCAAATAATGTATTTGTAATACCACAGTATCTGATCTGCCATTTAACAATTTCCCGTGGTTATATTCATGACGCATTATCAAGTGTTTAGTCTTCGCTCTTTGGTGCCTCAGGGGTTCGTTGTGCTACTCTGAACTTCATATGAGAATGTAGACAGTTATGCGCATGTGCGAAGCTGAAACCACTGCTCTGATTGGCTATTTTTACACGGGAAAGTGCTGTAGTCAGTTTCAGCACAACACAGCTTGGAGATTGCAAAAGTAAAGCTTAACGAAAGAATGGTTGTTTGTGGAAGAACTCGGAACTATTTACAATATTCAAATATCAGACTGCTGCTGCCATCTACCTGTAGGCCTATGAGGTTCCTCCTGAATCAGCCAGCAAGCGATGGAAAACGGAATCCCAGAAAATTGAAGCCAAGGAAGTATGTGACTGTATAATTCAGGAAACTACTCATCGTTTCCAGTCTTTAAGCTACCTAGACGCAACAAAATTATTAAACAGCAACATTTTTTAGAATTTTTCGTATAATTTTCGTGAACGCGAACTTGAAGTTGCTGTCAACAGCTATACTATACTGAACAAAAGAGTATTAAAGACACAACTTGGAGTTCTATACGGAAAACCCGACTTCCAAAATATAGACGTCTGTTCAATTGTTACAATACATAGTCTCCAACAATTTACAAGATCCATTCCGTGAAGTAACGAAGTTGTTAAATATTTTGGTTACAACACCAATGGCCACTGCTGAGCCAGAAAGATGTTTTTCTTGCTTGAAACGCATAAAAAATGTTTTTAAGGAACACTATTTCCCAGGATCGTCTCACTGCTCTTGCAATACTGTCAATAGAAAAGAGTATGATGTCCAAGATGGAGAGGTTTAACACCAGGGTAATTGACAAGTTCTGCAGTAGGAAGGAACGTCGTATGGACTCCATATTTCGTCACTAGGCGAGTCTCAAATTAAGATAAATACATATAAGTGTATACAGTAGGCAGATATAGAGATTGTAGCACACTCATTGTTTTGACCACCAGCCGCTACTGGACATAGCTATAGAAGACGAAGCTGTATCAAAAGACAAAAAAGGATTTTTCATTTTAAGCGAAGAAGTTGAACTAGCTCAGAAAATGAAGAATGAGAAAGGAATCCCCACTGAATTGGTGAAATGCATGGGTGAAGACAAGAAGCAAATTCTATCATTATGCAACGAAATATATGAGAAAGGCGATTGGTCTGAAGATTTACGGAGACAGTGTTGATTCCAATACTGAAGAAAAATAACGCCAAAAAATGTAAGTTCAGAACTATCAGTCTAATATCGCATTCGGCGAAGATTCCCTTGCGAATACTGAATCGACGTTTATATTCTAAGGTGGAAGAACAATTAGAAGAAGAGCTGTTTGGCTTCAGGAAGGGAAAAGGTACGAGAGATGCAATTGGACTGCCACGGACAATCGGCGAAAGATAACTAGAGATGAATAAAGAAGTGTATGAGTATTTGTGGACCTAGAGCGTTCAATTGTTTATATACTTCATTCATTTGTTTTCCCATCTTTTGTTTTCTATCGTCATCTGGCAACGTGGATTGTCGTTATTGTAGATTAGAGATTTGATTAGAGCTGAAGAGAATAAAGCTACAAAAACTTATTGAGCATTTCATGTAATAATTGTGTTTGTGTATTAAATTATTTTAAAATGGTGCATATCCTTCAAGAGAGAACAAAAATCATCTTTACTGATTAAATTTAGGAAATTACACAAAAAAAGCTGTGTTTTCATTCTACAATCAACTGATAATAACAAAAATCCAGGTTGTCAGGCAACGATAGAAAACGGAAGATGCGAAAACAAATGAATGAGGTGTATAAACAAGTGAATGCTCTTTCATATTTACGTATAAAAATATATGGGCGCCATTTGAAATTTCAAAGTGGGGTTTGACTGGGGAGGGGGGGTGAAATCTAAAATGCAATTAAGCCTGGTTTCAGACTTCCCCCTCAATATATAAATTGACGTGTTTTTTTGTTTAAATTGAATTCAATTTAAATAATTAGTTATTTAGACTGGGAAATTTTGAAATGAAAGCCCTGTATAATACATAATTATGTATATCGGTGTATAAAGAATGCCAAGCAGACTTGTATCGATAACATCATTCGATTATCTAACAAAATTAATATTATTATCGGTTACAAACTTAAGTTAAGTTGTTGGATTGCACCTCGAAACGTGTTGAACATAAACTTTCATTGTTACGAGTTTCTGAATTAATTAAATTTGCAACACTTACTACCAAGCTGACAATATTTAAAAAACAGATGTTTCATTATGTTCTTTCTATAATAAATAAAAAACTAAGGATTTTCGGACGTATGTTTATATGAACTTTTTTTCTTGCTTTGGTGTGAGGAACATGCCCCAAGATTTGTCAAAGTATTTCTGAAACACTCTGTATAAGTGTTAAAAGTGTATATAGAACAATGAAGACATAATTTATTACAGTTCAATCAAGTAACTGAAGCAAACGCGTCTTCATCTTCCTCCAATTCTAAAACCTTCACGATAAATATGTTAAAAATGTGCATAGTAAGAAAGAAAAATAAATAAATGCTGAAATATGGTAAAGCAAATAAAAAAAATAGAGAATTACAATACTCTTCTTTTTTGACAATTGTTGCTAAGAATAATTAAGTACAAAAACATTTTTTTCCGTAAACTGGGGTTACTTTGAACACAGAGGAAACTTTGAACATTTTTTCAGGAAATCATATTTAGGTTTCCAGATGCTACACTTGTTTGATGGAGGTAAATTTGGTATGAGAATGATTTTTATGATAATTTACCTCTATCTATAACAAATGCAGCATGTAGAAACCTAAATATGATTTTCTGAAAAAAAAAATGTTCAAAGTTTCCTCTGTGTTCAAACTAACCCCAGTTTACGGTTCTCTTCATGTCATTAAATGAAACTTCATAATGTTTGTGGAGCTGTTGGTATAAATTTATCATGCTGCCTACAGTATTTACAAACGACCTTATCCTTATCTCGTATAATGATTGTTTCATTATGCATAAGAAGGGACATTCTAAATTGACTCTAAACTGATCTATTAAATATGCAGTAGATAATAGTGCATAATGGTAAACATGCTGAGATGTTAACAAAGTATTGGTAATAAAAACTTGATTTTTGTATTATGGAATGACGATTGCTTTGTAGTATTAAGCTAGTTTCTGTATTTCAGAATCTGTGTATTAATTGATGTTGTACTCTGTAGTGTAGAATTAGAGTAGCTAATTGTCGTGCACCGTAGAGTAGTTTCTGCATGAACCCTGTAATAACCACTCTTCTCAACAGGATCTTTAAAGTGCTTCACCTCAACTCAGTAGTCAGGAGTTGCCAACTGTGTATGGAAATATACTACACAATTTAATGACATTATATCACCTCTGTAAGTTATATAATGTTGATGTCATTGTTTTCTCGATAATATGTATGAGGACCCAGGAATAAGCGTATAAGGCAGTATATTTTATTTTATATGAATCAAATTTATTCCCTCTTCCTATGCTAGAAGGGAAAGTAGCACAACTAGACCTAGACTCCTTAAACCAATCAAAGAATGGAAAAATTAATTATTTTCCTCTCTATTATGTGAATCATAACAAAATAATTCTAAGTTATATACAATTTATTTGTCCGTTTCTAAACTTCTCTATTTCTTGCAAATGATAATGCAACCTATTTACTTATGGCTTTTAAGGAACCCACAGGTTCATTGCCGCCCTCACATAAGCCCGCCATCGGTCTCTATTCTGAGCAAGATTAATCCAGTCCCTATCATCATATCCCACCTCACTCAAATCCATTTTAATATTATCCTCCCATCTACGTTTCGGCTTCCCCAAAGGTCTTATTCCCTCCGGCCTCCCAACTAACACTCTATATGCCATGTTGAATCTTTTGTATACTACATTTAACACTTGCATATAAATAATTTATTAAATGGCGATCTTACTCATGTTAATTGTGTAAGCATGTGCAGCTTACAGCTGTTTCAGTGCTTCTTCACACCATCCTGAGAGCCTACTAGATCTCGGCGTCATCTTGAACTTCGCTGCCTGTTGTGTGGGTGCGTTCGATTGTTGAAAAGTGTTGAAATGTGGTGTCCAAAAACTCAACACACGAGAACAATATGAAATATACAGACACACCAAAACACACCCTGATCAAATTCTCAACACATCAGATCAATTTCAGAACACACACACTATTTGACACCACATTTCAACACTTTTCAACAATCGAACGCACCCACACAACAGGCAGTGAAGTTCGAGATGATGCCGAGATCTAGTAGGCTCTTAGGGTGGTGTGAAGAAGCACCGAAACAGCTGTAAGCCGCACATGCTTACACAATTTACACGAGTAAGCTCGCCATTTAATCAATTACTCTATATGCATTTCTGGATTTGCCCATACATGCTACGTGCCCTGCCCATCTCAAACGTCTGGATTTAATGTTCCTAATTATGTCAGGTGAAGAATACAATGAGTGCAGTTCTGCGTTGTGTAACTTTTTCCATTCTCCTGTAACTTCATCCTTTTTAGCCCCAAATATTTTCCTAAAACACTCTTAATCTCTGTTCCTCTCTCAGAGTGAGAGTCCAAGTTTCACAACCATACAGAACAACCGGTAAAGCCACCAGCATAGCTCTGTCGACTAAGGTAATTGTCTGCCGATCTGGAGTTGTGTTCGGCTCGGGTTCGATTCCTGCTTGGGCTGATTACCTGGTTGGGTTTTTTCCGAGGTTTTCCCCAACCGTAAGGTAAATGTCAGGTAATCTATGGCGAATCCTCGGCCTCATCTCGCCAAATACCATCTTGCTATCACCAATCCCATCGACGCTAAATAACCTCGTAGTTGATACAGAGTTGTTAAATAACCAAGTTAAAAAAACCGGTAATATACCTGTTTTATAAATTCTAACTTTCAGATTTTTTGACAGCAGGCTAGATGACTAAGCTTCTCAACCGAATAATAACAGGCATTTCCCATATTTATTCTGTGATTAATTTCCTCCCGAGTGTAACTTATATTTGTTACTGTTGCTCCAAGACATTTGAATTTTTCCTCCTCTTCAAAGGATAAAAATGTAATTTTTATAGTTCCATTTCGTACAATATTCTGGTCATGAGACATAATCATATACTCTGTCTTTTCGGGATTTACTTCCAAATCTATCTCTTTACTTGCTTCAGGTAGAATTTCCGTGTTTTCGCTATTCATTTCTGGATTTTCTCCAAACATATTCACGTCAACCACATAGACAAGAAGCTGATGTAACCCGTTCAATTCCAGACCCTCTCTGTTATCCTGGACTTTCCTAATGGCATATTCTAGAGTGAAGGCAAAAAGTGAATGTGATAATACATCCCCTTGCTTTAGCTCGCAATGAATTGAAAAAGCATCAGATAGAAACTAGCCTATACGGACTCTGCTGTAAGTTTCACTAAGACACATTTTAATTAATCGAACCAAATTCAATAAGGATATTATGTAAAACTTCTCTCTTAACCGAGTCATATGCCTTTTTGAAATCTATGAATAACTGATGTACTGTACTGATGTTATGTTGATGTACAATTGAGATATTGCTCACCATAATTGTTAATCTGATAATGCCAAATAGGCGAAAATGTTAATTAGCATTCGTTAATGTAGTTGCATTATCATTTGCAAGAAATAGGTAAGTTTAGAAAAGGACAAATAAATAGTAAATATAATTAATTACACAATTTATCTGATGTTTTCAATATGAATTGTAAAATAACAAAATAAGTTTTGAACAAAACCATCAATGTGCTCGAGCACATTAGGAAGTCACCACTGTCTCAAATTCCACTTTGACTCGAAATTTGAGCTCTAGTCTCCAGCATGGAAAGCGAATTCTATCCATTCCTCTAATGGTACCGGTACACAGATATATTATTAATGAAATACCGGTAACTGGTTTTTAGGGAACATATTTATTGCATAAGGCTGCAACTAACGAAAACTTAAGCCTACTACAATTCATTTGCAAAATTTAGTGAATTATGGAGGATACGTAATTAATTTTCATTAACATAATAATGAGTCGTATTATATTTATTTGGAAATTCAAATAATTTTATATGTATTTTCTCCTTCTTGAAATTTCTCATTTTTATTTTCGGTATTCTGTCATATCAGGGGATAATATTATTATATAAAATCAGTAACAGGATATTATAAAAAAGCGTAAGATTATTTTCAAAGCTCTTATGACTCTTCTCTATAGCATATACTTTAGTTATTTTTAATATTTTTATTAATGTCACATAAAAATGTAGGCCTATTAGTTACTTAGCAATTAAACTGACAATATACTGTAGTTCTATTTCTACAGTTGGCAACTCTAATTAAATCATATTGCAGGTACATTATACAACCTGCTAACTGCAATAAAACATTTAAAATTATAGATGAAAAAATGTAATTGGTAATGGAATCTTAAATACTTATTTTTTCCTCTAAAGAGAGTAAACAAACTTTTTTTTTTATCTGAGCAATCAGTTGCGAATTATTATAATTTAAATCCTTCTAGTATGAACAGTTACTTGAAATAAAATTTTAATGAAAGTCAACTAAATACAATAAGAATCTTTTAAATTTGTGTGGTAGTATTCTGTGCTTATAATACTGTACATAAAAACATTTCAACTTCAAAAGTATTGGTAGATTAAACGAATAGTGACATATTACGAATTTTTATATAATTTCTCTGTAAGCAATATTAATTAACCTTTATTGTTATTATGTCATTTATTTACTTATGTGAATTTTACTTTGACCAATTATGTTTTGTTGTAATTCTAAAGGTACAGCTGAAGATGTTTAATGTGGAGAACATTACATTGCATTGTTTTAACCTGAAAGAATCTTGTTTATTTGTTGCAGTGTTATCTTAAAAATTTGTGATTATTTTTAAGTTAACTTTTTATCATGGTTTCTCTCACTATTATATACCGGTAATTCCTTTCTTACTCTGTAATTATTATATTTTCTTTTAACAGTATATTGCTTTTTTAGGTTACAGTAGGCCTATAGATTTACACAATGTCACTATTGAATATCTCGGTAATTTCATTTCAATTACAGTAAATCTGATTAATTAAATAATTGTAAATATACGTCTAATATTTTTGTTTATTTCAGTTTAATAATGAAATATAACTAACTACAGTTTATTTTCAAAATATTGTAGTTACTTGAAATTGCATAAAATAGCCTAAATGAGGAAAATATGTGCAGTTAAGAACGTACCTTTTTGGTCATCTTGCCTCTTTTGTTTCTCCATAAAAAAATGGCATAACAGCCATGCACAGAACCATTCAAACAGCCAGCTGCCTGCCAAGCTTTTTCCAGTCAGTGGATTTACTTCCTTTTTTCTCGACTTAGCCACTTGTGTTATTAAAAAAATTAATCACTGGACCATTTACAATAACCATGACATTAAAAGTACTAAAATACAATGGCAAAACTTCCAAAGCTCTGCTAGGGTAAGATAAATAATAGAATCAAGATAAATAAAATAAACTTAAGGTCATTGCTATTAATTCAAATGCTAAATTTATATGTCAAGATATTTTCTAGTTAATTTAGAAAATAAAGAAAAAATTTAATGTTACAGTGCCTTTTTAAAGTGTAAATCTTTGCCCCTCTTGGGGATGCGTTCGTGTTGTGTAGTGTGGAGTCAAATAATGCGTGTGTTCTGAATTTCAGTTGTGTGTTGAGGATTTGTTGTGGGTGTGATTTCGTGTATATGTATATTTCCTATTGTTCTACTGTATTTTTCGGTTGGATATGTACAATTTCCATGTCTGTGTCTATGTTGCTGTAGGTGTGGTTGGCATTTGTGATATGTTCTGCGTATGTCGAAGTATTGTGTGATTTGGTTATGGCTGTGATGTGTTGTTTGTAACGTGTTTGAAATGATCTACCTGTCTGTTCGATGAAGAAGTTGTTGTAGCTATTGCTACGACCTCACAGGTATATACAAACTCACATTCAATATCTGCAAAAACTTCCACATTGGACAGGTCATTTCAAATACGTTACAAAGAACACATCACAGCCATAACAAAATCACACAACACTTCCACATACGCAGAACACATCACAAACACCAACCACAGCTACAGCAACATAGACACAGACATGGAAATTCCACATACAGTATCCAACCGAAAAACCAGAAACAATAGAACAATAAGAAATATACAGATACACAAAAACACACCCACAACAAACTCTCAACACACACACACACTATTTGACTCCAAATTACACAACATAAACGCATCACCAACAGGGGCAAAGACACCGGAAGACGTATGCACAGATCATGCAGTTCTGAAGATGGTTCCCAAGCCGAAACTAGTCAACTAGGTATTTTTAAACTCACTGGTGGTTCATTAACGCGTGAAATTAAGATATATTATATATTTTTATCCTTTTTTAAATATATTTACTTAGTAATAGTACTGGTAATTCAACGTTCTACATAAAGGTACATAAAATTTTTTAGGTAATTTTAATTTAATAAAAGTCATAAAACAATAAAATTAAAATCTGAGTCACTTTATGGATTTTTTTAGGTCTATAAAATAGGCAATTTACAATTCATGTTTTGATTTTCAGATATGTCAGTTATTAAATACAATAATAATGTTACTACGCAAGCCTAAAGCCAACGTTACAAACTCAACAATAGCCAGTACATTACAACATCTAAACGAGAACCAGACTACTACAACTCGCTCACCAATATGGTCCACACCTGTGGAGTAATGGTCCACACCTGTGGAGTAACGGTCAGCGCGTCTGACTGCGAAACCAGGTGGCCCGGGTTCGAATCCCGGTCGAGGCAAGTTACCTGGTTGAGGTTTTTTCCGGGGTTTTCCCTCAATCCAATACGAGCAAATGCTGGGTAACTTTCCGTGCTGGACCCCGGACTTATTTCACCGGCATTATCACCTTCATTTCATTCAGATGCTAAATAACCAGAGATGTTGATACAGCATCGTAAAATAACCCAATAATGACGATTCATCTATATGTATCTTACACACATTAATATGAAACTACATTGAGAATTCTTCTTCAAAAACTGAATTATAACAACAATCGTCAACTTAATAATGGAAAAGTATACATATTATTCAAGAATGACTTAATAGCACACCAATTTCATCAAGCACAAAATAGGCTTAAAACAACAAACAGAAAACGCAAATTTCATTTTATATTACGTAGAATCATTACACATCTCAACAGACACCACGACATTATCGTAATATTACGTATTATGACAAATATAAAATGAAGATATAAATGACATAAACAAAGCTTAACATAAACTGAGCTATATATTACAAACACAGAGTTTGATAAACGTATTTGAATTTAAAATAAACATGTACCGTAACTGAAACAATTGTAACATGAGTTTTATGTATTTCAATACTAAATAGAACATAATTAGTTATACAATGTAGACTTTTTTTATAACCTAAAAATTTTTCCAACAAGTAAAATAATACATAAAACTCGTGAGTCATTATTACTTATTATTATAACACCAATTTGATGGTTTACTATAAGAGAAAACAAAAAATGCACTAATTTTAGACATCGTAGAAGCAAATTGTATCTGATGATGCCGTAACGGCAGAAACATATACCGGTATATATTATTTAATATTTAACATGTATTAACAAATGTTAGGCCTAATATTAAATTGATAACCGTAAACTGGGGTTACTTTGAACACAGAGGAAACTTTGACCATTTTTTTTTCAGAAAATCATATTTAGGTTTCTATATGCTGCACTTGTTATAGATGGAGGTAAATTTGGTATGAGAATGATTTTATGATAATTTACCTCCATCTATAACAAATGCAGCATGTAGAAACCTAAATATGATTTTCTGAAGAGATGGTCAAAGTTTCCTCTGTGTTCAAAGTAACCCCAGTTTATGGAAGTCATAAGATTGAACAATTTTTAACATTATAATTGTAGCCTATCTATAAAATAAGGCCAATTGTGATTAATTCTATATTTCGGATCAAAAGATAAACCTCACAAGATCTAACTCTCCATTCTGCTGACTGGACTTCAGCTGGGCTATTAATAGTAATAATATTAATATGATAAACAGCGGGCAGGCAGGATGATCAAGATGTCGGCCAGGCCAGCAGACTTACAGTGTGCTTTGTGTGCATGGCAGGGTGGCAGCATGCCGAACACGAGCAGCAGCGTGCCCTTCCTGCTCAGCTCCAGCATGAGCAGCATTCGCTCTCGTCGGCCCTCCGCCTGCTTGTCGAGCTCGCAGGGGTCTGGCCTCCTGCAACAGCTCGGCTCCGGCATGGTAAGACAACTCACACTGGGCTCCTCCTATCAGCACCCGGCCAACGGAAGGGCATTCCCTAGTAGCAATGTAAGGAAATGTCCTTCCTCTCGACAGAACTCTACTACTGCTGCTGCTGCTGCTTTATCGTGCTTTGTCCATATCTACTTGTTGCATTGACGCGTGGGGAGTGTCTCCTCGTTACATCCTCCCTCATTGTCCCTTCTCTCCACTCATAGGTGTAAGTGCATTACTTCTGGACTATATCCCAGGAAATCATTCTTCGATACGGAAGCAATATTTCCTGTGCTCAGTGCCTTACACGTGTTTGATTGTTTTATTAACGTTTTTGTACTTTTGTGAACTGATTAAGAAACATCATCTTCACAGATTTAGCATTCAGTGATTTAATTGTCGACCCCTCACTCGCTTGTCACTGGAATGTGGTTTGCTGATTACGCATATTTGACAGTCAGTTCTCAATTTTCTATGGAGCAATTAAGCATGTTGCAGATTTTCTAACCCTACTTATTGAAAAGTCTTCAAGTAAAGATTCTAAATAATTTCCAGTTTGCAATGATAATAAAGCAATGAGCATTATTTACTAGATCTTTAAAATAATACCGTAAACTGGGGTAAAGAGGATCACATGTGGTAAAGTGGATCATACGTGTATTGCTTAGATAAGTCAGCGCCACATGGATCACACATGCAAAGAATACCTTTCTTCTATAAATGCCACTAAAAATAGTTTTCTTTGTATATTTGATCCATGTGGCGCTGACTTATCTAAGCAATACACATATGATCCATTTTACCACATGTGATCCTCTTTACCCCACTTTACGGTACAGAAACAGACAGGAATTAGAGCATATAAGCTCAATGCTGACTTAAAACCTGATTCATATGGGGATAATTTACAAGAGTCAAGTACTTGAAAAGAACTCATTTTTTTGTTTTCAGTGGAAATGACTGGTTTTGTTCAAAACCTTCACAATTAACTGTTGTTTTCAGACAAACGATTATTTATGTGTGACAACACAGAATAAGACCGTTTCTCTGTTGATAAGTCAGTAGTTTGACGAAAGCAAAAGTAGACCTAATCTAGACATTTAGTCTATGATGTAATTGGTTGTAAACTCTGCCAGCCACACCAATGTATTTGCAGAGGAATTGCTGATATTTACGGCCATCATGCACTCAGCTGTGCGAGGAGCAAGGGTCGCATTCCCAGATATATATCACTCAATGATATCATTAAAAGATCTCTGACTTCTTGTGGCATCCCGTCTCTTTTGGAACCACCAGGTATTAGTCGTGCGGATGGTAAACGGCCCGATGGTCTCACCTTAATTCCATAGTCTAGAGGAAAATCTTTAATTTGGGACTCCACTTGCATTGACACTCTAGCTCCATCTCACTTACCGAATACCTCCAGACGCGCAGCATCTGCTGCTGAATTAGCCGTGAAGAAGAAAGTCAATAAATATGCCCATCTTTTAGACAATTATATCTTTGTCCCATTTGCTGTGGAGACCTTCGGTCCTTGGAGTCATGACGCTAAAGTTTTGGTATCTCAAATCGGCCAAATTTTGATCTCCATTACTGGTGATCGCCATTGCACTACTTATTTGCATCAACACTTAAGTATTGCTATTCAACGCAGAAATGCAATGAGCGTTTTGGGTACTCTTCCAGAGTCCAGCCCTTTGGACGAACTTTTTCTCCTGTAAAATTTATTATCTCTATGTAAATGTTTATATTTAGTTTTTATATATGTGTAATTGTAACGGTGAAAATATTGTTAATCAATTTTTTTTTCATAAGTGTATATTATTTTTGGGAGTGTTTTTGTATATGCAAACGCATTATTAATTTCCATATTAAACTTTTCATTATAAAAAATTGAAGAAAAATATTTGTAAATTATATGTACAGGCCATGACTGTCTGGAAATTTAGATAAGATATAAATAATCTAATTAGGATTATACACATTTCAGCAAATTGTATGAAATTTGAAAGTAAACTAGGCCTACATAGTCTGTATGAAATGATATGAAAATAATGAGTCGAACTACATTCTAATACTTCAGTAGTAGCAAAAATAGTTTTCATCTTTAAAAAAATTTAATTCTGAATGGTCTTTTGAAAATCCTTTGCTAAGTAATAGCAACTACTAAATATTCTCTTGTAACTGTCGATGTAGAAAAAGGCAACATGACATTGACCTATAGACAAATTAAGAACTGATGGAATGACAATAACATTTACCAGTACATACTCCACTCTTGTGTAACATACGTTAACTTTTACTTACTCCTATTAATTAAGTACCTAATTAACATTACTTCTGGATTGAAAAATGTTTTCTATCCAGAGTTAGGGTCGATACACAGGGTGATTCAGAACCTCTGCAACAAACTCTGGGGATCAATAGAGCTCGCAGTGAGGATCATTTTTTGTAAAACAACCCAGGTTCTCTGATGACTCATGTAGAAGTTATGCAACATCGAAAAAAAAAAACAGGTTTTAGTGACATTTACAGTTAATTATGAAATGAATTATTCATTTATTTCTTCAAGTACTCTTGCAGACAGGTTACAAGTGCCTTATCATTTTGCTCACGTTTGAATGGAGCGTTCTTTAGAACACTCTTCCACTGCTCATGGAGGATGTACCCTTCACGATGTTAGGGGACATGTGATTCAACATAACGTCCCAACGCACTTCAGCCTGATTGTATGAGCACATCTGAACAACATCTACTGGGAGCAATGGATAGGGAGCCGGATCTGTTGTGTGGCCAGCGTTATCACCTGACTTCACGCCCTTAATCCCTTAATCTTTTTTTTTTTCTTTTGTGACATGTGAAGTAATACATCACTCGAATTGACACCAGAGAGGAACCGACTATGTGAGTATTAAGCCCGGTTCAGACGGTGCGTGTTTCTGTGATGGATTCCAAGGTGGATGCGCGGATGGGTCGCCTGCGTGGTCACTCATCGGAAGTAATGCTCTCTGGTGGCTCCGTGGATGGCTAGCTTGCTGGATTTCGAGGGTAGGTTCCTTGCTATTTTTCGTGATGGTTTGCAGGCTGGAAACCAAAGATCATATAATATCACCTCTGAAACCATGTCGCCATGTTCGTTGTTTTCCAACTAAACCTATTTTTTTTCTATATTCCTTAGTTTCTAAGAAACAACAATTAAATATCGGACTTTAGCTGTTTTGCACTTACGGCTTAATTACTTTATTGCGACATTTACTACTGTTAATGTAGGACTTTAGATGTTTTCCACTCACGGTTTAGTTTCTTTTTGACCATGAGTGTTGGCAGAGATCCAGCAGATGATTTTCCAATTTGAACTGTGAAAAGAGCCAGCTCCGTGTGAACAACTACCATCACCGTAGGCAACACGGGAGCCAGCCAGTCAGCACGCAGGCTACCCATCTGCGCAGCCACCTTGGAATCCATTACAGAAACACGCACCGCCTGAACCAGGCTTTAGCTGCTTTTGATCAAATTCGACACAGGCCAATAGCCACTGCTATGACGTGTAATGAATGTAATCAGGTTCAAGTTAAACACTTTGAACATCTGTAACTTGTCAGCAAACATACTTGAAAAATAATTCATTTCATAATTATTGTTAATGTCACAAAAATCTGTCTCTTTTTTGGATGTCATTTAGCTTCTAAACGAGGAATGGAGAACATGGGTTGTTGTACGAAAAATGATCCTCATTGCGAGATCTATCGATTCCCAGAGTTTCTTGCAGAGGTCCTGAATCATTCTGTACAATCTTACAAAGGCAATACTACATACACTGAGCAAGGAAATAACACTGTAGATTTTTAAACACTTGGATGCGTATAGATAATTGATTTGATCACGCATGAATGCTTTGACTTTTAACATTATAATAGCAAAAATTACTGGAGAAAAATTCTGAATATTGAATATAGGAATAGGTTATAATGGAATTTTAAGAATAGCGTTTAGTTATTTAAACAATATGTAATGAATGATGTGTGGATAAGCTTCAGGGCTTCTACCGCGTTGTCTTGGTGTTATTGGCTGACGTTTCGACCGCTGTGTTGTGGCCATCTTCAGAGCAGTTGTTGAGCCATCTGAAGATGGCCACAACACAGCGGTCGAAACGTCAGCCAATAACACCAAGACAACGCGGTAGAAGCCCTGAAGCTTATCCACACACCATTTACACCAGCCGCGGAAGCCTACGCGAACACTTAATATGTAATGAAGCTTTCAGCTGGGATTTTGAATACAAAATTAGAGTATTATACTCAAATAATTTTGTTGCATTTATTTTTTTCATTTACTGTATTTATTTATTTATTTATTTTTTTTCGCATTTGTGGATGCTTAACTGCAAACACTTATTGAGTAAAAAATACTTAATGCATTTTTTGACTTATTATTTCTTGCCCAGTATTGCGCTAGCACACAAATAATGTATATGTGAACATACACACGCATATATCTCTGATTTGATTGAAAGAAAAAAAAAACTAACCTGGAAGTTTGGGTACCATTATTATTAATTAAATTAAATAGCTTAACATAATTTGAAATAAACATGTTAAACATTTTTGGGAAAGAATTTAAGACGGAACCATTATTTCATTTCATTTATTGTATTCCATAGATCTTACATTAGCAATGAAGCTTTAAGATGTGGAACAAGTCAAAATTTTACAAGATTACTATTACAATTTTACATATTTTTTTAAATTTTTTTACACTTTTTACAATTTTGCAATTTTCTACAATTTTTTACAATTTTTTTGGCGAGATGTAGTGAGATGAGGTGAAATATGGTATGAAAATTTTTAAGTTCTCAGTAAATTATTTTTCTTTCGCCTCTAAATTTTAGGTCCCCTCCTCTTACACTGACATGTACCGATATGTGAATTTTGTTTTGCTGGCATATTAGATGTAATTCATTATTTTTAAGAAAATAAAAAAACACATAGTATCGGTACCGTAAAACTGTATTTGATTTGATACACCTGGGGAAATTGATTACATTTAGAAATAAAACGTTCATGTTTTGGAACTTATATATGTTTTAAATGTAAAACCCCCACTGTCATTAGAAATCTACTACGAAAATAAAAATAGGTAATTTATTTTCTTTAAAGGTTGATGTTTCGTTTTGAGAACATCAACCTATACAAAAATGTTATCAAGTCACCCCCAGTGTATCAAGTCACCCTGTTTTACTTACTGGCTATGTTTTGGAATTCCTCCTCCTCCTCCTCATCCTCATCAAATCAATTATCATAATGCATCATCACCTTCTAGGGTTGCCAATAAAACATTTCATGGGATCTCCTGTATATGTTTTATAATATGGCACTGTAAAACCCCAGCTATTTTTCTCATTAGCATTTTTCTTCCTTATTTTACTAATGAAAATAAAAGTATTTGAGAAATTTATTTTCTTTGAAAGATTTAATTTGATCAACGAAATGATATGTGAAAATTTTATTTGTTCAAACTGCAGATGATACATTAATTAATTATGTTTTTTTTGCGATTTCCCAGGGTTTCAGTCCTCCCATTTTAAAATCAAACAATCAAAGGTCAAATTTGAAATAAATAAATAAATAAATAAATAAATAAATCATCTGGGTTGTTCCAACTTCCTGTATTTCCCGGGATCTTCTGTATTAAGCCTACATTTTTAACAGCCTCCCAGCGCCCGTATTTTTCTTCTCTTCGAGCATTTTTCTTCCTTATTTTACGTAACGTAAAAAATAAAAACTTTCATTTGAAAAATTATAAAAATCTTTATTTCAAAGATTTAAATTTCCGTGAATGAAAATTATTTACGATATGTGATAATTTTATTTGTTCCAAACTCCAGAGATACATTAAAATATAGTGTTTTTTTTAAAGGCCAATGATTTTCAGAAATGGGCTCTCAGTGACAATGCACCACTCTCTTGAAATCAAACAATTTTTTAATGACCTGCAAATTATGAAAACAATAAATAAATAAAATTAAACTGGTGAGTTTTGTCCCAAGCATACCTGGTAGTATTTCTCATACAGAAACTGTTTTTTCTCTCTTTTCTACAATAAGTAAGCAGATGTTTCAAACAGGAGTGCAACACATCAAATCAGAACTGAAAATTTTATGTCATTCAACTTAATGAAGGAGAAATTTACTAATATCCATTTTTGAAGACTGAGGTCCTTCCAATAAAATTTGCAAGAGACAAAGTCTGTCTCAAAATAAGGTAAATACAAATTTTTCTGGCTGATTTAAGCCTAGCTTTATAGCTGCCAAAGTTTTTAATAAAGTTGTTTTTTAGTAAATGAACTGAATAATTTGTCAATTTTCTATGTGAAATTTTGTCGATTTCTCAGTCCCTTATATCTACCTCAAAACGAGTTGGCAACTGGCAACCGTACCTCCATCGCCTACTCCTTTTCATCACTTTATCGTCATCATCATCACCACCATCATCATCATCATCATCATCATCATAAAGATATAAAAACATATGTCGATGCCAGTCCTATTAGCACAAACCTTTTCATTCTTTCGACATAATTTTATTATTGACCATTCTACAATATTTAACTTCAATCTTTTCGTATTACATTGCAAGCTTGTTTTGTTTTTGCTACGTTTAATTCTTTTTTTTTTTTTAACTTTTTCTGAGGTTTGCACTGAGTGTATAAAAAACCGTTATTGCTAACTACTGGACTTAAAATTGCCTTGTAGAGATTCAAGCAATAAAAAAACTGAGTCTTATTGATGTCATGTGAAACAGTGTAACATGCTAAACTATCTAAATGGGATTTTATTCCCATTGTTATTGTTATTTTTTTGATAATCAATGTTGAATCATTCGTACACTACTTTTAACACTTGAATATAAATAATTGATTAAATGGCGATCTTACTCGCGTTAATTGTGTAAGTATGTGCGGCTTACAGCTGTTTCGGTGATTCTTCACACCATCCTCAGAGCCTACTAGATCTCGGCGTCATCTCGAAGCCAGCGAAGTTCGAGATGACGCCGAGATCTAGTAGGCTCTGAGAATGGTGTGAAGAAGCACCGAAACAGCTGTAAACCGCACATACTTACACAAATAACATGAGTAAGATCGCCATTTAATCAATTATTTATACCGGTAGTTATTTTTTTGTCCCTGAAATATCCACAACTTTAGAATGACTAGTTAATGACATTTTTTACGAAGTGGCTTTCTCTGCCTTTCCCATGTAGCTACAATAGACAGTTTCTGAAACAGCCTGTCACATAATAATATAGGCTACTACAATGCAATTACATCATGTCTTACTTACACCACCTAAGAGTCCTTGACACAAAACCGATCTTCTGCAAATTGAATTACTTCTGGAGCCAACTGAATGTGTTTTCCAGAAGAAATGTTCACTCATAACCAGTGCCCCACCACCTCCCTCCCGTAGCTGTCTTATCCCGTACAATTGCTTCCACTACAAGTATGTGAGACATCTTGCGGTGGCAGCTGCAAGTTGATACACTACTGTTTTTCACTGCGCTTAATTTGTGTTTGCAGGAGTAATTGCTCTGTATTGTACTTCGTCAGTCTTCTCTTATGTCAAGTCGTGTCGTATCTTCTTGGTTCTTGTGTTTTTTTTGGAAAAAGAAAATACTGTCTTCTCTGTGTGTTGTGATAACGCTTTTGGCTTTAAGAATGTCATTAGTTCACATCTTCTTACTCTCTGTGTGAACTACTATACTATTGTGTGCATTCTTCATACTTTTGTTTTCTAAAGTTGTTGTAGACTGACTCTACATCTCTCTCTCTCAGTTACTACAATGCATCATTCTTCTGCAATGAGTCAAGTAAGCATGGTGAGGAAGTGCAGTTCTAAATGAACACAGTGAAATCCATATTTAACATTTATCTTTAACGTCAAGTTTATTAAATTATGACCTGAATTTGTTCTTTAGTTCATAATATGTTGTTGTTATTAACATTTGCTGTAAACTATTATTAAATATTATTACTATCTGCCAGAGGTAACCAAAGATAATAACAATAATAGTTACTTCGGAATATGTATGATAAGAACTTTCTTGTGTTAAATATTATTAACGTACCTTGTTAACATGTTTCGACCTATTTTCGGTCATCTTCGGAACTGGTCGTTGTTGTTCTTGGCGCCTCTTGTTTCCTGTGTGGGTGTGTTCGAAGTGTAGAGTCAAAGAGTGTGTGTGTTTTGAAATTGAGTTGTGTGTTGAGAATATCGTTGGGGTGTGTTTTCGTGTATCTGTATATTTCATATTGTTCTAGTGTGTTGAGTTTCTGGCTTTTTGGTTGGATGTGCAGTATTTCCATGTCTGTGTTAACGTCTCTGTAAGTGTGGTTGGCATTTCTGATGTGTTCTGCATATGTGGAGGTGCTTTGTAATTTTGTTATGGCTGTGATGTGTTCTTTGTAACGTGTTTGAAATGACCTGCCTGTCTGTCCTATGTAGAAGTTGTTGCAGGTGTTACATTTGAGTTTGTATACGCCTGTGTGGTTGTATTTGTTTGTTTATGTTGTTTGTGTGTTGAGATACAAATACAACCACACAGGCGTATACAAACTCAAAATAAATGTAACACCTGCAACAACTTCTACATAGGACAGACAGGCAGATCATTTCAAACACGTTACAAAGAACACATCACAGCCATAACAAAATAAAAACACCTCCAAATGCCAAACCACATCACAAATGCCACAGAGACATCAACACAGACATGGAAATACTGCACATCCAACCAAAAAGCCAGAAACTCAACACACTAGAACAATATGAAATATACAGACACACGAAAACACACCCCAACGATATTCTCAACACACAACTCAATTTCAAAACACATACACTCTTTGACTCTACACTTCGAACACACCCACACAGGAAACAAGAGGCGCAAGAACAACAACGACCAGTTCCGAAGATGACCGAAAATAGGTCGAAACATGTTAACAAGGTACGTTAATAATATTTAACACAAGAAAGTTCTTATCATACACATTCCGAAGTGATACAGTGTTAAAAGTTGTGTAATCAAGATGTATAATAATAGTTAGTACTGAACCTTCTTGTGAGGTCAAAAGTCTTATGTATAATATTGTTATCAAGCAGGACTTAGCCAGACAATTTGCAAGATGGCTAATTCCGAATATGTATTGCTGCTGACATTTTCAACATAGATCTTGTTAAACATTTAAAACCAACCCTGATTTTCAAATCACGACAATAATAAATATAACCATTCAGTTACGGCAGTGTTCTTTAATTACTATTGTATTAAAAATATTAAACACTTTATTGGTAGCCTATACCTGCAGTAACCTTGATGACAGAACTATAAAAGATTATTATCAGTGTCTAGTAAAGAACAAAAATTAATTTTAACAAATTCCTCTTGGAATATATGAGAATCTTAAAATAAGCTCTATTTTAAGATATACCAGCCCACCACATTTTTGCAAATCTAAAACATGTGAATAAAATCTTATGTATTTTACTAAGAATTGGTTTTAAGAAATGTGTACCGGTATTCATTTGTTTGAATATCATCTTTTAGAGACAACAAAGATTTGTCCTCTAGGTGTGCACATTTACTGATAGTGTTAACTGATGTTGTTACACAGCATAACTAGAAAATAATTATATTTAGGTGTCAGTTATGACTTTACTGAATTAATGTTTAAATTTGGATTTCACTAAAACATGGAATTAGAATATTTGAAGTAAATATACTGTATTTGTGATTTTTTCTGTAGTTAAAAGATACTTAGAGAAGTCAACACATAAAGGGAGTAAAGAAATTATATGTAGCATTTTATGCAGGGTTGCAGTGGTCTGAAAGGTGTCATTATAAAATTTAAAATTTAGTGTGCAGAATCTATTTAGTTGAAGTAAATTGGCAAGAAACATTGGAAATTTTAAGATATAGATTTTTTCAAATTGTATTCAAGAAACTTATTATCAGTGTATGTACGTAAATAAAAAATATATAAATTATAAAGTTGTATCTGTTGTAGTATGTAGTATTTTGATATATTATTTCCCATAATTGTAGTATTCTGATATACTTTCAATTCTTCAACGTAACTCCACGATATAAAGGTTCAAAACAAATCAATTTAATGCTAGATTGACTTCATAGATATAAAAACAATTGATACCTATCAAATTTTAATAGTAAAATATTTA
Source organism: Periplaneta americana (assembly GCA_025594305.2). Classification (NCBI taxonomy): domain Eukaryota; kingdom Metazoa; phylum Arthropoda; class Insecta; order Blattodea; family Blattidae; genus Periplaneta; species Periplaneta americana. The sequence continues at coordinate 26,154,580 of JAJSOF020000035.1, read as the reverse complement.
AAATAACAGTGTTTGGCTGCAGTGCAAGCCTTCCGGTCTCTCCTCCGTACAAGAAGAAAAAAAAAATAAAAAATTAAAATAAAATATAGCACATTTCAATTTGCCAGAATTGTTACAATACAAAATTTCAGTCTTATTGGACTTGAGTTTTCTAATGAATATAGAACCTTACATAAATGTACTTAAGTAGATCAATTTTTATGTATCTGAAATGTATTGTACAATACATGTAGAACCAGAAGATAAGGCAAACTATTTTGAGAAGACACCATTTACCAATGTACCCCTGCATTATACTAAAGCATATTATAAATCAGACAACATATATAATATATGTGTTGGTAGAGGGTGGGAAAAGAACATTGTTAAGATGTATGTCAAATACGGAAACAGCGTGACAAGAAAGGAAGACAGTTGGGAGCCTACCACTTCTGTACTCTATGTACTTCATTGGCTTTCTCTCTTCTTCAATGCTTGTATTGTGTAGCTTAGTAGTGTGTATTGATTGGATGTTTAAGAGGTGTATTTTGTTTTAAAATTTGATGTTAATTAAACTTAATCTGTATTGCAAATATCTGTGTACTAACAGTGCAACTTCGTTAGTATTGAAGCGTGCATTAAGCTTCTTTAAATATGTATAATTTCGTAATTATTGCATTATTTCTAAGTACATTTTATGGAAAGAAACGTTTGTCAAAGATTATGCAAGAGCTGAAAGGAATATCATGTACACTTTAACTTCAAATCTGATACGTTTATTTGTTTATTTATTTACCTATTTGTGTATTTATTTGATTGATACAGATTGTTGCTGTGTTAATTTTTAGTGTTAGTAAAACTAAATTTTCAAGGTTTATAAAAAAAAATTGAGAATCTCCACCATTTTTAGTCAGAAATGGTGGAACCAGTACCATTGTTGTGCTGTATGGAAAATGTAATCATCTTTTAGAATGCTTCATTGGATAATGCCTCCGTTGTTTCTACTCTTCATGTCATATAACTATTATCTCATTATTATCATAGTTTTTTCACAGATATTAACTTATCTCGAATTAAAAAAAAAGTAATAATAGAGATAGGCGCTCACTTACCGGAAAAAATTCGTTCGTTGTGTTCGGATTTTTATTATAGTATCGCTCACTTGTCCGCATTTCCGAATTATCATCATATAGTGTTGTAATTTACCGCTATAGCGAATTATGTCATTGTAGTGTTCTGAACTGAACCTGAAAATAAAATGAATAGCTCTGTAACTTAAACAAACTATGAAGGACATACCTGGTAAATTTAGTGTTTCCCCAATCTCAACCCTTATGTTCTTTCTCCATATTACATCACATATTTAATATAACAAATAATGCTTTCAAAAATCTGGGTTTTATTATTAGAAATTCAAAAACTTTACAGAACACTTCTACTTTGACACTCCTTTTTAATTGTCATGTCCGCGCTAAATTGGAAATCACGAATTTGGTCACCCAGTTGATGAAATCACATAGTAACAAATTGAAAAATTCAAAAACGATTCTCTATAATATCGATTTTAGAATATATCATTGTTCAGCCCTCCATAACAAAATTTCGTACAACAATCTACTTGCTGAATTTAATTTAATGTCTCTTGCCAGTCGTAGATTACTTGCTTATTATATAAAATATTCAACGGATCACAAATCCAGATTAACGCTAGAACATCACATTTAAGAAATCGTCAATTGTTACATTATAAAAAACCAAACACTTCATCACATAAAAATGCACCAGTGTTAAAATAACGTTCAAAGAATAAAATGAAAACATGGGATCTAGATTCGGTCCATTTGACATGGAATAAAACATTTTGTTATTAATATACTGAAGGTAGTTGATTTTATATAATATTGCTATTTGTTACTCTGTAATTTGCCAATTATAGCTTAATTTTACATTTTTGGCTATGATATCTTATTTAATTATCTTTCATTTATTTTATTTTTATTTTAATGTACATTTATATCTATATCTGTATCTTTATTTAGGTATTATCTATTTGTCTGTTCTTTTTTTTCTTTCCTTTTCTAATTTTCCATTTTAATTTGTATTTACACTTGTATCTGTTTCATCTCTTTTTTCATGCTATCTAAGCCACACCGTTTTTTTTTTTTTTTTTTTTTTTTTGTAAACGAATATCTGTACTGTTTAAGTTTCAACTCTTGGGCTTTGCCCTGTTATAGACATAAATAAATAAATAAATAAATAAATAAATAAATAAATAAATAAATAAATAAATAAATGAATGAATGAATGAATGAATGAATGAATGAATGAATAAATAAATAAATAAATAAAAAATAGATAAATAAATAAATAACTAAATAAATAAATAAATTAATAAATTAATTAATTAATTAATTAATTAATTAATTAAATAAATAAATAAATAAATAATTCTACTTTCATAAATTATAAAGCTCTTCATACTGTTGTACTTAATAATATAACCTTCGGGTCATCCATTTCATTATACCTTCAATATTACCGCGATTGGAGGCCTTGAAATCTATATATTTGCCATGACATTCCTTATTTCGATCTCGGACCGTAAGAAAATCCGTTTAGATATGCCAACAGAGGCGATACTGCCAAGTGCACGATGCTCCATTTAAAATAATCCAAAGAATAAAAATCGCAGAATATCTGGAAGGAAACGTTCCAGTAAGTGAGCACCTATCTGAAATCATTATCTTTCACAGTTCCATATTGTAATTGCAGTAATTATATAACTTGATTGTGTTTTTTGTAGTCTGGCAGAATTAATTTTTCAATATTTCTTGTTTTGCACACCTTCGACAAACATTTAGTACGTAATTATCGATATTCTTTTTAACAATCATCCCAGTCCACACCTGTGGAGTAACGGTCAGCGCGTCTGGTTGCGAAACCAGGTGGCCCGGGTTCGATTCCCGGTCGGGACAAGTTAACTGGTTGAGGTTTTTTCCGGGGTTTTCCCTCAACCGAATATGAGTAAATGCTGGGTAACTTTCGGTGCTGGACCCCGGACTCATTTCACCGGCATTATCACCTTCATCTCATTCAGACGCTAAATAACCAAAGATGTTGATAAAGCTTCGTAAAATAACCCACTAAAAAAACGATCATCCAGAGTTAAAAAAATATATGAATTGTACACTCATAATTTCTCTGTTTTTTTAAAAGAGATCTAATTACATGATGGTCAAAGTGGTGTCACTGTTAAATTCGAACTGCTCTTTTTTTCTGCAGTAGCAGGATGTCTGTAAACTGCTCCTTTGAAACAATGCAACTAACTCTTCTTCTTAAAAGATAGAAAGTAATACAAAGTGATGACGTGGCACATACTAACGGAGTTTCTCTGTGTTTGCTCAGTCTGCCTAACTCACAGTGTTACTTGTTGAATGTTCTGCTTCTCGGTGTCCATTGTCGTCTGTCTGGCAGCCATTATTACACTGTTAATTACTTTTTCTTGATGTTTCAGTATCAGCTATTTTCGGGAAGATCGTAGACAGAGCAGTGATAATCTTGGATTTGTGAGTCGTATTTTCATAGAGTGAGCTTTACAGTGATGTGATAAGGAACCTGGCCGGATGCAGGCTTCAAGGACTCATGAGACGTGGCCCAGGAAGGTACATATAAGTCTCAGTGCGGTAGGAGAGTAAGTATGAAAGAGCAGCCTGTGGGGCTGACATCCCTTCACAGCCTTGGGTTTGTGTGCTGTTCTCTGGAGATGTTGCATGGGCAAATGTGAGCCAACTGGATGGACTACAGTAATCAACCAAATTGTCGAGTCCTTCCTCATGCTTAACGCATGTTTAAATAATTGAATCTCCAGTTTTTAATATTTGTTTTGAGATTTCTGAATTATTTATGAATAAATAACCCCACTTAAAACTAATCGTATATTTGGGAGAAATTATGAATTTGTAAAAAAAAAAAAAAAATTCAAGTTATGAGTTTTTTTAAATATAATTTTGAAATAGGATGAATTCAAACGTTAAATCAATTTTTGGTGCTGAGATTAAAATATATTAGTTGCATTTATGGGGGTATAATTTTAGTCATTTTATGTTGAGGCAATATTTATGTTACAGCTCTTCAAAAAAATAAACATTCCTTTTGATATAACATCTCTTTGATATCTATCAAATTTTAATAGTAAAATATTTATAATAACAGTGTTTCACTGCAGTGGAAGCCTTTGAGTCCCTCCTCCGTTCAAGGAAAAAAAAAAGATATAACAATTAAAATAAAATATAACACCATTTTGAATCTTGCGTACACTACTTTTAACACTTTAATATAATTAATTGATTAACTAGCGGACTTACTCGTGTTAATTATGTAAGTTTGTGCGGCTTACAGCTGTTTTGGTGCTTCACACACCATCCTCAGAGCCTATTAGATCTCGGCGTCATCTCGAACTTCTCTGCCTGTTATGTGGGTGCGTTTGATTGTTGAAAGGTATTGAAAAGTGGAGTCAAATATTGTGTGTGTACTGAAATTGATCTGTGTGTTGAGAATTTGATCGGGGCGTGTTTTAGTGTGTTTGTATATTTCGTATTGTTCTAGTGTGTTGAGTTTTTGGTTCTTGGGTTGTATGTGTAGGATTTCCATGTCTGCATTTATGTTATTGTATGTATGGTTAGCATTGGTTATGTGATCGGCGTATGTAGATGTATTGTGTCCTCTGGTTATTGCTTTAATGTGTTCTTTGTAGCGTGTTTGGAATGATCACATAACCAATGCTAACCATACATATAATAACATGAATGCAGACATGGAAATCCTACACATACAACCCAAGAACCAAAAACTCAACACACTAGAACAACACGAAATATACAAACACACTAAAACACACCCCGATCAAATTCTCAACACACAGATCAATTTCAGTAGGCCTACACACACACACACACACACACACACACACACACTATTTGACTCCACTCTTCAACACCTTTCAACAATCAAACACACTCACACAACAGGCAGAGAAGTTCGAGATGACGCCGAGATCTAGTAGGCTCTGAGGATGGTGCGTGAAGCACTGAAACAGCTGTAAGCTGCACAAACTTACATAATTAACACGAGTAAGTCCGCTAGTTAATCAATCAATTTTTGATGCTGAGAATTAAAATATATTAATTGCATTTATGGGGGTATAATTTTAGTCAGTTATATGTTGACGCAATATTTATGTTAAAGCTCTTCAAAAAGATAAAAATTCTTTTTGATATAAGATCTCTTTGATACCTATCAAATTTTAATAGTAAAATATTTATAATAACAGTGTTTGGTTGCAGTGCAAGCCTTTGAGTCCCTCCTCCGTACAAGGAAAAAAAATATATTTATAAAAATTAAAATAAAATATAACACATTTCAATTTGCCAGTATTGTTACAGTACTGAGAATTAAAATATATTAGTTGCATATATGGTGGTATAATTTTAGTCAATTATATGTTAAGGCAATATTTATGTTACAGCTCTTCAAAAAAATAAAAACTGTTTTTGAAATAAAATCTCTTTAGAATTTTATGTACTCGTTTAAACCTTGGGGCCTATTCAGCTATTAAACTTTTTAGCTTTACACTTTGAAGTTTGCACTTTTCATTGCAGTATCTGTTGCACTATCACTTTTCAAAACTCGTTTGAGAAGCGAAAAGGAAAAGTAGAGGAATTTTTTCAAATATAGTACCTATTACTTTTGTTTCACCATTACAGTAATTTTGAAAAGTGCAAAGTCATAATATGCTGAAAAGTGAATGGGAGTTTTGCAAAGAACCAAGTCTGTTTGTCATTAAGATTAAATTTATCATATTCAGTACACTGCTCCGTCGATTTAGTAGAAAGTCAATTTTCACCTACTTAGATACAACATGCAGAGCAAGTCTCCTACAATCGGCAAGCATCACCTTCTGATAGAGCAGTGGTATTTAATCTATGGTATACACATACCCCCAGGGGTACGCGGGGTTGTCTCAAGGGGTATACATCACACTGATTACGTATGTAAAAATGGGAGTATGGTAAAACATGGTAAGTGACGTTTTAGTGTTTTGAAGTTATTATGTAGGGTAGGTAAACATTTATACATACAACAGTTTGTATAGTTACCTGGAAAGTAAAATCTGTATACTTCTGCCATATGTTGAGGTATTGGAAAACTAACTACTGCATTAGACACTAAATGTAAGATACCATATTATATGTTACATATCTCATATTAAGGACTCAGATTAATTTGGTGCTATCATCTCAACGCATATCTGACTAAAAGAAATGTAGTACTTGTACCTATTATAATAATTATATCTGACATTTATGTATTTCAGCACATATAAATTGGATATAATCATTTTAATTCGTCTTGGCTTAATATATACTGTATATAAGAAAAGATCATAACAACAAAATGTTTAAAAATATTTTCGTAGTAAATAGGCTACTTCTTTTCGAAAGAATAGATTTCAAGAAACTTATTTTTCATGGGTAGGCTAGTTCGGAAGTCTTACAATAAAATTCAACTATGAGGGATTAAGTTGTGTAAATATACATAAATACGTGGGTGGCCTTAATATATTGGTTGACACAGTAGAAGCAGTACTGAACCTAACCTATCAATTTTATTATTATAAGTAACACAAAAACAGGTGTTATCAATGAAAACAGTGTTAGAGAAAAACTAACTTCAAACTCTTGAAATAATTTTACAATTTTAAACTTGAAACATTTACTAAATGCGAAGATGATTCTTAGCTAGCCTATATCTGCTGTATATCGCTACTATAGCAGCCTGTAGTATCTCATCTAGATGCAAGAATAGTCAGCATCTCTGTTCATACCAGACATGTTGAACTGAGCGATGCAGAAAATAAATTTGGTACCATACTGTAGTTAGATTGAATTATACTAATAAAAGTAATTTAAGGATTGGATGCTTCTATTCATTCAGCCCTCACTCTTGTGAGTGTTATGAAACAAAACTAGGCATTCATAAATAGCAGGACTCCCCGGTCATGTTGTCAGCTTGCTACAAAACCACTGTTTAAGATAACACAAGAACAAAGCAAAACATAACGGTACTATCCTAAATCATAGAGTTATAAATCTACATTTTCTTCCCGAAATCGAATTGAGAGCAATTGAATTTCAGCTAGAAACCTTCTACTTGAGCTGCGCCAGGAGACAAATGAAATACATAAGAATTTTCTCAATTACTGAGTTGGTACAAAATGTAAATTCTTTGCAGCCATTTGCGTGGAAAACACCCATTTTTGCAGTATATTTTTGAGTACTGCTACATTAAATTATATGCTTTTATGATTAATTTTTGTTAATTTCTCGATTCATTAGCTTCTGTTCGCAAAGTGATGTACTGAAGAGTTTGTAATTAGTACTAGTAATTAATTACCTTACATTTCCGAAGATAATACGATGGTTGAATCTAGAGTGACTAGATTTTCTGACACAAAAGGTAGTATATGACACACCTCAAGAACTGTACAAATTTAACAGCTACAAATCTATCATTACGATATTGGGAAGCAAGAAGGCAAATAGAAGAACTCCAGTACACTGAGAATGAGAAAACAATGAACTTTTACTTTTTATATTACCGGTACCGGTATATTTATTATTTTTTGGATGGCCCTCACTGATCTAAACTTATTCATAGACGATTGACATGAATACAATATAACTAATGTACTCAATGCAATAGCTCTTCTAGTCTGTATGGACATTTTTCTATCAAGTATTTTTTTAGTTTCAGGTTAAAAGTACAGTTTTTAGATGTTTGGGTAATTTGTTATTTATTTGTTATTTAGGATCTGTTGCCGCTTTTTTTTATGCTCTCTCTATGATAGTTTGTGTATTCTCTTGTATTATATGAATATAATTCTTTATTTACTGGGTATAACTTTTTTTTAACTAGCGTTATTACTTTAAAAGCATAAATACCTATTATTATCAGTACAGTACCTATACTGTATTTTTTAATATTGGTGTCAGGATTCACTAATTTTTAGGTGATATATGCATCTTATACATCTTTTTTGTTCATTTTTCTATATACCAGTACACTATTAACACTTCTATATCACTGATTAAATTTCCAACTTCTTTACCGTGTTAATATTTAGGATTTACCTTGCTTGACTAGTTTCGAAGTTTTGTGCTTCATTGTCCAAAGCCTAGTCTTTACCTATTAACACTAGGCTTTGGACAATGAAGGACAAGAGTTCCAAACTAGTCAAGCAAGGTAAATCCTAATTATTAACACAGTAAAGAAATTGTAAATTTAATCAGTGATATATAAGTGTTAAAAGTGTATATAGAAAAATGAAGAATCATGACGAATAAGTTATCTTTTTTTGTACCGTAAACTGGGGTTACTTTGAATACAGAGGAAACTTTGACCATTTTTTCAGAAAATCATATTTAGGTTTCTACATGCTGCACTTGTTATAGATGGAGGTAAATTTGGTATGAGAATGATTTTATGATAATTTACCTCCATCTATAACAAGTACAGCATGTAGAAACCGAAATATGATTTTCTGAAAAAATGGTCAAAGTTTCCTCTGTGTTCAAAGTAACCCCAGTTTACGGTAATAGAAGTAGCCTCTTTTAGAGACTATTGTAATCATTTCTGCAGGTTTTTATACTAGCAGTACATTAACAAAGCAACTTCTTAATTATCCTCAATAGTATGTTCATATAAGCATCAATAAATGAACAATATCATTTAGAATTGAAGTTTAACATGTCTGCTTCACTGAAACAGCACACAAAACCAAGGACTGAGGTCATGTTATCTGACAAGTCAAATACCCAGGGAGTAAATCAATTAATTAATGAAATATAACTTTTTTTATTTTGGAGATGTTAATTTCAGCTGACACAAGCTGAAGTAAAGCACATGTGAAATAGGCAGCTACAGAGAGTTGTTTCACACGATATCCACAATAATGACTGCGATAACAAAGTCATCAGAAGGCACAAGTCCCTTTCCCTTGTGCCTTTATGTCTATGTGTTTCCTTTAGCATGACAAGAATAAGTGATTCTTCTTAGCTCCAACGTACAATATCAGACCAGTAGTTTGTGTTAATAGTTGCCAGTACTAAACGAATGCATGATTATTTTTTATTTAAGATGTTAAATACCGATTGACCAGCAATAAGGTACACTATGGTGGGTCCAAAAATAAACTACAAAATTATTTCTGCTTTATTAAAATTTATTTGTTCACTCCAGTAGTGATGAAGGAAACGAGAATGTAGGATTAATATAAGTGAAACATATAGATCAATCAGAGGTTACATATCCCTCCTCACATGCAAACCTTGCGTGCACAATGTACATTAAACTGTCATCTAAGTACATGAATTTAATTTCAAGTAGCATACATAATGCTGTTGCCAAAAGTTAGCGTATTTTATATTGGATATTACTATGGTAGGGCTGGACAGAAGTTGTGGCTGGTGGAAGAGATACACTGGGCTGCAGGAAATGCCGATACGAAATTATATCGTTTTCCGAGGACTTTAGCAAACATGACGAAGTGGAAAGTTATTTTCCTGAGATTAGTTAAAAAATAAGCAAGTACAACTTTTATAACATGTTCACATTATTATTTAATATGAATTGATTTTAAATTATTCACATTTTTTTATTATACAACATTAATGAGAATATTACACGAAAATAGTGAAACTGCAGTTTATATTGTATTCCACAGCCTTCCTTATTATCCATGGATGCTGTCATTGTTACAGTCGATATATATGGCAGTTACGTTTCATATTGTATTAACAAAAAAGTATCAATTTTATATTATAAATATAAATATAAAATTTCATTATAAATTGAATCTAATTGAAACATTAACTATATATTCCTCCTTTGCTTGAAATAAAAACTCTTTAGAAAATTCAGGCCAGTTCAGATGTTTTTGTGTAATTATTTTGATTGCACTGTATCTCTACTTTCAATTGTTTCCTAAGCAAAGTCCTCGTATATTTTAATTTATTGGTCTGACCCAATATTTTGGGTTTGCCCTGTGACACAGAATAGCTCACAATAAAATTTAAAATGAAAAATTATATAAACAGGTTTCAGACAAAATTGATCAAGACATAAGAAAAAAAATAGAACCAAATATAATTTAAATTGAATGTACACCATAAAGATGCTGACGAAATATCGCTAAAATAAAATTTTATTATGGTGGTGACGATGGTCTTAAGATCTCTTTCAGCTTGTATTTTTCCTCCACTTTCAAAAGCGGCTTTCGGAATGGTGCCTCTACCTCTGAAAAGAGAAAGTAACTGTGATTTTTTCTATGTTGTATTCCACCAATAGGTACTGAATCGTGGGCTCGTAGATTTTCTTTTTCTCTTCGTTCACTTCAGATGGTTGAGTGTAGGATCAATTATTTCGGCTGTCTGTTTATTTCTATTTATAAACTATGATATCGATCCTACGATTGCTTCCACCATCAGCAATACAATGAACTTCCTCGTGAATGTCTAGATTTTTGGATCAAGTGCATCTGCGATCATAGAACATATGATCTTGTGACGTTTTATTCTGAACTTTCCCAGGGGCAACTCCTATACATGTGGTAAACCCATTTTGCAATAAATTAAAATATACATTTTTGCTTAGGAAACAATTGAAAATAGAGTCTTAATAAAATAATACTGGTACCTTCTACACAGTTTGAACTGGTCTTAAAAGGGCTTAAGTGTTTTTTTTCAAATAAAAAGAAATACTAGTTAATGTTTCAATTAGATTCAATTTATAAAAAATTTTATATTTATATTAACTATATATTCCTCCTTTGCTTGAAATAAAAACTCTTTAGAAAATTCAGGCCAGTTCAGATGTTTTTGTGTAATTATTTTATTGCACTGTATCTCTATTTTCAATTGTTTCCTAAGCAAAGTCCTCGTAAAATAAAATAAAATATAATAAACAATACAACTATTGCGTGCTTGTCAAGCTTCTTTAATTATTAAGATCTTAATATTGCATTGCATTTTATGAATTTCAACTGTTGAATATTGATCAAATTGTGTATTTTATTGTCAAAGTCCTCGTAACACTATAACATTTCAAATCGATAGCGACTTCGACTCGGCATTTCTTTTGCAACCCAGTGTACCTTCATTAACTTAGTCTTTACGACATCTTTTCCAATATAATTGGCTGCAGGGCGTACTTTCGCGTTTTTATAAACTATCTTGCCCATGTAACTGTTGTGTGAGAAGTGGTGTGTAGGCAAAGTGCATGGTATAATAAATGCTTGCAGGAGAAATATATCTCTCTCTCTGATGACTGGCAAAGAAAAGGATAGAATACTAAAAGGGAGGACTATTTCCTTGTGTCCATCCACCACCTCTGACTAGCCCTATTACAAGACGTGAATGTGTTACTACAGCATTATACTGTAATATACTGTAACATTGGAATAATTGACACGTTCATTCTTTACAAAATTTGATACTGTATGTGCCAAAGCGCACAAAAATATATCCTATTTAATGTACTTCCAGCATATCTCAAGTCTTAAGCATATGGTGAAGTAAAAATTTGTCGCATGTCGATATTTTGAATTAACGATCACTTAATTATGTTTTGAAAGCCTCTACAAATACTTTTATTTTTAATATTTGTAATGGTCTATCACTGTCGATTCGACATATCAGAATGTTTTGATATTCATGTAGTTTTTCATATTATTTTTGTCAGATCATAAAATTATAAAATTGAGTTTTACATGCACATTCAATAAAAATAGAGAGTTACAAACTCAAAAGTAACTGTATTGTAATCAAAAGTGTGGCATACAATGTTTTAAGGGCTCAGAGATTCATATTATTGGATCACAGAAAAATTATTAACCATCAATTCATTTTGTAAGGCATTAAAATTCATGAGATGTTATTTTTATATTATAAAGAGGTCGACAGTTACTTTCTCATTATACGAAATGTAGTACAGATTCAGCATTACCGGTATTAAATTTATTAAATTATTTCTGGCAAGCTGTATGTCCTCCTGTGTAGATTTCTCTGATCTAAATTAAATAACAAAGAAGAAGCAGAAGCATTCTAGATTCCAGTGGAAATGTTTAGTCAACTGTCCGAAGACATGTCTGAACCTTACAAGTGATACCAACATGGCACCACTTATGAAGCTACTAGGCCAGGAGATAATGGGGTAGGGTGACCAGTTCCTTTCCCCCTCCATTGCATACATCGCCAATTAGCTACATATTACATTAATCATACTTGTTTGGTGAACAATACTTTGGCAAGTTCTGTTTTCTTATCCTGACTAAAACCTCTAGAATTCCATTGTAGTATCTTCACGTTTTCATCGTTCGTCCCTCCCAAGGCAGTCCCCACCCAGAGATCCGACTGGGGGACTATTACTCCGGAATGTTTTACTTTGGGATGCAACATTTTGATGAGCTGATTTTAACCATTTTCTTGAAGGACATCATGTTTTTAAGAGCCATTTATACATCACTTCAAAATATATTTGTTTGGCTAAACCAGTGCAAAAACATAGTCATCTTATCTGATTCCAAAGCTGCAATCCAATCCATCAGCTCAACTACATCCCCTAAAATGAAAAAAGTAAAAGAAATTCATTGCATGGTAAAACAAATTCAAATGCTAAATAAAAAAGTGGTCTTCCAATGGATCCCGGCCCACTGTGGACTTTACGGTAACGAGAAAGCAGATATGTTAGCAAAGAAGGGAACTAAAATCAACTTAAAAACAAATTTCAAGTTCCCATATGAATCAATAGAATGAGTCATAAAAATAAAAAGTAACAGCGAACAGGCAAAACATGAAAATCCAAAATGGAAAGAATCACTCAAAGATCCAAAACTAATTCCTGATCTACCTCGAAAATCTGCCGTGGCCATGTTTAGATTGATTACTGGTCATGATTGCCTCAGTAAACACCTCCATCGTATTGGAGTACTGAATTCACCTAAATGCTTACTGTGCACCAGAGAAGAGGACATGGAGATGGAGCACCTGGCTAATTGTGAAACTCTTAGGACATTTGTGGACCTTCCATCAAAATATTGGGAAGCAAGAAGGATGATGACTTCATTGTTAAATCCAGAGCATTAGATACACACACACACACATTAATCATATTTCCAGATGCATACAAACAATAGTTCTTCCTCTGACACATATCGCCAAGTGAGATGTACTGCCTGATAATAGATGTACATATCAGCCAGAACCTCAATCAGAGGTACCAGTGGAATTAAACACCAACAATTTTGAAGCTAAATGGAAATAATTGAATATGCACTGTAATCCGGAGAACAATTACAGAGGGTTGTTTCTTAGCTCTGAAAATGACTTTCGAATGACGTCATGTGCATCAGGAGTCACATGACAATGAACTGGGCGGAAACAACCCTGTGTAAATTGATCGCACAGGAAAACAGTTGGTGATTTTCTGTCATTTTCACTTCCATCCTGTTAGCGAGTACATTTACATTCACCAGTTACTAGGATCATTCAATATTCATAATACAAATGATACAATAAACAGTTTATGTATTGATGATCTAGGCTTCTAGGTTTAGCTTTCTGTAAAGCTGATTTGAATAATGTTAAGGGGAGGGAGAGGTGAATATTTCAAAATCCACAAAATTTATCCGATTTGTTTGAAATTGATCATGGATACTAAGTATGTTATTAGTAATAATGGACATACCAAGTTTCAACTTTCTAAGTACAATAGTTCTGTAAATATTAATAATTTTATAAAACTTTATATCGTTTGATATAAAATGCTCCATGCACCATATTGTAAGAAATATTCAATATTTCTTTTTATTTATATGTTCAGAGAAGGTATATAAATAATGATAAGTGTTAGTTTATTATGGGAATAATATAGTAATACAGTTATCTTGGTTTTAATTTCATACTTTTAAGGGCATAAAGTCAAAAACTAACATCGGAATATGAAAATAAAGATAATAAAATTGGAAAAAACCAAATTTTCATTTTTTCTTCAGTTTTGTTCGAAAATTTCACCTCTGCCTCCCCTTAAAGGGAAAAAATTGTTCCAGGACCAGGTATTATGTATTACATGGCATAAAATCTTCCAGATGAGCATTTTTCGTCGGTTATTTAACAACGCTGTATCAACTACTAAGCTATTTAGAGTAGATGAAACTAGTGTTAGCAAGATGGTATTTGGAGAGAAGAGACCGAGGATTCGCCATAGATTACCTGACATTTGCCTTTCGTATTATAGTGATGTACCGAAGTACATATGATATTTCATGCAGGAATTGTGCCATATCATATGATGAAGGATGGATGGAGCCGAGAAAAATTCTCTCCGGCACCGGGATTCGAACCCAGGTTTTCAGCTCTACGTGCTGACGCTCTATCACTAAGCCACACCAGATTCCAATTCTGATGCCGCATTGAATCCTCTCAGTTTAAGTTCCACCTCTTAGTTTCCATTTAGTGACCAACCCTCATGCACTGTGACACAAATGTGTGACAGTGGCACAATATCTAACACATTAATGTGCAGAGGTGCACTCATTACGAGTGACTAAGTGGCCGGGATCCGACGGAATGAGCACCGTCTTAAAACACTAAGTGAATTCCTGCATGGAAATATCATATGTACTTCGGTACATTGCTATAATATAATACGCGTATATAATTACTTAGTGATTTAAGATGGCGCTCATTCCATTGGATCCCGGCCACATAGTCACTCATAATGAGTGCACCTCTGCACATAGTTTGTTGAACATTGTGCCACTGTCACACATTTGACATAGTTCATGAGGGTTGGTCTCTAAAGGGAAGCTAAGAGATGGAGCTTAAACTGAGAGGATTCGATCCAGCAACGGAATTGGAATCTGGTGTGGCTTAGTGGATAAAGCATCAGCACATAGAGCTCTTTTTTTATTTTCTTTAGTTGGTTATTTAACGACGCTGTATCAACTGCGAGGTTATTTAGCGTCGATGAGATTTGTGATAGCGAGATGGTATTTGGCGAGATGAGGCCGAGGATTCGCCATAGATTACCTGGTATTCATCTTACGGTGAAAACCTCGGAAAAAAACCCAACCAGGTAATCAGCCCAAGTGGGAATCAAACCAGCACCCGAGCGCAACTTCAGACTGGCAGGCAAGCGCCTTAACCGACTGAGCCACGCTGGTGGCTAGCATGTAGAGCTGAAAACCCGGGTTCGAATCCCAGTGCCGGAGAGAATTTTTCTCCACTCCACCGATCCTTCATCATTTGCCTTATGGTTGGGAAAACCTTGGAAGAAAACCCATCCAGGTAACCAGTCGAGGCAGGAATCAAACCCATGCCCAAGCTTAACTTCGGAACAGCAGACAAACGCGCTACCATCTGAGCTATGTCGGTGGTTATGAGCATGGAAAATGAAGTTTATTTACAACGATATTAATTCTTCAGATGTCCCTCGAATATTACACAATTTGCTTTAAAAATTTAAGAAAAATAATAGTAATTAAATAATAACTGCATCAAATGTATAATGAGAAAGTGTGTGCGACTTAAATAGCACTGTAAACTGGGTAAATTTGACTGCTGGGGTAAACTTGACTACAAAAAAAATTTTAAATCATATCAGATGCACTGATTATATGTTTTTAAAGTTAATTGTCATTTCTTCATTTCTTAAGTTTTTTTCTGAGTCACAATTAGGGCTGATACAGTATTATGACTTAAATCTTTCTTTTTTGTGTGGTCAAGTTTACCCTATTTACGGAATTTTTTATTTTACATCTCTTGAGACTGAGATATGACCCATTTCATAATGTGATTCTCTAAAAAAAAATTATGAACACCATATAACCTTATAGTCAATACACATGATAAGCCATGTAACCAGTAACGCTTCTTGTAACATATACAATATTAAAGAAGAGCTCACAGACTCAAAATATGATTCACAGGTTGAAAATTTCTGTATCTGTATCTAGGTTTTTTCATAAGAGTAAGTACCGGTAACCTTACAGAACTAAAGAAAGAAGTAAGTCAGTGAACATACAGTATTTTACATATCTTTGACAGTTTGATGTATGTGTGAAATTTATTACAAGCTTACATAGCCTTTATGCTTGTTCTATCTGATGGATTTTGTCACATTTTCTTTTCATCTAGAAAATTCTTCTTATGTATGTAAGAGATTCTAGTGTGTCAGAATGTTTCCTGTATTTTTAATTTGGACATTTTAAAAATGTATGTCGTAGGTACACGCCTACGAAACAATGATAATTCTTTCTACATGAGACAACTCTAACACAACATTTAACATCCGATAATCATTGCTCTGTGCTGCTAAATCGACATTTTCTCTACACATTCATGGCCTTTCTTCAGTGCATGCCTATGCTTTCTCGTGATTCTTCAAAGAAAAGTACGTCTAACTATACTGTCTTTTCCTATTAGGGGTCCCAGGAGACTGTAGAAATACGTAAAATTTTCCTTAATAATTGCTGTTATTTGATTATTTATTTTGTTTAGATAATATAAACATTTCAGTGACTCTGAATATATTTATTTCAGTATACATTTTTCTTCTAAATAATACTTGTGATAATTTAAATTACTTAGATGTTAAATTGATCACTAAGAGTCAAAATTATTTTATTACAAATAATTTACAATTAATAACATGCAAATTGGTTTATTTATAACAGCCTAAAAATATTATCTTAATAAATTTGGAAGTCTTTCTAGTAAAAGAAGAGAACATTTCTTTAACATACAGGCCTATCAGTATACATAAAAATATACAAACAACAGGGATTAATTCAGAAATAGACAATTCCAAAACATTATCAAGACATCAAACCTAAGAACAAAAGTGAAAATGTTTAAACATTCCAATGATTCAGCACACTTAAACCATACAAAACAAAATCAATTTCATATCTGATGTAAACTAAGGATTGAAGTATTGGATTATAAATTTGTAACATGTATAAATTTTAGAACGTTTAAGGCATTTACAAAAGAAGAATGGGGAAATACTAAAAGACTTCAACAATTTAAAAACATTCCATAGAGAATCTGGGGAAAGTACATTTTTAGTTGGTTTTTATTTATGGTCACTTTAATTGCAAGGTCATTGTGCACCTATCGACATTGTTGTTGATACATTGGATTGTTTCCATCTAGCGACATAGGCCTACTGCAGGTATGGTCGCATTTACAGTCAGTAGAAATTAATGATTTACGAAACATTATCTGTTGGTTTGTAATGGAAATGTGAATCAATCTGGCATTTACCTTTTTAAATAACTAGTTTTCTAGTTATTTTATGATTAAAAAAAGCATCTGTATTTTACCACTGATCCACTTGTACATTTTATTTTTCTTCTTCAATCTTTTTACTATTACCGTACATTTATCTTTATTCAGAAAAACATACACTTGTATCTACATCTTTACATTTCGATACCAGTAGTAATGTAATGAAAACACAAGAATAAGTCTCCAATACGAAATGGAACTAAAATTGCTGCAGTATGATTTTATATTTCATAAAATTATATAAGAATAAATTGCATTCTTAAGAAAGTACAGTACATAATATCTAGAAAAAGAAAGAGGAAAGATCTGTAAATGATAATTCAATTATTAGGCTTACTTCTATTTCTCAAAGTGCGTGTAAAGTTAGGTGCTCACTTACTGGAACGGATTCGTTTGATACTTTCGGATTTTTATTACAGAATCTCTCACTTGTCTGCTTTTCCGAATTGATCATATAATGGTGTTGTTATTTACCAATAGAGCGACAATGTTACTTTTTTATATAATATTCTGAACTAAGTCTTGTAATAAAATGAGTAGCTCTAAGGAGGATGTATTTTTAATTAATGGTACAGTAACTTTGCAAGAAGAAATAACAAAATAAGCTTTTTTTTTTCTTTTTTTCAATTTATTTTTGGTCGACCAGTAAACTTGCTATACAGACCACTGTTAAATTATGGAATATCCCATAAAGAATATCATGCTGAGGTTGGCTGTAAAAGCTCCTCTAATAAATAAGCTTTGCGTCGTCTGTTTCATTTATGCCTTCAATATTATCACGACTGGAGACCTTGCAATCGATATATTATCATGGCTTTCTTTATTTTGATCTTGGCCCATACGGAAATCTGTCTAGATTTCTCTGATCAGAATTCTGGACGGAATTCGGTCATGTGGACAGAAGCGATATGACCAACTGGATTAAGCTCTAATAAACAATACAGACCCAGAAACAAAATTTGGGCCAACTGAAATGTACAAAGAATAAAATCAGAACACGCCAAACGAATCAGTTCCAGTAAGTGAGGGTCTACCTTAATTCATACACATGCAGTACAGATATATTGCATAATTTCCAGCTATATGAAGACCTCATCTCATCACGAATTGAGACATAGGCCATGTGGTTGGTTTCTGTTTACAAATACAATTCTTTTCACATTTTTCTTTGTTGTCGTAGAAAGTTTCTCTTATAGTTAATATTCTCTTAAATTGTAATACACTTCAATTCTTACAGTCTTCGTTAAGGCAAATTGCCAAAATTTTCGTTTTACTTTTTGGCATGTACCGATACTGTAAAATTTTGCGTACTACTCTCTCCACATTTCGTGAAATAGTATGTAATAGGGCCTAGTCATTTTCTCTTACCTTCATCAGTATCCTTTGCTATTGGGATAACCTCAAATTTCTGATAATTTTATGATTATCTTCATGGTTTAACAAGGTGTGTCCCGCTGTTTTTCGTTAAAGTTTAATCTTGGCTGAGCTCCATCTTATTTCTTTCTAATAAAAATTTCACATTATCAGTGTAGGAGCTGTCTGTGATTTGGTTTTTTAGTATAAAAACTAAACCATAAATTCATCATCATCATCATCCTTGCATGTATTCGGCCTAGTGGCCCATTACGGTCTCTTGCCAATGCTTGAACAGTCTGTCCAAGGATCTCTTGCCCACAGGATGGTAATTTAAAATTTGACGTGGAATTCTAGAACGAGGCATTCTGATGACATGTGATCTCCAGTTTTGTCTGTATTTCTGTAGGTATTCCGTAATTGGTTCAATCTGCAGTTCTTTCATAATGTCAAAATTTCTAATGTGATCCATTCTCGTGTATCCCTCTGTACGACGCATAAATCTCATTTCTGCCGCCGTTAATCTTTGTGAATCAATATTACGAATCGTCCAAGCTTCACTACCAAAACAGAGTATAGGTCTGGCCAATGCTTTATAAATTCTGGTGCGCGTGTGTTTTTGTACTAAGGTTGGTTTGAATATCTAATTAATTATCCCCATTGCTCTGTTGAATTTAATAATTTTCTCATTCAAATCCTTTTCTTCTTCATATGAAATTTGGTAACCGAGATAACTAAAATTTTTGACTTGTTCGATCTTATTATTGATGCAGATTTTGCTACAGACTGGTTCCTTTCCTAAAAAAGCCATCACTTTAGATTTGTCAGTTGAAATTTCCATATTGAAACTTTGTGCCATTTGATTAAAGTTGTAAAGTAAACGTTGTAAATTACCTTCTGAAGTTGCCATAAACACAATATCATCAGCAAATAATTAGGTATCTATTTGGGACAAACGACTTATCGGTATACTTCCATGTGGTTTCAATCTCCATTCCTTAATAATGTGATTCATGTATATTATAAATAATAGAGGAGATAAACTACAACCCTGTCCTTGATTTATTCGTTTCCATTCTGAAGATTTGTTTTCAATTATAACCTGTATATGATTATTATTATAAATATTGTAAATAGCTGTTATTAATTGATTTGGAATACCATCATGTGCGAAAGTATTCAATAATTTGTTTCTGTCTACTCTGTCGAAGGCTTTCTTCATATCAATAAATGCCAGGTGGGTCAGTTGAAATTTCCATATTGAAACTTTCTGCCATTTGATTAAAGTTGTAAACTAAACGTTGTAAATTATCTTCTGAAGTTGCCATAAACACAATATCATCAGCAAATAATAAGGTATCTATTTGGGACAAACGACTTATCGGTATACTTCCATGTGGTTTGAATCTCCATTCCTTAATAATGTGATTCATGTATATTATAAATAATAGAGGAGATAAACTACAACCCTGTCTCACTCCTTGATTTATTCGTTTCCATTCTGAAGATTTGTTTTCAATTATAACCTGTATATGATTATTATTATAAATATTGTAAATAGCTGTTATTAATTGATTTGGGATACCATCATGTGCGAAAATATTCAATAATTTGTTTCTATCTTCTCTGTCGAAGGCTTTCTTCATATCAATAAATGCCAGGTGGATCAGTTGAAATTTCCATATTGAAACTTTCTGCCATTTGATTAAAGTTGTAAACTAAACGTTGTAAATTATCTTCTGAAGTTGCCATAAACACAATATCATCAGCAAATAATAAGTTATCTATTTGATTATCGGTATACTTCCATGTGGTTTCAATATTCCTTAATAATGTGATTCATGTATATTATAAATAATAGAGGAGATAAACTACAACCCTGTCCTTGATTTATTCGTTTCCATTCTGAAGATTTGTTTTCAATTATAACCTGTATATGATTATTATTATAAATATTGTAAATAGCTGTTATTAATTGATTTGGAATACCATCATGTGCGAAAATATTCAATGATTTGTTTCTAACTACTCTGTCGAAGGCTTTCTTCATATCAATAAATGCCAGGTGGGTCAGTTGAAATTTCCATATTGAAACTTTCTGCCGTTTGATTAAAGTTGTAAACTAAACGTTGTAAATTATCTTCTGAAGTTGCCATAAACACAATATCATTAGCAAATAATAAGGTATCTATTTGGGACAAACAACTTATCGGTATACTTCCATGTGGTTTCAATCTCCATTCCTTAATAATGTGATTCATGCATATTATAAATAATAGAGGAGATAAACTACAACCCTGTATAAACAAGATAAATAATTATATTAATAAGATATTCTATTATCATAATTATAACATTGTCAACAATTATCATAATAATAGCGACAATGTTATCAAAAAAACAGATTGAAGACCGAGAAAAAAGTTCACTCATTGATTTATTCGTTTCCATTCTGAAGATTTGTTTTCAATCCTAACCTGTATATGATTATTATTATTATAAATATTGTAATAAATAGCTGTTATTAATTGATTTGGAATACCATCATGTGCGAAAATATTCAATAATTTGTTTCTATCTACTCTGTCGAAGGCTTTCTTCATATCAGTAAATGCCAGGTGGGTTTCAATATTAAATTCTCTATGTTTTTCGATCAAAAATTCAGTGTTAAATATCCATCTGCGCATGATCTGCCTTTTCGGAATCATAAATTATTACTGATATTTGCTGGAATTTTGTTTCTTAATCAATAAGAACATTATTAATTTTTTTACGAGTCACTGGTATCAAAAAATGTGTTAAGTTTTATTCATAACAAGACTGGGATCCCTATTAGCATTTTTTGTAACACTCTGTAACATACAATTTTCTCTCAAAGCACAAATACATAAGTGATACATTATCAAGCTTTCTTTTATACATCTCTCAGTTATTTCCTGCCCTTCTCCTGTTGTTCTTCTAAACAAGCCCTCGCATGGAATATCCAAATGTGCTTTTCAAAGGGTGATTTAAACTGAAAGATTTTTTTCATACATGGGCTATAAGTTGGAGAATTGGAGCACTCTAATCAAGGATTTTAATAATCCAGCATGAAGACAATTTTTCAACAATGTTGAATATAATATCTGATAATCAGATCTCCTTTAATTCTAAACCGCGTAATACATACATATACTACTTCTTCTATAGAAGAAATGTGTTTGTACTCTGTGTTATCAAAGATTCTTCATTGTTAGAACCATAAGCAAGCTATTCTTCTGCCTTGTATAATATTCCTTGACAATCCGATATAAAAATGTCAAAATATTTTTTCAAATAACTAGTGGTGTCATAGATTCTACGTGTTATGTGATGTTAACCACGTTATCGTTTGCCTTTGCCCAGACAAGTGTTTCTCTTTTGTACCACTTATCCATGAAACATTGGAAGGTTTCAATCATTCTGTGCTTACGTGTTGTGGCTCCAGACACCGACTGATTCAAGACGTGTATCGTGTGTTTGAGTAACGAAGTGCAGAATGTAGATGATTTGCTAACCTTTAATAACCGTCTTTACCAGAAACTGTAATATTTGAAATTTACTTAAAACATCTTACTGATATTTGTATGTAGTGAATTGGTAAAAGATAAATCCTATGTGGATCTTCTGTAACTTTCATATATATTGTTAGTGATTAGATTAGCACGTCACAGCTGATATGAAGTATTAGATGTTTCCTTTGCAATAGCTGAAGAAGTTAGAATAAAATGATACGGTAGTCATTATAACATATTATTCTTGATAAGCTTGTTCAGATCCAACTAAGTTAACCCTTTCTACTCCAATATTTTCTTGTATTTGAAGAGTTAAACTGTTCAAAGACTGGAGTAAAGCACCGTATTATGTGAATCACAAATTACGCAGATATGAATAAGATTATGTATTTGAATTCATCATGAAACTTAATATAAACATGGTGAAATCTGTCACTGCATTTCACAAGACGATGTGACTAGAAGAACTGTTTTATTATTATTAAATATTAACATCAATTAATTGGAGTTTATCACACTTGAAAGAAACAGTTTGTCGAAAATATTAGATTTGTATAAAGTACGAGTTCAAACATAGCTGAGGGTAATGGACTTTTAAAGACGATAAAAAAAATTCGTATGTAGCATAACTTCCAAAATTGAGATCAGTCCAGAAAACCCATTTCATAGATTTAAGTACCATAGGTCAGCATTGGACGTTAGTCAGCAGCAGATAGAAACATCCACAACTGAAGATATGGACTGTAAATGAGAGATTGATGATTAGGGCTAGGATTTTGGTGACCTATAAATCATAAAAAAGTCCTAAATCATTTATGACCTAAAAATCTTTCAAAAATGCCCTTAAAATGCCCTAATTGATCTTACATTCTAAAATTGGCTTAGTAGGAAAAGTGCAACCTAATATTTAGACTAGTAATTAAATTAAATTCTAGTACCAACATTTAAGTTTATTTAATTTTACATAATTTTATCTATGTGGTACACTTTAATTAATTATTTTACCTGATGTAGTTTCCATGTAGCCCATCACAAGGCCACTCTTATACGCAATTAGCAAGTATAGAGGAGTCTATATTGAAGGGATGGTTGAACTGATCCATTACATGGGGTGTACTACGTTAAAAGGGCAATATTTCTGTAGAAAAACGATTAAAATATTATAAAAAATAATGGGTATTATCTATTGGCGCAGCTCGGTCGGTTAAGGCGCTTGCCTGCCGATCCGGAGTTGCGCTCGGGCGCGGGTTCGATTCCCACTGGGGCTGATTATCTGGTTGGGTTTTTTCCGAGGTTTTTCCCAACCGTAAGGCAAATGTCAGGTAATCTATGGCGAATCCTTGGCCTCATCTCGCCAAATATCATATTGCTATCACCAACTCCATCGACGCTAAATAACCTCGTACTTGATACAGCATCGTTAAATAACCAAGTAAAAAATAAAGGGTATTAATGGACAAAATATGTAGACAAAATATCAAAGGAAATAAACATTATTTTATATTAATAATGGGGATTTGTGGCCAAAATTAAATGAAAATGCCTAAAAATTATCAGAATAACACAAAAAATGCTCTTATGAGTTGAAACAGGCAAAAAATGCAAAAAATGCCCTAACAAATATGTCTTAAAACATTCAGTTTATCACATAACATACAAATACTAAAGCGGCTATGTTTCTGGCTTATTAGAAAAAAGATGCAATTTCATCAAAATCCTAATCATATTGATGATCATTTTGAAATAATTTAGCTTATGTCATTAACAGGTTGAATGCTGTATATTTCTTTCATATGCTAGAAAACTAGTATGGGATTGGATCCAAGGCTGTAGCCTACTTCCATCTTAGATTAAACAATACTTCGGATTTTCTGACCCCAGAAATTCATCACCTTCTGCTAGGTTTGAACCCGTGATATTCTGAGTCCAGACAAAAGCACTAAAACCACTAAGTGACAAAGAGAGAGAATACTTGGGAGCCGAGACTGACCAATAAAGGAGCTGTGGCTCCATCTTCATCCCCAGTAATGTAGGAGTTGAAAGGGTTAAATCTTGAGTGAGAATGAAAGTTGAGTGAGTTTGTTGCATTGTGGGGAATCTGGTGTCTGAAGTAACAACAGTAACACTATACTAATACTTCTTCCTCACCTCTTAAAAAAAGCTGTGATTTCTTAGAACTTTTTTCTACTTAATAACCCTCCAATGGTTGTGCCACTTGCTCAACATAGTTGGTAGCGTTTTGTCTCATTTATTTGTAAGCCATATGGCTGGTTTCCTTTTGAAGTATGGAATGGTATGTGAGATATAACATTATGACTGTTTGCCACAAGACAATCTCTAACTGTAGCGTTGCACAAAAAATGACAATATCGTCAAACCACATTGCAACAGAAGTAAATGGCTATACATTAATTAATAACTGGATGGTCTTCAGTAAACTAATTTCACATTACCCCCTCCCCAATCCCTGTCCCCTTGATGACACCAGTTAATGTTCCTATAAGGAAATCAAACTGACATATAATTGGTAACAATAACAAATGTCAGCAAGAACTAGTGCTAGTGACTTTTTTAAATGCATCTCAGTGCTAGGCATGGCATTCGATGTCAAATTTAACACTATATAAGCAATAAAAATAGCAGTAATCTTTTACAAATTACAAACCATTCAACTTCCTGTATTAAATCTTTACTGTCACTGTGAAGAATTAATGTTATCACCATTATCATCATCATATTGTTCAAAAACTAAACTTCAGTGGTCTGTTACAGTATCTGTCCATTTCTTAGAGATCTTTTCAATCTTCTATGGTCTGTAGAAGTGTATAGCAAATTACATTTTTGTAATCGAAGAGAGTTCTTTTTTTTTATGGGCTTTTTAATGTCTTCTGTAATTTTGAATATATAAAAGCAGTGGCGGCCGGTGAGGCATTCTGGTGGTGGTGCCAAAATGAAAAAAGATTGTATGCAAATTACCCTAGTGAAATTGATAATCGCAACTCACTTATATTATGTTAAATAAAACATTAATTAAACTAGCTATTTTACCAGGTGTACAGTTAATAATGCATCTAGTAACAGTTACAATAACATTTCCGAAACTAGTAACGAAATTTACAGATACAGATAATGCAAAACTTTGATGTCTTCTGTAATTTTGAATATATAAAAGCAGTGGCGGCTGGTGAGGCATTCTGGTGGTGGTGCCAAAAATGAAAAAAAGATTGTATGCAAATTACCTAGTGAAATTGATAATCGCAGCTCACGTTTATATTATGTTAAATAAAACATTAATTAAACCAGCTATTTTACCAGGTGTACAGTTAATAATGCATCTAGTAACAGTTACAATAACATTTCCGAAACTAGTAACGAAATTTACAGATACAGATAATGCAAAACTTTCATGTCTTCTGTAATTTTGAATATATAAAAGCAGTGGCGGCCGGTGAGGCATATTGGTGGTGGTGCCAAAAATGAAAAAGATTTACGCAAATTACCTTAGTGAAATTGATAATCGCAGCTCACGTTTATATTAAGTTAAATAAAACATTAATTAAACCAGCTATTTTACCAGGTGTACAGTTAATAATGCATCTAGTAACAGTTACAATAACATTTCCGAAACTAGTAACGAAATTTACAGATACAGATACCGGTTAATGCAAAACTTTCATGTCTTCTGTAATTTTGAATATATAAAAGCAGTGGCGGCCGGTGAGGCATTCTGGTGGTGGTGCCAAAAATGAAAAAAGATTTACGCAAATTACCTTAGTGAAATTGATAATCGCAGCTCACGTGTATATTAAGTTAAATAAAATATTAATTAAACCAGCTATTTTACCAGGTGTACAGTTAATAATGCATCTAGTAACAGTTACAATAACATTTCCGAAACTAGTAACGAAATTTACAGATACAGATAATGCAAAACTTTCATGTCTTCTGTAATTTTGAATATATAAAAGCAGTGGCGGCCGGTGAGGCATTCTGGTGGTGGTGCCAAAAATGAAAAAAGATTGTACGCAAATTACCCTAGTGAAATTGATAATCGCAGCTCACTTTTATATTATGTTAAATAAAACATTAATTAAACCAGCTATTTTACCAGGTGTACAGTTAATAATGCATCTAGTAACAGTTACAATAACATTTCCGAAACTAGTAACGAAATTTACAGATACAGATAATGCAAAACTTTCACAGTATTGTTAGTCAAATACAAATAACTTTTATAAGTAGTAAAATTACTAGCAAAAACACACGATAGAAACAGTGATATAGATAATAAACGAACACGTTTGCACTTTATTTAACAGGCCGATGAACATGTTCATGTCCTGCACAGATCTCGTGTATCGTAAACAGAAGCATCAATACTATAGCAACAGTGTAGCGATATTTAGTTGCCGCAAAATAAAACAAATATTACACAACATTAACAAACAGTTTTACATAATATGAAAAAATATTTATGTTTCTAAAAAGAACCATGACTATCTCTGCATTTAATATAGTTAAATGAATAATACTTTACACATTCAAATCCAAGTTATGTGCTTTAATTTTGAAATGGCAACATTACATTAACATTTGGCGCGGAACTTTAAATTGTGTTTTCGTGCAAGTCTGCGGTTGATGGTTCCTGCCTAACGTCTCCAACAACCCTGCCATCTAGCGAAAA
Organism: Periplaneta americana; assembly: GCA_025594305.2. Lineage (NCBI taxonomy): Eukaryota > Metazoa > Arthropoda > Insecta > Blattodea > Blattidae > Periplaneta > Periplaneta americana. Next base: position 26,127,626 of record JAJSOF020000035.1, on the reverse strand, counting down.
TTCTGCATTACTGTGCTCTAGCGGGCGGAATATTAACTACTGAGTCAAATCGAGTTCGGCTCAGTGTCTGCCATAAGAAACGTATATAAACTAGAATCAGTAGCCTTTTGTACAGTGTTTTTTTTTAGTTATTTTACGACGCTTATTTGGTTATTTAGCGTCTGAATGATATGAAGGTGATAATGCCGGTGAAATGAGTCCAGGGTCCAGCACCGAAAGTTACCCAGCATTTGCTCTTATTGGGTTGAGGAAAACCCCGGAAAAACCTCAACCAGGTAACTTGCCCCGACCGGGATTCGAACCCGGGCCACCTGGTTTCGCGGCCAGACACGCTGACCGTTACTCCAGATGTGGACTTGTATCGAGGCAGTCCACACTAAAGTGGCTCCAACGTTCGGAGAAACGCTGCAAGTGTCCCGATCTGATGAAATACGAATAAAATGTGTAGAAATAAACTATTTCAACTGCTTTTTAGGATTTTTTTTTCTTTCATTGGCGGTGCCATGGCACACTGGCACTACCCCAAAAGCCGCCCCTGTATAAAAGTAAATTGCATTATTCATTCGGTAAAATGCAATACAGTAGAGACACGATTATCCGGACTATATGGGCCAAGGAAAATCCGTATAATACAGAGGGTGAGAGTGCTATGTGATTTTTGATCCTGTAATCTTAAAGGAACAAAGATCAGACCCAGTAATGTAGAAAGACATTAGGCCTACTCACATGTACATAATAAACGAATTTTTATTCATAATACAGTACAGTATGTAATTGACTTTTAAAAATTTGTTATTGTTCAGTATGTACAATACTGTAATTAAAAAAAAAAAGTGATCTGGACAACACAGAAGACCGGATAATCGAAGTCCGGATAATCGGGACTCTACTGTAGTTATTTACAATACAAGTGTTAAAATTGTATTTTATTTTATGAGCAGGAATGTTTGTGAAACGAGGCCATAGGCTGAGATGACAGAGTGGAACAATCCTGTGAACAAAATAAAATAATTTTCAACATGTGTCATTTACTATTTTTAGACAGCCATTTGTCCATGCTATTATTCCCCTTTATTGTAATAGTAAAACTTTATCACATTAGAAACAATTGATGGTATAACTCAGTAGTAGAGCATTCGAGAGGTTGCTGGTTCAAATGTGAGTGTCTCCTAATGTACTGTAATTACATTTAATTTTTAGCTGTTAGTTATAGTTAGGAATAAATTAGTTGTTAAAGAGATTTATTTAATATGTATATGTTTATCCCAAAACCATAGTTTGAAGTGGGGCAGTTCTATGTTTCTAAACAGTAGTAGCCTATCTTAAACAATATATTTTCCTTATTTTCATTCTATTACGTCCTATGGAGTAAAAGTTTGGGGAAATTCGGCAGATAGTAAAAATATATTCTTACTACCGGTACAAAAAAGAGCAGTTAAAATAATAGTTTAAGCAGAGTCTAGAGAATCGTATAGTTTATACACCAGGTGGTAACTAAAAGCTTTCGTAGGTGATTTTTAGTCGTAATTTGAAAAGTGTGACCTCCACATATTTGCACATTCCAAAATATCACAATTTAATCCAAGAAGATTAATTTAAGTTATAAAGATATTTTTTTCGGCATTTTGCAGTCATAGAGGCATGAAAATAAGAGTTTCATATAGTCTTAATATTAAATGAAGACTAATAATTTATACCACATAACATATTAATAATAGATTTATGAGTATAAACACCTATTGTAAATTGGCAGTTTAGTTTCTTTAACAGACTTTTTTACGTCCACGTCCATTACAGACTTCCAAGTGTACGAAAAAAAAATATTATTTTGCAAATACCGGTAATATAGTAAAATCATTCATGGTAATGCATTGATCAAATCACAGTTCAGAAACTGTTTCTGAAAACAACACTTTGGAATAGGTATTTTTTAATAATTTCCATTTCCGTGAATATTTTTAAGAAAAACATCTTTTCGAAGATTAGATCTACTATTATCATTAAACATCTTTCCAGCAATGAAAACAATATAAAGTAAATCTTATCAGAGCCACTATTTTTCTCTCGGCTGTGAAATATTGTGACAATATAGAAATTGATAATTATCCTAGACTGAAAACGGTATTGCTCCTGACAAAATATCAGCATAATTAAAAATGGCCATATATTGAACTGATATGAAATTCATAATCACTCATTTCTTATTTATCTACAAGTCGTAACTTTTTTTATGTCCACAAATACCTGAATCTCTTTAAGTGGGGAGGTACACCATTGGCCTGAAAAAATTACCGACTGAGCTACCCAGGAACTCTACCAGATCCCGGCACAATTATTCTCTTTTTTATCCACATACCTCAAGTGGGTTAACAATTTTATTCTTAAACAGCAACTTAACTTCATTTAGATAAGTCATTATGGTATAAAAAAATAACATGCATTATACTACCTATATCAACCTTTGTTTATACATTTTTTATTGTTTTCGAATTAGATTGAAGAAATTCCAGTCACAAGGCAGTAGGCCTACATCTGTCAATATTAAGATTGTATACACACTAGGTCTTTCAAAATGGTGGACTTTCAGTCGGTAAATTTCTTGTTGTAAAAATCATATTCTCTTGGCGGTATATTTTGATATGTTACTGTACGATTTAAATATGAATGTGAGAAGTTACGATATTGTACAAAGAGAAATAGTAAATTTAATATATACTGGTATTATTGCTTTAGTTGTCTTTAATATTTCATACAACTTCGAATTCACTCAATAATAAAGCTTTCAGAATATATTTGAAAATTGTATGACTGCAGAGTAGCTTTGTTTCTTATTAAAATTATACCCTCTGTTATTGCCTGTGAGTAGAGAAATGTCCCGTAATTAAAAAAGCAGTTAGACCATTTCATTTACATATAAGCAATTCCGAAAGCATACTTGTTTTACGTTTATGCAAAAAATGTATACAAATCAAAGATCTCAAGCAAAATGGTGTCCCTAGCACTAGCTTCTGCCTGACTTGCTGGTATTGTTCGCACAAATATGTTTATATAACATTTTCAAATCAAAATATCATCTTTTTAAATAATATTGTTCAGATATTTTTCAGTCATAACAAGTCCAGTTATCATGGAAAGAAAAGATGCATTGTTCCAGGAGAACTATCTATGTTCTACCAATATGTGATGGAAAATATCATGTGTATATTTTGTATTGTATAATTGGCCCTGGTTACCCACTTCATATCAATTTAGTTTCCTAGGGGGTTAATATTGTACAGAGTTGTATTGATTTACTATGTCTGTTTAATAAATTTATTCATAGGTATATTGCCAAAAAAATCACTGTTACAAGAAATGATATATTTTATTCTTAAAATGGGTTCCCATAGCTATGGAGATATTCACGCTGGTCGTGCCTCTGCCCCTAAACGTTCCAAATCACAATTGATGTAATAACCTCAATGTGGAGGGGGCAGTTATTTCATTATAAATAATAATATAAAGAAGAAACTAATTGTATTAAAAATTTTATTACTGTTATGGTATTTAAATTACCATTTTTGAAAGATTACTAAAATTCTTCATGTTGTATATGTATATAGTAAATTAAAAAAAAAATTACCTTTATATATCTGATCCACAGATCCATGTCATGTATGTATAAATGTATTTATGTACAAAATACTGTACATATGTTAGATTATAAATTAGTATGCATGTCATTACATAAGTATGTGTGTGACTGAAGAAGAAAAAGGTTGAAGATATGACATCTTTAACTTACAATAAACGTCAAGTGTATTTCATTTACAAATCCTTACACTTTACCTTCTCAATCCTAACATTTCATGTTTGCTTTGATATAAGATATATTGTCACCGTAACAAAAACAAAAATCTTGAAATTCCGGAACCAGTGGCGTATGCTGAACCTGGAGTTTGGATGTTCTGTTAAAAATATATAGTTGGTCTATCTCGCACAATTATTATAGACCTAAGTGAAATATCGGGTCAACATTAACTGCCATTTTTAATATATAATTTAGTATTGTTTATATTTAATAACTAGGCGGCGGATATTGATAACCTAAAAATCTACTTAAAATGATCATTAAAATGCCCTTAAACTAATGGAAAAATGACATTAAGTTAAAAGAAAATGACATTTAAATATTATTCAAAGTACTCGCACCACAACTTCTTAAAAATTAATCACCTTGTTTCAATGACTGCCCTGCAAATGCCAGAGAAAGAAGGCAACTACAAATAACGTTATTCAAAATTGCATTATTTATGATCAAACTATAACCATGGCCAGCAAAATAACCTGTTTGAAGTTTTAAAACCGCTAACCATTCTACATTTTCATATTGTGAAATAGAAAAATGTCTAGTGTATAGTTCGCTTTTTGTTTTATATTGTTGCACTAAATTCCGAAGTGGCGGGGTAGGTTTACCCTTAGTCACTATATGTAATTTCTCTTCTAGTGGGCGAGAAGAGAATGGCTTTTGCAAAAGATCTTTTACAGTGTACATTTCCAAGTGCTATTATCATTAAATAAGTAATTTAAATTGTTCACCTGCGCTGGCACACAACTATGAACCCTAGTAGAACCTAAACATAGTAAATTCACTCAAACAAACAGTAAACACGCACGTCAAACACAATATTTTTTAACGCTACAGTTGACAAGTTGAGCTGCCTCTATACAGGACGACCTGCGAGCTTGAGAGAAGCGAGTATCCCCACCATGCCACCTTGCGCGCGCAGAGAATTGTAGCAGTAACTCTCAGCAGGGGATGTTCTTTTGTACGGACAGGACAACCAGACCAGACCTCATCCCACTTCGTCAGGCAGAGTGTACGTTATAAAACGAAAGCCGTTCTGGGGATGGTGTGCACATTCAACCAGCATGCATTTAAAATATTTAAATGGTAATAAATTAAAATTAGTTTGAACTATATATGTCAACTTCCAATGAGATTACCACGCATTTAAATTGTGATAAATTAAAATTATTGTTGCATTATATAAAACAACTTAAAATAAAAAATGAGATTACCGAATTTACAGGGTGTCCAGCGCACACCTTGAACACCCACAATATACGCCCCTGTCCGGAACATATCTCCAGAATTTTATTTTTAGTTGAATTCGCGTTGAGATATAATAGCAGTGGCTATTGAATGCTGCTCGGTTGTGAGCTCTGCATATCCAGGTCATTACTTGCAACATCAGATAATACCGGTACTGGGAAGACTGAAGGTGGAGGATGATTGGTAAATTGTGAAATGGGTGCATTTTATAAATATTATCTACGCAAGAGCATATGTCGGCTTATCCATTCGAATTCTTCCGAAGAAATTTTAGAAACGCAGCTCTTCTTGTAATCACTTTAGAAGCCATGCTAGGGCAACCATGTTATTTATACTTTGTTTAATTGTCAATTATATGTTCATTTTTTTTTATTTATGCTTTTTATCATTTTACACTTAATTATTACCATGATAATAAATTATATTGTTACATATTTTCAGATTTGTGTTGCTTTAGTAATATTCTAGCTATAGGAAATTAAATCACACCCAATTTTTAATGAAAAGTTTCTTTATGACATTATTGCCTTTCTGATTCACTATTTATTTTCACTATCTGACCTTCGAAGGCTTGCCTATAGACACAGAATAACACACAATTTACAATAATGGTTGTACATGAATGGGCACATGAAAAAAAAAATATATATATAGATAAAAATTTAAGATAAAATACAGATTTTCAATCACAAATATATAACTAAAGAATTATGTGGAGTGTTTAACATATAGGTGATTTTTTAAGATGGCAACTGAGTATTTAATTATGTTTTGGACAACTTCGTCTTGAATATCTTTGCCTAATTTATATTTCTCTTTCCAAGTCACAAAAAATTTAGGGACTGTTCCTCGGGACCCCAACAGCAGACATGTCACTGTGATACTCTGGAAGTTGTATTTGTTACAGAAGCAAGGTATTGTTGACTCTGTTGACTCATATATTTCTTTTTTCTCTTTATCAACATCCATAGGTTATGCTTTGGACTGTTCAAAGCGTATTGTAGGGTCGATGATCTCTGCTACAGATTTTTTCCTATTGATGGCGATGATGTCAATCCTCCGTATGCTATCCTTATCAGCCAAACAATGAACTTCTTCGTAAACTTCCAAACCTTTGTTTCGGAGAGCAGCAGCAAGAAGGGAACGAATGATGTTATGTCGTTTTATTCTTAAGATTTCTCCCTGAGGACACCTCCCAAGCACATGAGGTAGGGATTCAAACTCACTACATTGTCTGCAGTGGGTGTGCCTGTGGAATGTCCTGGAAGAACTCGAACTGGCGCTACCATGGCTGTCATTTTTATCATATCTCTCCACTCTGAACTGGAAAGACCTTGCTTTTTAATAATCCAAGGATTGGCAGAAGGTACTTCTGAAAATAATTCAACACCTTTTCCTTTATGAGGGTATGAACACCACTCATTATATTCGTTCTCCTTCAGATGTTGTCTTATTTGACGAACATTCAAATTCTTCATGGACTGGTCTAATTTCAGTTCATTAAGACAGCGATTTTCGATGTTTTTAAAATCTCTAATTACATTGACATGAGTATCACACGAATATTCTAATGATTTGTTGATGTTAGCTGTTGTAGATAAGCCTCTCTGGAAACTCGTAAAACTGATAAACCCTTATACTTGTGGCTGGTGTAACGCATGCTGTTAGATGTGTTGCTAGGAAGCTGCAGAACTTGTTTTACAGCACTTCGAATCATATTATCGGTCTTATTTAGAAACTGTTTTGGAATTTTACTGACATGAGCTGTTTGAAGAGGATAATATTCTATGGAAGCTGTACTTTCTGGCAGAGAGAGAATGAACTCTATTACATTACGAAAATTCTGAAAATCTAGGTATTCACTTGTTAAAAATATAGCTTACAATTATCCATTAGATAAAGAAATATTTATTTTAAGTTAAGATTGACAAATATTTAAGCATATTTCAATTTTAAAAGTTTTTATAAAATCGGAGCAAGAGTTATATTTTTATACATCTTGATTACACAACTTTTAACATCATATCACTTCGGAATATGTATTATATGACTTTCTTGTGTTAAATTTTATCGTACCTGGTTTACATGATTCGACCTATTATTTTTACTAAAATGACGGGACATAAGAAAGTAACAGCACTGTCCTGTTCAAAACAGTAGGGCTATATATAGTCAGCCTAGTTGTCACGTTATTAATAACATATTCAATACGAAAGTACAACAACATAATGAACAATGCCTTTTTATTGTATGTTTCATTAGAGAAACTTAAAAAAAACCAGGCCTACTAGAAAAATACTGTCAGAATTGAATCTTTTCCCGTCAATAAATTTATAAATTCAATTTCAGTGTAGTCAACTAAAATAAGAAATAGAAAGAGAATCTGGAAAGGGATAGCTGCCACATACCGTAATTAATTTCTACATACCAGTACTTAGTTAAGTTCCCCCTCCCCCATTTGGTTTTAGCAGCCATCCCTATAACCGAATTATGTATTTATTCATTAAACAAACTGCACAAATGGTGATTTACAATCAACAAAAAGGAATTAAAAATTTGTGTAGATATATCCTGGAGATATGATGGAAAAAATTTACACAACATTTTTTAATAGTTCCACGTGCTCCAAACAATAACCTAATCACCTTCCAGTGATTTATACATATGCTATACTTTTCTTCAAGGTATTTGAAGCAGGGTTCATAATGCAGTAGTGTAGCCAGCAGGTGTGCCAGGTGGGCCCAGGCCCACCCAAAAAATATGCGAATTTTTGCGGTTTTTATGGAAAATACTCAACATTAAAACTAAACCATGGATCCAGAGCAATAGTTACAGTCGATAGCATTAAGGTAAGAAGTGAAAAATGCGTTCATTTCTTCAAGAACCAATTTAATTGTGGTGGATTGGGCCTAAAAAATTGTCTGGCAGCGATAAAAAGAAGGCTACTGAAGGCTGTGGAGCTACTGAATTGTTACATCAGCTAGAAAAATTTGACACCTTCTTTTATTTGGTATTTTTAGACGATATTCTCGCTCTTGCAAATTCATTATGGGAAGCACCTCAGTCTCCAAGAATAGATATTAGTAAATGTTCGCCCTTCATTAAGGCAATGATATAAAACTTTTCAAAGCTCTGAAACGAAGAAAAATTCGACAATCATGTCAAGGACAAGGCTTTGTAATCTACCAATTCTATCCTTTGAGAGGGAGAAAAGTTGGGACTTGTTGAAGGACCCACCATCAGCGATCGACATTTTTTTTGCTAGGAAATCTCGACAGTTTCAGTTTACTTACGAAGCGTTTGTATAAGTATACCTTGCGTGATTGATTGTTTATCATAATTTTGCATGTTATTAAATAAGACTTCCGAGAATGAGTTTCAAGAGAGTTGATGGCAGCGGCATTGTTAGGAGATGGGTCAAGTACTTTCTAAACCCTGCATATCTGGCCCACCCAAAATAATTAGTCTGGCTACGCCACTGTCATAATGCCTCTTTTTCATAATCTACTTCTTTGTTCTGTGCATTTCTGTTACAACATTATCAAGTATTCTGTAATGATTTGGAGGTAGGTTCTACTACGGTACTGTTGTTAGTAATCAGTTATAAAAAGATACTAACATTTAATTCTTAATGATCTTATATCAATGTAAAAATGGTGTTATCCTGCAAAAATTTCATTTACAGTATAAACAAGATGAACATTTCACACAGTGACAGTGCCAGCATTCAGGTAGGCAATCTATCTTCATCTTCCATGTGCCTCATACCGTCGAATTTATTACGGTCATGGTAAATGTTTCTATTACCGGTATTAGCACAGTCTAGTATATACAGTCGCGAAGCTCAATACGTAGTAAATATGCAAACATTAGATAGTTGCTCACCACTAGGATCGCTAATATCGCCTCATTACAGGCAATGCAAAATAGTACTGTCACAGTCTATTGTTTCTAGCACCCTCAAAACTCAAGCTTCGTGACTGTATATAGTAGACTGTGGTATTAGGTTTGTTCCAGCACAGTTTAGAATCGATTCTGAACTGCCTGCTCATGCGTTCCAACAAGACTAGAACTGATTCCGAACCGATTCTGAACTCCAATTATTATTATCTGTTTCAATGTGCATTAGAATTCGTTTGAAACGAATGAAATTGGTTCTCGATTAAGAGCAGGAACTGGGAATTCTGAACTGTTGAGGCAAGCGCAGATGGTTTACTGAAGTTATGGTTAAAATGCTTCGAGACTAAGCAGGTTAAAATAAAAAAAAAACTGTACATCATGAGTAATTTGGAAAGTAATGATGGCATATTTTATGACGAATTAAGTTCGGAAGATGAATAGGCTATAATTTTAATATGTGAACAACTCGGCCGTGAAAGAACAGTTCAAGAAACGTTCCAACAATATAAAATCCCGAACTAGTCCCAACGCTGTTATTTCCGGCGCTTACGTTTTAGAAAGTGAAGGCTCTATAAAGTCTAGGTAGGTAGTATCGTTCGCCATTTTTGTTCTTACACTGCCGAGCTACCATACGAGGAATCTATTTGCCACATCGTTAAACATTATCATGTCGTAGCTCCTATGATGATAAATCAAACGCAATGTAATTCAGCAAATAATTGAGCGGCAAATAACGTCTTCGTGTGCTTTCTGCGAACGCCAACGGAAGAGCTAAAATGGCGGGCGATTATACTAAGTATTTATCGAACCTTAAGAAATGAATCAGCAAATCACAAGACGCACACGTTTAAATGTAGCCGACCTGCAACGCGATTGGCTGCCGGAAATTAGAGTGACGGGACTATAGTTCTGAGACTGTACACAACTGGCACATGCTTCGAAAGAATTTTGGTACTGGTACTATTAGCACAGTCTAGTATATACAGTCACGAAGCTCAATATGTAGTAAATATGCATCCATAGATAGTTGCTGACCACTAGGATCGCTAATATCGCCTCATTACAGACAATGCGAAATAGTACCGGCACAGTCTATTGTTTCTAGCATCCTCACAACTCAAGCTTCGTGACTGTATATAATAGACTGTGCTATTAATTAGTAACGCATTCTGAATTGCTTGTTGGAACAAACCTATTAACCCTCCGCAAGTTTATCTGAAATGCACATGCTGAAGGCTAAGTGGGTATGGGGTACAAAATGGACCCGTCAGCTTGGCGAGGGTTAGCCTAAATATTACCACCCATTTGAGCACCAATTTTCAAAGAAAAATAAACAATTTGAATATAGGCTTAAAATTAAAAAGATTTACCAGTATAACATTAGAACAAGAACATTCCTTTAACACTAGAAATGAAGCTAAATTAGATTGCACAATGTGCAGCTTGAGCGTGAGCTCAAATACTTACTTTTTTAATGGCATAAATATTGTGACAGCGACGTGAGATTCGAACTCACGACCAGCGTCCCGCAAGAGAGAAGATCGCGCGGAGTACTTTAGAGCATATCGCGCGGGCTTCACGGGGAAAGGGAAAGGGACCTACACGCGAGGAGGCTGAGCTCAAAGCTGCTACTTAACGCAGTGAATGTGGAACGACCTACTTTCGAAGTGGAAGACTCGCGAATTTTCGAGGCTACCATTTACGGTCGCGAAGGAACGACAGCAGAATTCAGTCAGTGAGTAAGCCAAAGCAAAATAGATTGCGTCAATCCGAAGGCCTGAGTTCTGCAGTGGACCGCAGTTGGAGGGACCTGAGTTCGAGTGCAGTGGACCGCAACCCGAGTTCGAGTATGTCTCTGAAGGTCTGTGGTTCGAGATAAAACTCGAGTGACTGAGATAGAAGAACCGTGAACTGAGAACTGGTAGTTCTGATTTGTAAATAGTGCTTTGTAAATATGTTAAGATTAACAGTTCATTGTTGTGCGTAATAGTCCAAGTAAATTGTCATTGTCGTCGGTGGAGTGCTATAACGAATACTGTGTTGAGTGAAGATCCAATTGTTGACGAGAGCGTTTAAGGTGAATTGTAGAAAGGAATTATTGTTGTGACGAATAAATTACATTGTTGTTACTAATAAAATTCACAATATATTTAATAAGCTACCATTGGAGGCGAGAAAGATACCAATAAATAGATTTAAGTCCTGCATACGTAGATGGTTGCTGAACAGACCTTTCTATTCAGTTAATAAATTCATGGAGTGTGATGTAAGTATTGTATTTTAGAAATGTAACCCTTTATTTATATTTTAATTTTTTTCTTTGTATTTTAATTATTCCTTTTGTCCTTATATAAATGTGTTAACATACATCATACTCTGTTTATTTCTCAGTGTTTGTTTTATTTATTTTTCAGTGTTCGTTTATTTCCTATGTATGTTTATTTGCTTATAATTATTTGTTTATTTGTCTATATTTATTTGTGCATGTGTGAGTGTACTGGTATGTGTGCATGTGTATATTATCAAACCTGACGATCTCATATCCAGGCCTTGTACACTGGTTTCTGACAAATAAATATTTATTAGTATTACCTGTCAAATTCCTCAAAGATGTAGATCTTCTTATTAAAAGCAAAATTAAGGACATCCTACAACTTCCTGGAGATATTCCAGACAATATGTTGTATTCCGACAAAAAATTTAAAGGCTTAGGTATTTTCTGGCACGTTGGGAAGCCTACTTGCAACACGTCAACACTTGCATGAAGTTGAATATGTGTAATAATATGTACATAAACAACACTAGATGTCTAATGGAGGAAGCTAAACATTGTTTGAACAACCTTCAAATCGATGGAACTGAACACCTAACTTCTACGAGAGGAGTAATAAACACCAGAAAAATTAGGACTGAATTACACCAGCGGGAGTACAACGCATGGTGCAATTTACCTCAAAAGGGAAAAGGCGTTATTCTGTACAGTGAATTCACTCCCTCTAACAAATGGATAACTAAGCCCAATGGAATGACTAGCGGTGAATGGAAGGAGGCTATCAAGATGACTGCCAACGTAAGCGCTGTAAGAGCCGTACCCGGTAGGTCTCAGGACAACCACTGCAGGCGATGCCTCAGTGAGATAGAAACCCTTGGACATGTCCTGGGAGCCTGCCCTTATGGCGAAACATTGCTTATACATAGACACCATGCAATTAGAACTAAACTGGCTGATGCCCTTAGAAAATTAAAATACACCGTCTATGAAGAAGTCCACGGAACTGCCGACAATGGCAGTAACAGACGAATTGACATAATCGCCATTAGCGAATCCCTGTCTCAGGGTATGATAATCGACCCCACCATCAGGTTTGAAACGTACAAAGGACAGCCTGAAGACTACACGAGGAGAAACGTGCAATCTACGTTCCAACCATCCCGTATTATAAAGATAAATACCAACTTCACGATATCAGTGTTACGGGATTGATATTTGGAGCAAGAGGAACGATACCTAACTTCTCTTCTCAGTTCTGTAAGACCCTAGGACTGCACAAATCGTTTCTGAATGAACTGGCCCTTCTCATAATTAGAGAGTCAGTCAAACTTTTACGGTACCATCTAACTTATATGGACTCTAATTCAGTGTACTGAAAAAACTAGCACAACATTATCTTTTTTCTTTCTCTTATTAGTTTTCATCGCTTCTTTACTTGTAACTTTTTTTTTATTCTGTATACTGCCATTGTTTCTTTGTTTGTGTACTTGTTTACTTTTTTTCTTACTCTGTTATCTTTCATCACCTATTTGTTCTTGTATTGTTTTGTATGCTTTGTCTAATGGCAGACTCTAATTTGAGGAAGCTCTAGTAAATAAATAAAAATATTGTCAGTTGATGTACAGTAGTAAGACAAGCTGTGAAGTACAGAGTAATTGCTAGGGAAAAGGTACCGGTAAGAGATAACATAACTAACTAAATTTAAGAGTAATTGGGTAGAAAGTGCTGGTATATACGTAGCTATTTAGGTTTTCATGGTGAATGTGATCAGAAACAGTCGTTTGGGTTGGAAATGTATTAAAATAAATTTTAGTTGCACTTTCAAATTTTTGTGGAATGAAGCAGCAAAAGATTCGACTCAGATTAGGGCAGGCCTTTAGTTGACTCTTGCACATGGAAGTTCGCCTGTTGACAGAGCTCCTGTTTGTAATCAACCAACCAACCAACCAACATCTTGTTGCACTGAAAGTCTATATCAGAGGTCGTCAGCACAGAGCACGCTGGGGCTAGAATCTCTTACCTGCGGAAAACGCAGTGCACTCCATAGCTGCTAGCGGGTATGCTCTCTATCTCTCCGTGCTGCACGAGGTAAACATGGGACGGCACCGCATACCCTTTGCACATTTCAGCGAGTGCTGACGACCACTGGTCTATATGAACGGAGATCAAGCTGACTTGCTTTTGACTCCTCCTCTAATTTATAATCACTTTGAAATTGTTCAGTCTAGTTCTTCAGTCCTTGATGTTAATCCATGATGAATTTATAAAAGATACGGTCGGTATAACTTGGGTTTTATTCTTTATGCTTGATGATTAAACTTCTGTAGCAGAGGATTTGGATGATTTTTCAATGTTTGTATAAATTTGAACTTTAAGTTTTCTGAAAACTCTTCAATTGATGCTATGTCCAAAACTTCATGTAAAAATTTATTGGATCTTGTGTAATCAGCTCCAGCAATTGTGCGCAGAACTGTTCTCTGTACACCACGCAGTCTTCTCAATAGAGACCCATTGACAGATGACCAAGCTGGATATGCGTATAGGAGGCTAGCTCTGATTATTGTTATATAGAAAGTTTTCTTAGTCCACAAACTCAGCGATGACGACTTGAATAAAGGATACAAACATTGAAACATAGCATATCCTTTGGCAGCAATTTTATTTATATGAGGCTTAAAAGAAACTTTATGGTCTAAAAGTATTCCCAAATAAGTTGTTTCCTTTTGATTTGGAATTACTACATCAAAAAGTTTCAGTTCAAATTATTCCTGCGGTCTTCTTTTAGTAAAAATTACTATGGAACTTTTAGAGGCATTGATTTTTATTTTCCAATTTATGAGCCAATCCATAGTACATTTTTCAGTTAATGCCATCTGCTGAGATTGACAAAACTCAGGTAGGCTTACTGTGTGTGAAAAAGGGAAAGATCTGACAATCAGCTTTCAGAAGAACAGATTAACCATACCAAATCGCAAGGCACAATTACTGGAACAGATCAGAAATAAATAGCTACTTAGACGAGAGTAACTGGTATTCATTCATGCATTCATTCATTCAGTGTTCTGCCCAAGGGCAGGTCTTTCACTGCAAACCCAGCTTTCTCCAATCTTTCCTATTTTCTGGCTTCTTCTTTGTCTCCTTGTATGCATAGGTACTACATGGACTTGGAGGAAATCTGCTAGGAGGTCAAAAAGGCAAAAAATAAGGAATACAATAGGCCTATTAAGAGATGAAGAATGTATAAAAATAGAGAAATGTATAGTATATCAGGGGTATGTTATATATGAAAAAAAGACCGATGGCATGGGCATATTAAAAGAAGAGAAAATGGAAGAATACCAAAGGAAATCATGCGATAGGAACCAGAAGAAAGGAATGGGAAAGTAAGGCCCAGTGTTGCCAGATTTTTTACCAGTTTTTACTAAAGAAAATCCCTCAGATGGGTTGAAAAATCCCCCAAATTTAGAAAAAAATCCCTCTTGGGGTGGTATGGTCTGAACTCCAAAATACCCATTTTAAAAACGAATTAAAATAATAATTAGAACAAGACAATGTTCCTAATAAATATCACAGTGCAACAAAGTACTCACCCTCAGATCGGCAAATTATTGATGATCCTGTTCACATTCTTCTTCTTCCACAAGCAGCAGCCCAGCTATTTTGTTGTCTCTTGAATCCTTGTTGTAGGTACATATTTTCATTGAACAGTTTCAACATTTCGTCGGTGATTGGATAGTTGTAACACTTTTCGTTCATGTTGCTGATGTCGTTTCACCTGCACTAGAGATGACACTGTTTTTGCTGATAGTTTATTTCTTTTCTTCATTTTTATATCACTAACCATTGAAAATATGCGCTCTACAGCTGCATTAGAATGGGGCAAAGAAAGGCAAATTTTGGCTAGTTTTCCTAAATTTTTTTAACAAAAATTCAGAATTGAAATTGTGACATTCTTCTATTCGCTTCCAAAATTCTAGTACAGGAAAATTTAGATAAGAAGTTTTCTCTGCAGAAGAAAAGTAATTGGATAAAAGACTCCATTCATTTAATACTGGTTCTTGGTTTACTTTTCTCTTATATTTATCAATAGACTTCGTGGAATTGCCACGAGAATCGTAAGGTTTACTAAGCACGCAGTATAGATTGTATGAGAAGGGACTGCAAGGGATAGAGTATGCCTCTGATGTAAACACTGAGCAGTATACTGCGGTTACAATAAAACCTGTATCCTGCATTCAAGAAATATAATGAATGATCATTGAAGTAGGAAATGACTAAACATGTAAATACACAATTATTTTTTAGTGAGATATATTAACTTTACTCTTAAAATTTAATGTAATATACTCACATCATCCTTGAATATTTGCATAGCAGTGAAAAGTTACGTACATTTTGAGCGACTGCAAAGTGAACCTCCGATGGTCACTCAAACAGTTTTTATATTGGGAAAATGTACGTTCAACATCACACGAAATGAAAAAGTTTATAATATAACATAATGTAATAATTTTGTATTATTTTTTACCATAGAAGAATTGGATATATTTTGTGTAATAATAGGGTCAGCGGTAGCCCAAACCCTTTAACCAGTATACGCCACTGGTTCAACATCACACGATGTAATAGGTGCATATTTGAAGAACTGAAAGTTACTACTTTTTAGTACACCAGCTTCAGAAATCTTGTCGTGACCTGATAGTACATAATTTATAATACGAAGTTGTGAATAGGCAAAATTTTCAGCAATAATGTTTCTCAACTTACATTTCACTTTTTCTGAAATTAGTGAATTGTTATTTTGGATAACGGTTTGTGATACTTTATACACTATATTAAGGGCTTCTGAGAGTTGTACTGGCTGCGGGAGTAAGGGTATTCCAGGGGCAATTGTTTGGAACAGCGACACTCTCATTGTAGTATGATTGAATTCTTGTCTGCACTGAACAAATGTTAAGCTTTGACTATTCCAACCACAGTAATGCAAAAACAAGTGCTTACATAGGTATACATTAGCTGTAGCTGCTCTACCTATTTGGACCGGTCACAACTCTTAACATGAACTGCTTATACTACGAGACCGGGCGGTCGCTCACCTCCTCTATACTATCGTACATCGGCAACCTGATTGCATGCTGCGTGTGGCAATTCAACGAAGTCTATTTATCAACTAGTGAAGTAAGTGTGATACTAGACCTTTCAACAATCTTACTGACACCTAATGCAATTTTTGGATCTAGAAAAGTCAAATTACTTATAGGCCTAACATCTTGTTGAAGGGGCATTCTTTTCAAGAATTCATTGAAAGCTACTTGATAGAACTCCAAACATCGTAATCTTAACTTTTACTTTGTCATCAGATGGCTTTCTTGTAAAACACTGGTAATTCTGGGGACATTTTTCAACTGTAATGCATTTTTTATGTGAGAATATGAAGCTGTGTCTTTCTAATTCACTCTTACTGGCCGATAGTTCCTCTTTGCAAAACACAAACATTTTACTTTATAGGGATCATTAGATTTAGCCAACTAACTTTTAAAATGAGGTTCCTCCAAGCAGTGGCGTATACTGGTTAAAGGGTTTGGGCTACCGCTGACCCTATTATTACACAAAATATATCTAACAATTACTTTAATTTTAATTACTATGGTAAAACTAATAATACAAAATTATTACATTATGTTATATTATAAACTTTTCTTTTGTAATTTCCTTGGGCTAGATAACGAATTATTGTTTCCGCCAAGATTTCTCATTTTTAGATAACTATTTCCTGATTTCACGGTTCCCCCCCCCCCCCGCGTGTAGGTCCTTCTTGAGGATCACTCATTGTACCAATAAAATAAACACACGCTTAAAAATAACAGTAATTTAAAACTAAGAAAATATGGTCATAATGTACAATATGTACATTTTTCACAAGAACTGAAACTACAGGTGTTCAATCCCAGGTGGCGACAGGATTTCTCTCGTTGCCAAACTTTCAGAACGGCCCCGAAGTTCACTCAGTCTCCTATAAAATTGAGTACCGGGTCTTTTCCGGGGGTAAAAGCCGGTCAGAGCGTGGTGCTGACCACATCACCTCATTTTAGTGCCGAGATCATGGAAAGCATGGGGCTCTACTCTACCTCCATGCCCCCCCAAGTGCCTTCATGGCATGTGACGGGGATATCTTCACCTTTTTTTTTTTTCTTTTTTACTGAAACTAGTTTATTCCTAACGTAGCCTACTCATGTTCGCAACAATCTACTCTCTACTGAAGTACGGAATCGATTTGAATATAAAGCGGGAAGACGTAAACGACAATGATAAATGACAGCCAATAAGCAGTAAAATTAAAAAAGAAAAACATAAATCTCATTGGTCGTTTCTATCTAAAATCACTCAACTCTTTGAATTAAAATTATATGTTATAACAACCCATTATTAGATAGGGAACAATGGAGGAAAAAATTAAATAAACAGCATGACGAATTTTATGTACTGATATTCTTTATAATAAAAAAATCTTGGTTCAAATAACCATGACCTGAGGTCACATTTTTTTGTCTTGTCCATGCTTGAAAATGGAAACATATACATAGTATACCTGAGAAGATTTTTTTTTTTTTAGTTTTACGAAGTTTTTATTAAAAGTACCAGGTCTCTTGGACTCTTGCCTTTTACAAAAACATGATTATACGAAAATACCTGAGAGGATAAAAAGCAGTTTACGCACAAGCAACCATGACTCATGGTCATGAAACGTTGCCAACATTGAGAAGAATTATTTTGTTTCTTTAGAGTGGCAAAGTTATTGATTTTTCCCGCCCTGTCATTCCAGCAAATTCTGATGACGTCATGTATTTGATTTTCTGTCCAATCCTGTTACGAGTTCATGTAACGCATGTCTATTGTCGCCGTTCGCCGGTAAAGGATTGTATCAGTTTTAAGAAACATTCCATTTCTGACTCTAGTGCGAAACAGTGAATAAATAGAGAATTTCATCATGTCTTGGCTTCCATTGGAATCTAATCCTGATGTAAGTATAAATTTTATAATATAATTAATCGGTGTTTTATATTAGAAGTAACTGTCTACTACATTGCCTATATTTATTTCGTTTCAGGTTATGAACAAGGTGAGTTATTCAATTGCGACGCAGTTTTGGGTAAAATAGGTGACGTATACTTCTTATTCGTTATTGATTATTTAGTTTAAAGATTGTGTCTTATTTTTATGACCCCACCCATTGGGTTCTATACATTTTATATGTATATTGTGAAATAATATTTCGAACACCGTCAGACATTTTAATTTCCTTAATACAACAATGGAATTCATTCTCCCGATCTTAAATTGTCGTCTTGTTTGATTTTTGTTTCTGTTTTATTATGTTCCTACGTTATTTTAATTGGTTGAATTTGTGTAGTAGCCTATTACTGTATAGTAATAATTGTTTATTTTATGTTTCAAGATTAATTTTCAAATTTTGGAATCGCTTGATAGCGAGGTTCATTACAGAAATAGAACACATTGGCTGTATTTCTTAAATTCTAATTGTTGCAATATGCATTGTGTTCAGAAAACTAGAAGCCTAAAAATTTTAAAGGGATTGAGTGTACTAGTTCACAGTTTGGCTGTACATTTTTGCTGAGTTCTGTTAGAACTTTGGTATTTTGTGAGGAGAAGAAATGTAATAATAATAATAATTTATTTATTTAATCTGCCAGAGCTAAGGCCAGTAGTCCTTCTCTTCCGCTCAGCCAGACTCTAATTCTAATTGAATACGATTGGTTACATAGTTAATGTAGGGCTATAGCATATTATAAAAGGTTGGGCTACATTTCATAATACAGATAGGTTTAAGCCAAGAGCAAACTTCTGGCATTATAGATTGTTCCGCGTCGTTACCTTCAATATTAAATTTTCTGAAATTTTTGATTAAGAAAAAAATATTTCCTGAAGAAATTGGTAAAAGATGCTAGACTATGTTGTTGATGTAGGTCTTTATTTATTTATTTATTTATTCATTCATTTAGTTTTCATAGTTTACCCAACAACAATAGGGTAAACTACTTACAAATAACAAAAAGATAGCAATTAAAAAAAATAAAACTTGCACAAATTAAACTAAACTAAATTGCATATAGATTGGGGTTTTTGTACTGTGGCAGATATAAATGTACTTCTAGAACTAAAAATATCACATATTTTAGAATATTTCTGTAAAAGAATCGTGTAGATACGTAATTACATCAATCCATTAATTAATTGCATCTAATTGTAAATTTTATTATGTAGCTAAATGCTGTACAGTTGTAAAAATATTATGCAAATTTAATATTTTTACAGGTAATTATTAGCTATTTTGGCTTTCCGCTATTTTAATATTCAGAAAAAGGACCAGCCTCATGGGCTAGTGGTCAGAGCTTCTGACTACAGTTCTTGAGGTTCTGGGTTTGATTCCTGGTTAGAACACAGGAATTTTTCCTTAAAGGGTAATGTTCCTGTGTTAGTCCATGGTCTGGAAATTAGGTTAGGTTTAGGTTTAAGAGATTTCCTCGCACTTCATAATCTTGTCATAATATCATTATTATTGGGGCAGTGTAACTCCGCCTTCCAGCTGCCCCAACCTCAGAAGTGGGTTACAAATAAGCCATTGCCAGGAGAGACCAGAAATATCAAATGACAACCTGGTGGCATGGGATAAAAAAAATTCTGAATAGTCTCTTATAAATTTCAGAACACGGATACCTTCGTTTTCTTCTTACTTCAAAATTTCAACCTTGTGCATACAAAAAAATTTCGTAAGCATGATTATGTGCATTCAACAAACACAGACAAATCGCCCTTTTTTAGTATTTTAAGGTTATGTTGCCAGTGAGGTGTCCATAAGCTTACTGAAATTTTTCCAAAACTGTTACCCTTCCATAACACTCAAAATCCATGTTATCACTTTTTTTTCTTTTCAAATTCAACAGCAAACTTCAAAGGTTTTATTATCTAAATAAATTAAATTTTAATCA
Source organism: Periplaneta americana (assembly GCA_025594305.2). Taxonomy (NCBI): domain Eukaryota; kingdom Metazoa; phylum Arthropoda; class Insecta; order Blattodea; family Blattidae; genus Periplaneta; species Periplaneta americana. The sequence continues at coordinate 26,107,351 of JAJSOF020000035.1, read as the reverse complement.
ATCAATTTTGTTATCGAGCAACTACAGTTTACTGGATGTTGTAAACAAATCAATACATGCACAAATAAAACACATTAAATTACAATGTTGAGTGTTAATTAAAGAACTCATTAATATTGTGAAAAAGATAAGTTAGCAATAAGCCAATTTTTTAAAACGGATTTGAATCTCTTCGAGCTAGTGGAATGAGCATCTCTCGGCAATCTGTTAAACATATCTGTTGCCATAATATTGAACCATTGTTTACTTTTAGTCAACCTTATCAGACATGTATGTATGTATACACACACACACACACATATATAGCCTATATATATGCCTATATAACAGTAAGTATTTTAAAATTCTGAAACAAGGGTCGACAGTGGACATCATAAAATGAGGTAGTCATTCTTCTGCATATTAAGTATTTTGTCCACGTTCATTCCATTGCCCCAAATGATACCACAGGACAAGATATTAATGAAAGAAAGCATAATATGATTGACTGAGATACTCTTTCGACACAATGTTTTTAAAATGACGTAATAGATACAGTACACGAGAAAGTCTATTACAAACCGAGGATAGGCTATATGGCCTGACCAAGAGAGCTTTGAATCCAGAATAAATCCAAGAAGTTTACTTCAGACACCAACTCGTCAGGTACGTGCTTTAAGGTAAACAATAATCATTGAGTTTTATCACAGTTTAAAACCATATAAATATATTAAGTGCCTTAGATAACTCACCATCAATACAAGTCACTTGTGTTCGATTTGATAAATATGGTCTAATTAGATCCAGCTCTTTATCTCTTATGCCATAATAGAAAAGTTCAGAACAGATTGTTGTGTGCGATATGCAATCAAATGAGGAGTATAGTTTAAAAATGCGACTTTTCCACTTTTCTAGAAAAATGAGGTAGGCTATAGGTGTTTATAAGAAATTTGTTAATTTTCCTCTCATTTGTTGAGGACTGTAGATTGGAAACTGCATTTACATTGATAAACAAAATAATGCTAAAATTCTATGTTACAAGACCTTCATATGATAATAATAATCAGGCCTAACAAATTTTCTTCCATTATTGCATCTGGTCTGTAGGTGGAGTAGCGAAGCTCTTAAGAGGCTTTTGAGGCTTAGGCTATACAGAAAATTTGAGTTATTATACCTGGTAACATTTGGCCTGTAAGTTCGTTATGATGATGGTTTAATGCTGATCTTTTCACATATTAAGTTCACTGTTGGCAGTCATTTCAGGATCCATAGCTAGATGCTTGTAGCAAAAGCCTCTAAAGACATGGCTACGATCATGACCTGCAAGCTTGAGGGGAAACCGGGAAGGGGGTATCACTATGCTACATCTCCGTACGAAATGAGGCTAGCTTACCATCACAATAATATGTTGCGCTCTCTGCAGTGCATATGAAGAGAAGGCATATGCCACTGTTGATAGTGATTCGTTCATTGGATAGGGATGTTAAGCCTGGGTTTCCCCTTCTCCCTTTTTTATCTTCATAATCATCATCATCATCATCCTCATCCATTCCCTACACTAGACTTACACGAACACTTAGGCCGGGTGCACACAGAATCAGATGCGGTGCGACGCGACATTTTGTCTGTTGTCTGCCATTGATTTCTTATGATGTGGTGCACACAGAATCAGACGCGACGCGACTGTCGCGAGCAGACATGGAGAGACAACATCGAATGACTGCTTGAAGTTTGTCGCGAGGAGACTGTCTGATAGCTGCAATGTACTGTGCATGTGTTAGTAGTGGATATGATTGGACGCTTTACTATCTACGAATACTATTGTTGTGTAGTGCACATTATTCATAATGGAGATCAATGCAGATAAATTAGTTGTTTTAGTACAGGAAATATGCGTTCTGTACAGTCTTTGAAACAATACCACGACAATAATGTTGTTTCTAAAAAAATATGTGAGAAATTGCAAATGAGAGGAAAGCACCACGTGAATAATAAGTAATAATAATAATTTGTAGTAAGTCTAATTCTCTGCTCTATACTATCATTCATTATTGATTTAATATATTACTTTTCTTTATTGTGACTCGTGAAGTGGTCTTAAACATACAAAATGACGTTTGTGCAGTGCATTAGTAATATTTAATTTTAAGACTCTTTCAATCGTATAGATTTTTAGGTGTATTAAGCGTCATTAGGAAATAATAAACAAATACAATAGAATTTCTCATATAGACAGTCTTCTTTCATTGACGCCATTTTCTAGCCTAGGCCAGTTTTCCAAACCCACACAGCCAGCAAATCAGTTGTTGCGAGCAGACCGTTTTAATCTGTTACGAGGCGTTGTAAAGCAGAATGTAGTGTCGTTTCGCGTCGTGTCTGATTCTGTGTGCACCCAGCCTAACACATACATTCACCCTAGTACATGACATAACTCCACAGATACACATCATGCATAGCGTGGCCTGCCGAAATGATATGCAACTTTAAAATGGGTTGCAGTCCTGCCATCTATCCGCAATATGCGGAACTCGAAACACGCAAATTGAACACACATGCAAACCCCCTGCGTGCACATATTGGAGTTGTGTGAATGTACTGCTTTGTTAAATGTTAGTTTAATCACTTTAAAGTTCAGTATATTAAGGAAAAAAAAAAAAACCTTGGTCTTAAAATACCTTGATCTTATGTCATTGAAGCTGTTTTTATTACTAACCATTACTTTAGAAGGAACATAAAGATACATATTGGGAAGAGGTAATTGCAAAGGTTGTGTTTATAGGAACTAGTAAATAACATTCCTATTTTTCTAAATGCAACACGTCCTCTTTGTTTCATGTGGATGAGAAACACTTACTTTGGTTTGAAACATATTTCACAGCTTCACACATACTACACAAATCCCATAACAAAATTATTTCTCGTATACCAGCTATTGTCGACCTGGTTGACGAGTTGGTATAGCGCTGGCCTTCTATGTCCAAGGTTGCGGGTTCGATCCTGGGCCAGGTCGATGGCATTTAAGTGTGCTTAAATGCGACAGGCTCATGTCAGTAGATTTACTGGCATGTAAAAGAACTCCTGCGGGACAAATTCTGGCACAACCGGCGACGCTGATATAACCTCTGCAGTTGCAAGCGTCGTTAAATAAAACATAACATTTTACACAGCTATTTCTGGGGAATAAAATTACTTTTAATTGTAACAGAAGCAGCTAGGGCTTTTAATTTATTTGCTTTGTTGTCACGTTTCTAAAGATATTCATGTTAATAAAGAGTGACTACTTATCACAGTTATATAACACAATATCCATAAAAACAGTAGGGGAAGTAATAAAATAAAAATAAAAACCGTTGGCCGTGTATGACAATTCTGTAAATACGGAATTTTTGGTGTTGTGTATGAATTTCATACAAAACAAGTTTTTGCAGGTTACAAATAAGGATACCTGGCAACCCTACTGTGAGAGCAAATTTAATTAAAATTACTGGTAGTTTTTGAGGGGAAAATGGCTGAATAAAAAAATAATTTGATGAAGTCTTAATATTAAACCCTACAAGAAAACTTTGTAACAAACGTGGAAATAGATTGGACATGAGAAACTAATACCAAAAGAAAAGGAGAAGGGATTAATAACATAAATAATGTTGAATATCAGAGTTAAGGATAAAAATTCATTGGCAACTCACAAATGCAATGGCTGGATCAGATTTAAGGAGAACTGAAATTAAGAGAATATTTCGATGAGATACCTCATATACCTCATAGGTATCTTTAAATCTGCAGGTAAATAAAAGAAATGCTGTAAAAATTAATCACCTTGAAATGGAAAGAGATTTTGGTTAAATGAGCATTGAACGACTTCTGCCGATTTTGGGATAGACACCGACGCGGTTAGTTTAGTTTAGTTTAGTTTAGGCTTTTATTATCCTGTCAAGATGAAGGTGAAAGCGATTGAGTGTGATTTTTTGTTTTCTATGTTGGCAGTTCAAGTGTGTCGGTGTCTATTCCAAAATCGGTGGAAGTCGCTCAACACTCGTTTTACCGAGATTTTTAATCAATTGTCTAAACAAACATGATGATGATTATGACGACAAATAATTTAAGAGTTATTTGATGGCTACCAATTTAGAACATTAAAAAGATAGCTTGATTAGCATAAGTGTAAGAAATGGTGGAATCACAAAATGTGATGGTGATATCTCTCACAAATTAAAATAAAGAATTGAAGTTTTTGTAGGCCTAATTGGAAATGGTGAATATATTATGAAAAACTAGCATAGATTAGTATGTCCATACCACGTGATGTGATGACTGGAATAAGCTTGATTTTCATTACATTGTTTTCAGTACCTTCACAACCTTGGGGTCCCTGAGAAATGGCAGATGGTTGATGTGTATGGCTTGGATTCAGATCTCCTTGCTACAGTTCCACGCCCTGTTTTGGCTGTGCTACTACTTTTCCCTTGCTCTGACAAGGTAAGATATTACTGTAATATGTGCTAGTTTGTTATTCTCACTCTCTTTCTCTTTCATCAGTAGATCTGTTCACATGACAAGCAAAAGAGTCACTGTCAGTGCAGAGATCTCATGTGCATGTGTTGAAATCACTTTATTCTTTCATTGGACAGATTTTAGGGTATTTTCTGTGATACTAAGGCCCGGTTGCAGAAATGCAAATCAAATCAGTTCCTGATCACCAATCAGTTGATGTCTGATTTATTTGATTATTCATTGCATTGTACAAACGTGGATCTCCAATCAACTTGTCTCAATTTACTAATTGCTGATTTGAGAAAGAAGTGCATTTGACAACAGCACTATTTAGCAACCACAGCCGATTTGATGGTCTTTAAAAGTTGCGAAACAAATGCATCAAGTGGGCGGTGACTAGGAAAACAAGTGAATGCTCTGCTGTTTTGTTGCTTTTTGTAAAAAGGAAACAGGCGGATTCTATTTCTATATAGACTACAATATAATGAAAAAAATGAAGCAAACAAAAAACGTGAGGGAGTTTCTGTTGTGGGATTTGCTAGAGGAGTTGACAAGAAATTGGAACAAGCATAGCCTCCATAGCCCAAAAGAATTCCATTTCCCATCTCTCTATTTACAAATTGAGCTCGTAACATAATCATTAAAAATATTGTGCTGTCATGTGTAGAACCCTGCTTATGGGCTACAACATTCCAGAATGTGGTGTACATATTGCCTTACATTCACAGAAAATAAACCTTTTCTATTTCGATAAAGTTTGGCATCATTTCCACCAGGTGATTGGATGGAGATGTGAGCAGTCTATACAACCAATTACTCTTGGAAATCCTGACATGGCCGAAAATTCTCTCTGGATTTCAAATCGTTCCCTGTTTGAAGTTTGGGGATTTATGAGACCCTGCCATAACAAAGCAATTTCATACGTAACATTTCTAACTACTCGGCAAATAGTTATTTGCGGACCCTAACAAGATAACCCAGGACCGCCTGAAAAATTCCAACAGCATAAAATCTCAGCGTTATTAGAACTTGGTTCATAGGAGAAAGTGGTAGATTTCGATTTGTCTGTCTGCATATATTTGTTTTAATTTTTGAAAGTAACAAAACACACAAATCCTTACTTAACCTAAATCTTTGCTCAAATTCTCTGTCATTATACATAAAAACAATTCATGTCTATCATGGAAATGCCTTCTTTTAATAATATTTTTTCATTCTAAAATTTCATTATCAGAAGAATCCATTATGTCGAAAACAATATTATTATGCTGTAACTATTTACTGTATAAATTGCAGTAACAGCACTATAAAGATAACACATAAATACTTGATCAGTGATCAGTCACATAACCAGCAAAAATCTGTTGATCAAATCTGATGGAAGATTGATCTCCGATCAATTACTGATTGTTCTTTCTGCAACAGAAATAGAACTGATGGCCAATCAAACCCTCCTTGATCACCAATCATATTTGATCGGTGTTTCTGCAACCGGGCCTAAGTTTGACTTGTCCCATTCAAACTGTTATTCTGTCCCATCAGATTCTTCACAGATGATTTTCTGAGCATTGCATCATTGCATCTCGGTGTACAGTAGTGGCAAAAAAATCGGACCGACCCTTGTAGCTGATTTCAGAGCCATGTTCACTCCAGAGCACGATAGACTGGTAAGTAAGACTTTCATGGTTCGAATCCTGCCTGGGAAGGAAACTTTTTTTTGTTCCTTATTCATATTTATTCCCAGTATTTTTCGATTGCTGGTAAAATTCATGTTCTGGGAATAATAAGTTAATTAAGTAGTAAAATATCGTTGCAATCGAAAAGTATTGGGAATAAATTTGAATAAGGAAAAAAAAGTTTCCTTCTCAGGCAGGATTCGAACCACGAAAGTCTTAGTTAGCAGTCCATCGTGCTCTGGAGTGAACAAGGCTCTGAAATCAGCTACAAAGGTCGGTCCAGTTGTTTTTTTTTTTTTTTTTTTTGCCACTACTGTACATATATTATTATTTTTTTATTATTATTGTGTCATCAGACTGTTTCTTCACAGATGGTTTCCAAGCACTGCATGTTATTCTGTAAATCTGTGTATGCTTTCATGTATCTGAGTCATTTTCGCTTTTCACTTGGATTCTTCTGTGCACTTTGTTTAATTTATGATTTGAAGAAGCTCTCATGACGTGGTCAATCAATTTTAACTTCCTCCTCTTAATTTTTTACCTCAGTATTTGGTTCTTTGTATCATATATAAATGTCTTTATATATATATAAATGTCTTTACTCTGTAAAATTCTCTATTCATTATTTACTGGTCCATGTAGGCTACTGAGCCAAATATTTTTCATAAATTTTTCATTCGAAGTTTATTTTCATCTTTTTCTGCAAGTTGATTATATACATGAAGAAAGAAATGGTCGATAGTTCCAAAACGAAGCTAAAATATGAAATTTGATATATCACAAAGAAGCTTAGACGGTATCTAAAATTCCTCATCTTGACAATTTGGCAACACTGATTAAATCAAAGTCTGATCCCATAGCAATTCGTGTCCCATCTTGCTTCCCCTTTCCATTACTTTTAAGATGACGTATTAAAAAAAAAAACACGAGTTTTTTGCCTTCACATAGATTATTCACACATCGAAGTTCGCAGATAATAGTTTGTGTTCACAGCTTGTACATTGTGAAGTGTACAATAAGTTGTCATCAACTCAGATATTTTACTGTTGTGGAATGGAACTTAAAAATCAAATAAAATATGTAGTTGTCTTTTTATTAATATGATTATATTGGCAAAGATCTTTAATAAAAGGATTTTCATGATTTTCAATGTTTATATAAAATTTTGCAACATGGTCTGGTAATATATATGTTTTCGTGTGTAAATCTCACAAATGAGAGTTACAGTATATTTATTACTGGGAAGATTAGTGATATGAACCAAACACGTGCAGAGAGGGAAGACATACTCCCTTTCAACAACCTCTATAGGGAAGGTTATCGCATCAGTCTGTGGTGCATATCAGTGTTTGTCTCCTGTCCTACCTTCCCACCTGTAAGATCCTTGTCAGGATTCATACTGACAGCTCATATTAGAAATGAAGATCTGAGGAATCTTTGGAAAATGGAAGAGATGACGTCCTTAAAAATATGAACTATAATGGAAATAGCATGTTTTTAGGATACCAACGAAACATTTTCCTTCTAAGCGTCTCCGCTGTAGCTCCTGTGAGCATAGATATAGGATGACCACATCACAGATGGACTGACCAGTTCCTTATGTTGTTACATAAGAGGAATTGTATTATCACCGTGGTCTCATGCTTAACATTCGGCAGGTCTTTGAAATTTAACTGTATATTGTTTTCAATTTCTTGTGTCGCTGCTCCAATCACGCGCCTCAATTTCAATATTGCAACCAGTAAGCTGCTTCCATTATTAAATTACACCTACTTGTCTAATCCATGTGGACTAAAACCGAGGTTGCAATGTCTTGCGCTGAGGACGAACATTAAGGTATGTGATTAAAAATTATTATGAAAGATGTATTACAGTAGAACTTGGTTATAACGACATCCAAGGGACCTTAAAAATTATGTTGTTATAAACGAGTGTCATAGAAACCGAGATTCACATTATCAGTCTAGTGAGGTGGAAAATGAAAAATATCAAAATTAATTAGACTTATTTTAGATTTATGTATTGACTTTTAAGCCTACAATGAACATAATATAATACACGTAGACTTACAATTATAAATACAGTATTCTGTATTAAAACAGTTTGTTCAGTACTCACCAAACTACTTAACTTAGAAGTGAAGTAATCAGTCATTTTACACTGTTGTCTTCTACTTGCCCAATACACACTTTCTAGGGCTAAATTACGTTGTATGTTCATTATTTCAGTTGCAATTTCACTGCTCCCTTTCCTAGCTTCATAGAACATCTTCATAATTCTAATGTCTTCTAAAGCGTCACTCACTTTTAGTGGCCATACTGCGTTAAAATGCGTGCACTTAGTGAAAACTTCCTGTCGAAACTGATCTAATAATGCATGAATTCGGGCAGGTTACAATGGGGTGGGGAATCCGCCTGCATTCCAGAGGTCTATGACAGAAGGAGACTGTAAAGAATTTGTCAGGGTCAGATTTCAACAAAATATTTCTTAAAATACTTTGGTTCTTAGAAAATCTTATTCCAAACTGAGGTTGAAAATGACGTTATATGCGAGGTAGACGCAGATGCATTTGTCGTATTAAGCAAGGTGGGAAAGCATACGTCTTATGGGGAATTAGTTGGGACCACAGAATATTTGACGTTATAGGCGAGGTATCGCACAAAACGAGGTTGCTATAACCAAGTTCTACTGTATTAAGAGTTAAGAATGTCAACGTACTCGTATATGAAACAATAATAATAGCTATTTAACAATGTAACAAACTAGTGCTTATTCTTATCAAGGAAGGAGACGTGACAACGTGACGCTTAGAGGGAATCCTACAGAGCAACATTGGTCAGCAAAATTATGTTTTAAAAGCACATTGCATGTTATTGTATGATGCCGGGATGTTAAGTATGGGGCCGTGGCGATAATACTCGTGCTACAGGTCAGAAGATGATGTAGATCTTCATGGATTTGACTGTTGTGTACCAGTCTGAAGCATTTATTTTTTATGACTCTGTTTTGAACAACTTGATGTGGCTTAAATACAATTTTCGGAATATAATATTGTTCTAATACCCTACTAGTTTGCAGTTGTGCGTATTTGTTGAAGCATTGCATCAGAATATAGTGTGTGTTGGCTTCCTTCAGAACTCTTTCATGATTTACCCTTGACTTACATTTTCAGTCTCTCTTATCAACAGCTTATCTGTTGCAGACATTTTGACAATATGCTTATACTCCATATGTGCCCTAACTATTATAGAATGAAATACTTAGATTTGTTAGGTTAAGGTTCACACTCCACTTGTTAATTTTTTTCAGTATGATGAACACAAGGCTATTCAAGAGGCAGAAGTCAGCGAGAAAGGACAGACTGTGTCTGACAACGTGTATTACTTGAAGCAGGTTGTTACCAATGCTTGTGGCACAATTGCGTTGATCCACAGTGTTGCCAACAACGCAGATGAGTAAGTATATTAAAGTTATCATCTGAATATAATTATCTGTGAATAAAATTATGAACTCTTGGTTTATTTACAATACCTCATTTATATAGTTCATTAAATGTAAAAAATCTTAACTAATAGAGACATATCGTATATGATATTAAACTACATTTTACTTAAATTTAGATAATGAAATTTTTCTAAAGCATGAGGTGGAGTCCATTAACTGTGGACAGCTTTTAGAAATGGTTATCTGTACACTAATCAAAATTTGAAAGAACTAATATAAAGCTTGTTACAAAGATCGTGTTAATTCAGGATTTTGTTACAAGTGAAGTGAGTTTTGCAAGGTGGTAAACAAATCTGATATTCTGAAGTTGAATTTAATAGTACCAGTAATTCAAGAGTTCGAGTTGCAGATATGTTTGATTGGAAGTTCGAGATGTTTGTTATGGAGTGACTAAACTACACATAGTGTAACAAGTTTTTGTGTTCGATATTCATTTCTGATTTTCTCTGCTTTGAATTAACTGCACATTACATGGTAGGAAGTTTATTTTCGTAATTGTAATTCTTTAGAATTCAACTTGGTGATGGTCACCTGAAGCAGTTCCTGGATGACTCTCAGGCCCTGAATCCTGACGAAAAGGGAGAGTTGCTTCAGAAAGCCGATGGAATAATTAATACTCACAAGGAACTGGCACTGGAGGGTCAGACCGAGGTAGCAAACTGTTCTTATCTATAAATTTTACGAACATGACATGGATATAATATTTTATTTTCAAGGTATTAACACAGTCTAGTATAGTCACGAAGCTCAATACGTAGTAAATATGCATACATAGTTGCTCACCACTAGGATTGCTAATATTGCCTCATTACAGACAATGCGAAATAGTATTGGCCATTAGGAAAGTTCAGGATAACACAGAGGGTTTGGAATTGAATGGGATACATCAGCGTTTTGTCTGTGCAGATGACGTGAATATGTTAGGAGGAAATCCTCAAACGATTAGGAAAACTGTGGAAATTCTACTTGAAACAAGTAGAGAGATAGGGTTGGAATTAAATCCCGAAAAGACTAAGTATGTGATTATGTCTCGTGATCAGAATATTGTACGAAATGGAACTATAAAAGTTGGAGATTTTTCCTTTGAAGAGGTGGGAAAATTCAAATATCTGGGAGCAACAGTAACAAATTAAATGACACTCGGGAGGAAATTAAACAGAATAAATATGGGAATTGTGTTATTATTCGGTTGAGAAGCTTTTGTCATCTAGTCTGCTGTCAAAAAATTTGAAAGTTAGAATTTATAAAACAGTTACATTACTTGTTCTGTATGGTTGTGAAACTTGGGCTCACTTTGAGAGAGGAACAGAGATTGAGGGTTTTGGGAATAAGGTTCTTAGGAAAATATTTGGGGCTAAAAGGGATGAAGTTACAGGAGAATAGAGAAAATTACACAACGCAGAGCTGCACACATTATATTCTTCACCCAACATAATTAGGAACATTAAATCCAGACGCTTGTGATGGTCAGGGCATGTAGCACGTATGGGCAAATCCAGAAATGCATATAGAGTGTTAGTTGGGAGGCCAGAGGGGAAAAGACCTTTAGGGAGGCCGAGACGTAGATGGGAAGATATTATTAAAATGGATTTGAGGGAGGTGGGATATGATAGAGACTGGATTAATCTTGCTCAGGATAGGGACCAATGACGGGCTTATGTGAGGGCTCAATGAACCTCTGGGTTTTAAAAGCCAGTAAGTAAGTCAGTGTATTGTTCCTAGCACCCTCAAAACTCAAGCTTCGTGACTATATAGTAGACTGTGATATTAATATTGTTCAAAGTCATTTGTCATACAAAATTTTCCAGAGAACTTTTTTGTTCAGCTTTAAAATTGGTTTTTATTTGTTGATTTTATGTACATGTTTTTTTTTTTTTTTTTTCAGTCGATCTGAAGTAGGTTATTTTACGATGCTTTCACCCAGGTTCTTAAACATGTAGAGATTGTGTTGAATGTTTCAGGCTCCTGATGCCAATGACCCAGTCAACTTTCACTTTGTGGCATTCGTTCATAAAGATGGAGATCTGTATGAACTTGGTAAGTAGTGATCAAAATTTTGGATTACTTATAGCTTAATAGGTATTTCACCAGAGTGAAGCTGCTCTTCCTCCTTCCCCCTCCCCAATCCCTCTCATTTTATACCAGTATTCTAAATCACAGTAAGACAACACAATTGCATAAATGAGACACTTCACATTGTGATTAATAAAATGTGGCATTTGACTGATATTTTTACATTGTTGTTGGTTAGTCAACTGTCTGAAGACAGGTCTGAACCTCAAACGTTTTTCACTCTCCCTCTCCCCATTTTATACCAGTATTCTAAATCACAGTAAAGGCTGGTTCACAATAAACCGGGAACAAGAACCAGAATGAAAACGAGAAGCAGAGACGTGAAAATTTTTGAGTCACAATAAACCGAGAATGTAGACTACTATGCATATCGATATGCATGTCAATAATGATATGTAAAGTTGATATTACACATTCTGATGTTGTGTATAATTGACCAATGGCGTTCTCTCATGAGTATAAGGCAGCTAACATAAACACAGGTTAACCAACTTCAAATTTCAACTGAAACATTTCATTAGGTACGGTACTATAAATATGCCCATGCATCTTTATTATCACAATCTATTTTAAGTTTACCATAACGTAAAATAATTAGAGAAGAAACATTTGTAATAGAACAAAAATGAACACAACAGTAATTATTGAATTGAAGCATGAATATGTAGTGTGTAATACAACCAGTACAATAATAAAATATGATTTGCTTCCGATCGGTGTTCAAAGATGCAGCTATTGAAAGCCACGTATTCTCATTCATTTTCTCATCTTTATACGAAACTTATCTTAAAAGTGAGGATTTCAATATTAGTATCTCATCAAATAAAACTTGCTCCATGATGCACCGCACAGAACAAAATAATGCATAGGTTATGTCACGGTCTTCTTGCTACAAAATATAAGACGACAAAATAGCTTTTAGATGGCAATAGAATGAATCTAGTAGGCTGTGATCGGAAACGTGAACGCCAAAGTTGAAACATGTTAACTCTCAGTTCCCGATCCCGGCTAAGCTTTTTAACACGAATGCCCACATTTAAATGTGCACATTTTAACAATTTTACAGTTTTTGTTTTCGTTCCGATTCTCGTTTCTGGTTTATTGAACCAGCCTTAACACAACACAATTTTCTGTATATATTCTATTGCAAGTGAGACTTTTGGTGATCGATGATATTCACAGTCGATCAATGTGCGGCATGTTCCCCAATCTCTCACTTCCCTCTCTGAAAGTTTTACACCATTCAGACACTCAGGTTCTGGAGAGACATGCTTCTCCAAACTGTTTTTTTTTTTTTTTTGAGTCTCTGGAGAATTTCCAGTAAGAAACTTGATAATAATGTGCTGTTCCATGCTGACCGACACTTTCTGTTCATTCATCCCTCTAGCAGAGCTCAGACAAGACTGTACAAAATATAAAGGAAATAAATTATTGAGAAAAACAAACCAAACTGAAGTTAAGAACTACTTCAAATTTTGTTGACTGTTGCAGTACTGTGTGTACATTATTTTTTGTGTAATAACTTTGTTTTAACATAAATAATATCTTTGGGTTATAATTTAAATATACATCTTGATTACACAATTTTTAACACTATAATAATAATAATAATAATAGTTTTATTTTCGCTGGCAGAGTTAAGGACATAAGGCCTTCTCTTCCACTCAACCAGCCTTAATCAATACAATACATATTTAAATTACGAATACTTACACTACACTTAAAAGGTTCTCCAGCAATATTCTTCAGTTAAGTTTTAACGACTAGTAGACTACATATTTAATTAAATTTAGATAAACCTATAAGGTAAAGTAGTAACTTAATTTATGAGCTAATTTAATTCAATCAATTATAATTAATTTGAGATTTGAGATAGCTAGTAAAATTATGAAAATTAATTTAATATAAGCTTACTAGAACTATGTAACAGAGAGAAAAAAATATATATAAATCTAAAATATATTTCTATAATGAGAATATTAATGTAATTGCCATTAGAGGTTTTGTAAATCTATTTAGAGAAATTAATGATAATAATAAGAATGGATAGATGTTAGTTACATTATATGTAATAAATATTAATCAGCAATTAATTTGTTAAGTAAAATTTTTGCAATTTTGACCTAAATGAAGTTATTGTCCAACAACTCCTTACATCACTGGGTAGAGTTCCAATTTCTAGCAACTGAAACTGTATATCACTTCGGAATATGTATTATATGTCTTTCTCATTTATTACTGTACCTGGTTAACATGTTTCGGTCTGTTATTGACCTTCAGAACTGGTCATTGCTGGTCGTAGTGCCTTTTGTTTTGTTTTCTGTGGGAGTGTGTTTGTTTAGTGTAATGTTTAGTCAGAGTGTGTGTTCTGAAATTGAGTTGTGTTTTGAGAATTTCATTTGGCTGTGTTTTTGTGCATCTATATATTTCAATTGTTCTAGTGTGTTTAGTTTCTGGCTTTTAATTGTATGTGTAGAATTTCCATGTCTGTTTTGATGTCTCTGTAGGTGTGGTTAGCATTTCTGATGTGTTCTGCATATGTGGAAGTGTTCTGTAATTTTGTTATGGCAGAACACATCACAAATGTGCTAACCACACATTGAGACATCAACACAGACATGGAAATTCTACACATCTAACAAAAGCCAAAACTAAACACACTAAACAATACGAAATACACACACACACACACACACACACACACACACACACACACAAAAAACACATTCAAATAAAATTCTCAACACACAACTCAATTTCTGAACACACAACACTCTTTGACTCCACATTACACTACACAAACACACCCCATAGGAAACAAAATAAAAGGCGCCAAGACCAACAATGACTAGTTCTGAAGGTCAATAACAGACCGAAACATGTTAACCAGGTACAGTAATATTTAACACGAGAAAGACATATAATACATATTCCGAAATAATTTAAATATTGAGTGATATGTATATTAGGCGTAGTGGGTTTCTCAAGTTTATTGAATCTTGCATGGACTGTAAACACAGCAGCAGTAAATGAAAGCTAAGATATGTTGTGGAATAACTCTGCATTATTTAATTACAAGTGGCTTTTAGAGAACCTGGAGGTTCATTGCTGTCCTCACATAAGTCTGCCATCGGTCCCTATTCTGACCATTATCTAATGTTTGGATAAAACTTCCCTTTTTAATTATAAGATACTTTTCAAAATAAAGTATAAATATTATTTTCTGATGTACGTTATACTGAGATTTCACTGTATTTCTTCGATGGATACATGATACTGTATAGGAAGCAGTAGAAGAAATGCAATAAGAAATCAAAATGCAGGTATACATGTATGGAGACTGATGATCGCTGTTTCTTTTTCACTTCTGTCAGGAAATTGCTGTTTCATTATCTTAATTTATTTTGTTTCAGATGGTAGAAAATCTTTCCCAATAAATCATGGACCAACCTCTAGTGAGACACTACTTGAAGTAAGTATAAAATTCACACATTCCACTGTCTCGTGAACTGCAGACACTTTTTTCCTTTCTTTCTTTCTGTATAATTTAAGTTACACTCATTTTATTTTGAATGTGTAGGTGATGGGATGCTCTCCAATGACATGAAGGAGTGAACAGACAACATTTATACTGTAAAACAATCAATATTTATTATTATTATTATCATCATCATCATCATCATCATCATAAGTAATGTCAGCTTTCGTATTCCTACTAAAGAATTTAGAGTTCACAAAATTTTCTGCACTAGAAATTCTAAATCTCTTTCTCCGGTCTCTAGATGCATAAAAAATGCTAGTATGCATTGTTATGATTTCGATCCATTTAATGTATAGTAATTACTAATTGACAAATGATTTAATTGCATTATATAGTCTAAATTTTGGCATTTTATGTTTTTTTATGTTTATGATTCTTTATTAATTCAAGACTGATCATTTTAATCTCTCTTAATATCTGTATTTAAGCTTTAATGTACTAATAATTTTTGTATTATTTTTTATTGCACTAATGTGCTGATCTATAATTGGCCAACGGCTGTTGACCAGCAAAAATATCAGTAAAATAATAATAATAATAATAATAATAATAATAATTATTATTATTATATGGTTTATGAAAATGGGTGATATATTATGCAAATATGCCTTTCAGGTAGTAGCTCCCTGTAAAGCAGATTTGAATAATTTCAGAAAAATTGTTCACGGGCCGGGTATCGATTCCGGGACTCTTCAGTAGCACGCGAATGCTCTACAGGCTGAGCTACCCCAGAAACTATACACGCCACCATCACGATTTTCCTTTGTATCCACACAACTCAAATGAGCTGACAAGACGCCAGAACTCAACTATGAGTGCACGCAAATACTGTGTGACTTAATTTGTGCCATGACTGTTTGGCCAAATACCTGCATAGAATTGAAATATATCAGTCCCCTAACTGCCCATTATGCAACTCATAAAGAAATGGAATTCGGAACAGCTCAAAATCTGTGCTTCAGTGGCTGACCATCACAATATCTTTAAAATATATTGGAGTGCAAGTGGTCAAATGACTTTATTGTCAAACGCCTGGCATTAGAAAACAACATTATCTGTGACTCTTAATGCATGCAAATATATCTGCTGGTTGGGTGTTAAAAAGTCGTCAAG
Source organism: Periplaneta americana (assembly GCA_025594305.2). Classification (NCBI taxonomy): domain Eukaryota; kingdom Metazoa; phylum Arthropoda; class Insecta; order Blattodea; family Blattidae; genus Periplaneta; species Periplaneta americana. Next base: position 26,090,974 of record JAJSOF020000035.1, on the reverse strand, counting down.
CCAAGTTTGTAAAGCATCTTCATTATCAAAGGAGTTCCCTTGAAGATGGTTGGATAGAGAACTTTAAAGGTGGAAATCTGAGCGTGAAAGATTGGAAGAATATGGGGGATGTGGAATCACCTCCCAACCAAACTCCTAACCTTTTTGTCCTAAATCTGTAGGTTTCTGTAGTAGTCTAGATAAACTGCATTGTGTGGAGAAGCGTCGGGTACAATCAGCAGGAATAAAAGGAAAAAGAACTTTGCTGTTATTTCTTTGGATTGATTTGGTATATAATATTGATCCTGTTAATAGAATCTGACATCCACACTTGTGTTCTCAGATTGCTCTGTGCAAGAAGATATCTTGCCATTCCAAATCGTATTTAAAGGATAATAGAGTGTTTGTGGTAGGGTAAACGGGTTTCATTTGAAAATTTAACAAATGGAACAAAAATTATAAGAAGATTTGCAATTATAAATAAAAATAATTGATGCTGGATTTTGAAGTCCGCAATAATTTATTTGCAGAGTGGAAAACCAGTATTTTTTGGTAGTGATGTGCTCTTCTAACGTAAACTGTACAGCTACGAAATGAGGGATGGATTTTTGGTTGGGAATATTTTTATTAAACCACGGTGGTGTAGTGGCTAGAGCGCTGGACTTGTGATCTTATGGGCCCAGATTACTGGAGGTACATTAACAGGAAGCCACAATTTAAGTCACACAAGTATTTGTGTGCACTCATAGTTGAGTTCTGGCATTTTGTCAGCTCATTTGAGTCGTGTGTATAGAAAGGAAAATTGTGACTGTATCGTGTATAGTTCCTGGGATAGCTCAGTCGGCGCTTTAAAAGGGTCCTGGGATCGATACTGGTGATATATTCTTAGATGACCACTTCCTTGGTTTAATGGTTGGACTGTGAACCAGTCCCAAAAAGTCTGAGCTATACCAAAGAAATTCTTTATTAAAGGCCCAGGATAAAGATTTCAATTAAAGAAAAAATTATTAATAAACTTTGAGCACTTCTTTCTGCCTAAAAGTTAAATAGTTTACTAGATGAAGGTACTTGGCCCTGTATGGCTTTAGTGCATTGGAGTTTAGTCTAGAATATTGTTAGAGATATCTCTAATTAGCATAGCGTATACAAGTTATAAATGAACATGTCTTCCTATACCCAATTTTTATACCATTGAAATTTTCTTGCCACCATTCAGTTGACATGGTTTTCATGCTTGAAATGACAGTGGACATCACAACTTCACATAACGAAATACTGTCACACTCTGGTGCATGACAGGTATACTCGAGATAATGTTAATGTTTGTCATCGAGAAGAAATATACCATTTCATGATCTGTCAGAAACTTCATCAGTGGAAATAATAGTCGATGATATTTATAATAAAAATTGATTTGTTTAATTTTCAGGATGCTGCTAAGGTATGCAAGCAGTATATGGAAAGGGACCCTGAGGAACTGCATTTCACGGTTGTGGCCCTCACTGCAGCCTGAAGAAACCCCGGCAACTTTGAAGAGTTAAACACCACAATTTCTACCTACCATCAGAGATTATATCGTGCAGTGTGCTTCTACAAGCCCGCTTACCATGTTACCAATGTTTACTATTATCTGTTGATGACAGCTGCTTAGTTTGGAGTGTTGCTACTTATTTAGCTTCAAACTAGAAAATTGTGATGTCATTGGCATTTACTTCTGCTTCTAGCGAGTTGAATGTTATATATGTGAGTTGTTCTTGGTTCTACAATGATTTTGTTCTTGATTCTTGGAAGGTATTGAAGAAATTAGGATTTGTGTAGTACTGCCAGCTGTGATAAGATGGTTCCACGCTGCTATGTGTTCATTTACAAATGTGAAAACATTCGAAAACTTTTTTCACATTTTCTCGATAATTAAATTAAGAAAAAAAAAAGTAAGGTTCTGGGGTCCACTTGAGGAGAAGTACCATGAAAAAGTAATGGTGTTGATATATGTAAAATTTAACTCAGGGTCTTTTTAATACAACCTTTATTGTTTCATAGCAGAAGGTTTTACATATCAAAATTGATATTCAGAAATGTGCGACTGATTTTATGTAGTTAAGTATTGCCCTCAATAGAAAGAGGCCTTACAGCTTAGGTTTCCAACCTTCATGGGCCATGGCTCTCGAATACAGCAATAAATTCTGATAAGCATTCGAAATTTAAATTTTTCTGTATTGTAGTCCTGTAGATTGCACACCGATTGAGATGTAGACGAAGGATTTAATGCTTTAAAACTTATTTTGCTAAGAAATTGAAGTACTCTTCATGTCATTGACAGGTAACTACTAAAAACGTACATAGATCTTGTAATAGTCTTACATAGTGGATGTTAGACCGTGAACTGCTTTTTGCAGCACTTAAAATTGCTGGCGCAGCTTTCAACTTTGCATCGTATTGCAGAGTTTAATTCATCATTTGTTTGCTGACTTTCAAATGTTGGTAAAATTCTCACATTAAAGTGCAGTTCGTGTCATGAACTTTCTTCAGTACATCTTCATGCAAATGTTTCACTATTTTTGTCTACTTTGATGTATAACTGATTGTAAGCACTCATAAAAGGTAAATCTCACATACAGAAATCATAAATGTTCGAACAAAATTGTTCAGTGGAATATTGATGTACACATCTACATTTTTAATTGTAAAATGATGACACTTTTCTGTGCTGCAAGCAGTGCTACAAAATTAGCTATTTTTAGTATCACATGATTGCTGGAGTAGAGGGGGTTTTTGAAATGATTTAAGATTGAAGAGTCAAATTCTGCTTCTGAAACATAGCTCTTCCGTCTTGTTAAGTTGGATATCAGGATTTTTTTTGTAATATCTGTCGATGGCACAATACATTTTTGAGACCAGCGTTGGAGTCGTGGTCCACAGGTTGGGAACCATTGCACTAGGTGATTGCTTGCTCATCTGCTTTGCTGACTGGAGACTGGGCAAAGTCAAAGCACATCTTTGGTTTACTTACAAAATCTTGTATCTTGTTTCTCATGGTCACGCTGATAACATAATTTGCAATTTGTTGGATTGTTGTTTGGACCATGTGGTGTTCCATATGATCTTGTTGTTGGTTAAACACGTTTTTTGAGTTTTCCTGTTCTGTATTTGTTTGCTCAACTGAATTTAATTCAGATATTTGGATGTATTGCTAAATGCAAACATTTAGGTCCGTGTTTGCTTTGGCTTGCCTTATATTTCAAAGTGATTCCAGTTGTGCCTGAAGCATCAAACACTTTGCTCGAATGGAGGGGACTTGCACATCACTCATTGGATGTGCTAGATTGATAGCAATATAGAGAATGAGTGCTTTAAAGTGTTTGTATTGTGTGTACGTCAATAAACATGGATATCAAACTGCATAGCAGTTACAACTGAACTAATTACTGTGTTTGAAGTCGATATTTATCCCTGCCTTTTCAGACTCCTGGGATCCACGGTACAGTTATCAGAAAATTTAAATAATTTTATCCATGACCATAACGAAAAACATGACTTTACTAAATACTTTTGCGTTTGTAAAGTAAGCTTTTATTCAACATTACTATATTCCACTAGTGAGATAAAGACTTTACCTCACAGTTTGAACTTTATCTCACAGTCCATTAGTATTTTCCTAGTACCCGGGTACACAGGTATACTTTTCCATTGGACTATTCTATTACTCAAGAAGTTAATATATTAGTTACTATAGTCCTGACACTCTAATTTCCGGCAGGCAATGGCATTGCAATTCGGCTACATTTAAATGTGTGCGTCTTGTGATTCGCTTATTCATTTCTTAAGGCTCGATAAATAATATAATTTCCCGCCATTTTAGCTCTTTCGTTGGCATTCGCAGAAAGCACACGAAGACGTTATTTTCCACTCAATTATTTGCTGAATTACATTGCGTTTGATTTATTATCATAGGAGCTACGACATGATAATGTTTAATGGTGTGGCAAATAGATTCCTCATATGGTAGCTCGGCAACGTAAGAACAAAAATGGCGAACGATACTACCTACCTAGACTTTATAGAGCCTTCACTTTCTAAGACATAAGCAAAGAGGCGGAGTCACACTGGAAATAACAGCGTCAGGACTATAGTTGTCACTACCTCTTCTTCTTTATTACCATTTCTTAAATATACATACACTTAATCTCCTCTTTTCTCTATCTAACTACATCGTAATTTGTGCATTGCATCCATATCTAATACGTATTTTTAAAAAGTTGTAATAATTTACCTTTAGGGAGGCGAGAAGACTTGAACCTGCGAAGTTGGGTTTATAGGATTGTATAACAACACGCGTTAACCAACTGAGCTAAACAGACACGATGATTAATTACGTTTTAAAATTCCTCTTAAGTTTACAGAAGTAAAATGTGAAATCATTTTAATGACATTAGTCCCGTGAACACTTCTAAATAATCCCTGAAGCTTCAAAAAGATTAAAATACACGTTTAAAATGAAAGAATTTACATTAAAATTATATAATTTGTTGTTTATCCAACGCCTTAGATACCCTTCTTCACTAATCATGGCCTCCTACATCATGACCTATCTAGGACATGTATGGATTCTAAAATCCATGCCATGATAAATGTGATTGTATGAGGACTTATTTTCAACATATTTTCTTTTATAAAACATAATTTTTCGTTATGGTCATGGATAAAATTATGTATGGTACTTGTGAGCATGAGCTGACTCCTCGTGCTTAAATCTTTCCACTCGCGCAATAAAGATGCACTTACCTCACAAGTACCATACATAACTATTATCTTTTGAGGTATCTTATTATATAAAGTATAAAGAGGAAATGTTAACTAATGCTGAGTTCTTGGCTGTAAAGCCATTAACTTTCTTGCTCCCCAGTATAGGAGAATTAGCAAAGTATAACTTTTCTAATATAAGCACCATATTTCTATATTACGGCTGTTACATTACCTATAAGCAATTCCTAACTGTTCAGAAGATCACACCAGCTGTTGTCCATATGAGTTAGCTGGGAGAATTGTCAGAAGCTCCACTGACCATTTCCTCTCTTCACCACTTAGGGATACTTATGAATGGAATTTTCTCCATTTTTGATGCAACAGTTATACCACTGTGCCTCGGTCTCCAGAGCCTTGGTTACTAATAATTTTAAATGTATTTTATGATGCTTTATCAACTGTGAGGGTTATCTAGCATCTGAATGAAATGAAGGTGATGATGCCAGTGAAATGAGTCCAGGATCCAGCACCAAAAGTTATCCAGCATTTGCTCTTAATGGGTTGAGGAAAAACCCCACACAGGATTTGAACCCTGGTCTGATTGTTTCACTGTCAACTCATTTGTTAAATTTGAGGCGTATTGGTGCGACAAGTTAGCATATAATTGAAATATAATAATCCTTCAATAACTATCTTATTAACCTAAGAAATAATACAAAAATTACATTAGGTCATTACACAATCAAACATGACTAGCGCTTTCGCCAATTAATTATTATACTTATTTCATTCATTTGTTAAAAACAGGTTATAGGCCTACCACAGGAAGGTGAAGATGGGATTTGAGTAGGAGAGATTATGGAATGCACTTTACTATTTGTAACCCAAAGAGAAAAAAGAGTGAAGTTTCGAAAATTGATTTAGAAATGTTCATGGAAATATATTTTCAGGATCCTTGGTAACTGAAAAGATAGTTTTTGACGTTTTTTGCAGAGATTTCTCCTAAGCTTTTGGATTTTGTTCATATACAATATTTGTGAATCAACAGTGCATGTTCTTCGTCATGGTTTAACTTTGATGACCCCAACTCCTTTATAACAGACATACAATTTAAGTGTATAAAAAACAAAAGAAAGGCTTAGAGGATGTAAAAATTCCGGCCTTAGTTATGACTGTTTTTACCTTACAAGTCTCATACCGTGTTTTGTGTTTTCTGGCTAATATTGAAGCCTGAAGTAACAGGAAGATAACATAGGACAAACAAAATAATTGGGCTTGCCCAGTTCTTACGGAAGGATATGACAGTTATGAAGTTTTCTGCTGTTTTTCCCAGCCAGTACAAGTGAGTTATTACAAGGGTTGGATAAAAAGTTATGGTAACACTGCTGTCACATGACGATGGTGCGTTCGAGAGCTGCCAGCTGTGTGGACATGAACAAGGACTGTTAGATGAGTTGGTGCAGCCAGCGGCGACAGTACTCTGTCAATCTACTGCAGTGTGTAGAACGTAGACTTTCATAGGGACGGTGCGAGTGACCTAAGATCATGTTTACAAAACTAGAGCAACGTTTCTGCATCAAAATTGATGTAGCGTGAGATCGTAGTGCACAAGAATGTTTTCAGGGACTACATGAAGCACCACCACCTTCGTCCAGCGCACACGAGAAAACGACGACACTTGGTACAGAACCCCATCATTCTTCATGACAATGCAAGGAGTCACACCGCTGCTGCTGTCAAGGACCTATGGCGCCGCTGGCAATGGAAGATTCTGGAACAGCCACCGTAGTCACCCAATATGACTCCATGCGATTACGATCTCTTCACCAAAGTGAAAGAACCACTGTGAGGGACCCGGTGCAATACCAGAGATGAACTTATCCATGCTATAGAGCAGTCATGGATGCACTGATGGTGTACGACGCCTTCCAAACATTTGGCAAAAGGTGATAAATAAGGGGGGGAGGCGACTATATTGAAGGTACGTAAATGTTGTACCCCTGTGAATAAAGCCATGTCAGAATTATCAAACTGTTGCCATTACTTTTTATCCAACCTTTTGTATTATTGTATTATTATTTCATTGGAATGGATATATTTTTCATGTATTCACTAACTGCCAGCTGCCTGACAAGTGCAGAGAATTTTCCCTGTGCCAGAATTCTTCACTGTTCTACAGTGCATAATCTTGTTATAAAAATTAAATATTGGGTTGATGCAGAAGTTTTTTAGTGTTTTTTTCGCTGTGATAAGTTTTTGAGATGAGTAGAAGATGATATATTCTCCTACATTATCTGTGACTCTGCAGAGGTGGTTTTCTGATTCTGCATGCGAAGATATCTGCTGGTTAGGCGTTAAAAAAAGTCAAGCCAAGTTTGTAAAGCATCTTCGTTATCAGAGGAGTTCCCTTGAAGATGGTTGAATAAAGAACATTAAAAGATGGAAATCTGAGAGTGCAAGATCGCAAGAATATGGGGGCTGTGGAATCACCTCTCAACCAAATTTCTTACATCTTTTTTTTTTTTCCTAAGTCAAATCTGGTAGGTTTCCGTAGTATTAGTAGTCCAGATAAGCTTTGCATTGTGTGGAGAAGTGTCAGGTACAGTCAGCAGGGAATAAAAGGAAAAAGAACTTTGCTGTTATTTCTTTGGACTGATTTGGTATACAATATTGGCCCTGTTAATACACATCTGACATCCACTCTCTTGTGTTCTCGATTGCTCGGTGCAAGAAATATGCCACATTCCACGTGATCGTATTTAAAGGATAATAGACCATTTGTGATAGGGTAAAGGGGTTTCATTTGAAAATTTAACAAATGGAACGAAAAGTATAAAAGATTCGCAATTTATAAATAAAAATGATTGATGCTGAATTGTGAAGTAGGGTAATAATTTATGTTATTTGCAGAGTGGAAAACTAGAATTTTTTTGGTAGTGATGTGCTCTTCTAACTTAAACTGTACAGCTACGAAATGAGGGATGGATTTTTTGGTTGGAAATATTTTTATTAAGCCACCACGGTGGTGTAGTGGCTAGAGCACTGGCCTTATGATCCTATGGGTCCAGGTTCGATTCCCAGTGTACTCTTGATTTATAAATTGTGTTGAGCAAGCCTGTGGTCCAGGTAACAGGGGTTTTCTCCGAGAGCTCCAGTTTTTCTGTGTGACATCCCAACAAATCATAATCTCATTGCAGGTGTAACATAGATCATTCTATGGCACACCCTGGTGACTTCTACCTGCCATTAGTAAAAAAATTATAATATTATCTACGGCAGTGGTAGTCAGCACTTGCTGAAATGGGTAAAGGGTAAGTGGAGCAGCATGATTTGCCCTGTTGTGCAACAGGAGGAGATAGAGAGCATACTCACCAGCAGCCATGAATGCACGCTGGTGCTGTGAGACTAGCCCGAGAGTGCACTGGGTTGACCATTGATCTACGGCATTTCTTTACTATATCATTGCCACGTTAAGGTACAAATGCATTTGTACATTCTTGGGTCCTAAATAAATCATAGACGTCCACACCTGTGGACTAACGGTTAACGTGTCTGACCGCAAAACCAAAACCCGGGTTCGAATCCCGATCGGGGCATGTTACTTGGTTGAGGGTTTTTCCTCAATCCAATACGAGCAAATGCTGAGTAACTTTCGGTGCTGGATCCTGGACTCATTTCACCGGCATCATCACCTTCATATCATTCAGACACTAAATAACCTGAGATGTTAATACGTCGTAAAATAACCCAATTATAAAAGTCATAGATATCGTAAAGAAAAAAATTGCGTGCCGTCGCAAATTTCACGCCCAAAATATGGGTTGAATGTTGCTGTGAAAGTGAGGTTGGTGGAGAGATGAGGGCAGGAGGGATCACTCCATCAAGGTAGAAGGGGTAGGCGGCAGTGAGGGGTAGCATATACATATTATACTGATCACAAAAGAGAAGCTAGTTTTCATAAGATCGAATCAGTGACAGTTTAGGTTAGTTTAGGCTTTTTCTCTGGGTTGGATATACCGTACTCACAATTGCCTGAGAATGTGCACTTCCTTCTAAAACATTCCAAAAGCCTAAACTAAGCTAACCTGACACTGATTCAACCTTACGAAAACTCGCTTTTGTTAAATCAGTGACAGGCTAGGTTAGGTCAGGTCAGTTTAGGCTTTTTCTATGTCTTGCATGAATTTACAGTTGTCTAAGAATGTGCCATTTCTTCCAAAGCATACCAAAAGCGTAAACTAACTTAACCTAATCTATTACTAATTTGACATTACGAAAACTCGCCTTTTCTCTGGTAATCAGTATGGAAAAGCACGGAAATTAGATACAAGTGTTTCTCTCCCTGCCGTCTACCCCTTCCATCTCGCTCAAGCTATCCCGCTGGCCAATACTTCCATTGCAAACTTTTGACCCTTATTTTCGTCACTCAATTTTTATTTCCCGTATGTGATACCCAAGGATGTAAATACGTTTGTGCCGTAACGTGGTAACACTATAGTAAAGTTTCATCATCATCATCATTGGGTATGGCTATTATACTGTATCATTGTATCATCATTATTATTATGCTACTGCTATCTAACCTAATAACTATTATGGCATACATAACAGAATGCTATCAGAATGCACTGCAGTGGATAATAAAAATGAATAATATACGTATGTGACTATAAAACATTTTACTTTCTTATTATCATACAATCCTAATATTATAATCAACGAGTATAGCCTATACAACAAAAATCTGAAAGCCATCAGAAACTTAGAAGGCCACTGTTACGTTTAATGTCCTCTTTGACATATGCCTATCGTTTTTCAGAGAAATTACAGTGAAACAAAAGAGAGTAAAACTTGTGTAGTCTTTCTAACTCCAGTCCAACATGGAAGCTTGGCTACTTAGTTTCGGTAACGCAAAATGCGTAATTTTGTTGTGATACATAATGTTTTACTTGTTAATTCGCGAGTGGATTTTCCGTGCGTTTAATTGCACCTATTATGTTGACATATAAAAACATCTATTAGGAAATTTCTAATTTCGTGAAAATACGTAGTTCATTCCTTCCAGTGTATCAAGGTCAACGAAGAATGCAGCCGGAGTCAATATGGTCGTATGTACTGTAAGTACCGAGTTCATTCTTGTTTAGTGTGGTTATCGGTACCATTTAATGATCTTACCTTACTAAATACATGGTTACAACCAAAACGAATCTGGAAAGCTCAGTGATTTGTAGGATTAACAACTGTGACAGTTGTGACATCCTTTTTTTTTTCTTTACTCGATAACGTGCAGCGTGCTGATATGTAGATATGGCAGTGTCCAGTCATATGTATGCGAACATATTTTCGATATCGTTCCACGCCCCGCACGGGACTAACATCTGATTTAAGTTTGAGTTAAATGAAGGGATACTAAATGACCTTAAGCTGAGGTATATGACAAGGTTAGTGGGTTAGTTTAGGAGGGAATTATTTAAGGGATATGAGGCCGAGGAATGTGAAAATTATTTAAGTACGTTTTCTCTCGTGTATAGTGTGGGGGTGGGATACCGATGTTTCACCATAGGTTATTTCATATAAATGTGGAAAAGTGACGTACGCAGAATTTTGTCAGGCGGAGTCATTATTAAAATTGTTTATAATTTACGAAAGGATCCAAGGAAGAGTCGCTGACGTAACAGTTCTATATGACAGCACGTAAGATGTCCGCGCATTACAGTGCAAATACGAAAAACAGTTTTAATAAAAATGTGGCAATTTAACTTACCTCATTTACAACTAATAGAATAAATGTAATGAATCGATTTAATATACGTATAGTAAGGCAATAATTTATTGATAGTGGGTAAGTGTAGTAACACCATCATTCGGATATTTATCATATTAGTTCCTTGTACCATGTAAGTTAATTAATTCGTGACCTATTTGCCATATTAGCTGTAATAAGGTTAATAGCAAACTAATGAATTCAGTTCTATTATATAATAACAAAGTCTTATGTTTAATACCTTTGGAAGTATTTGATGTTAGTTGTGCGTAAGTATAATTTTCAAGGGTTTGTTAGTCGGCGAATTTGTAGCGTAATGGCTAATAGTGGTTCACTAAACGAGAGATCCTAGGATAGAAGGATCGAATCCCGGCGTATTCAAAGATACGAGTAAGTTATGTGTTTTAATTTAATATAAAGAAGTTAGTGGAATAAAGTGGATAAAGGAAGAAAGAATAAAGTGGAGGAAAATAAATGTGAGAAAGGGAATGCAGTGGCGTGGTATAGGGTGGGAGAGAAAAAAACGGGGCTGTCGGGGCCTGCGGCCCTCTATTAAATTAATATTTTGAAGTATTACCACAGTCTAGTATATACAGTCACGAAGCTCAATACGTAGTAAATATGCATCTATAGATAGTTGCTAACTACTAGGATCGCTAATATCGCTCCATTACAGACAATGCGAAATAGTACCGGCACAGTCTATTGTTCCTAGTTCCCCAACAACTCGAGCTTCGTGACTATATATACTAGACTGTGGTATTACCATCTTATGTGACGTCATAAATCGCGACTTCGATTTCCTGTTGGCCTGGAAAAGCAGCAACTGATTCTTGATTTTACCATATTACGATTATGGATAAAACATACTCAAATCTAAATATGCCATTTTTTAAATTCAAGGGGGGGAGGAGGGTTCAAACCCGGTGAACCCCCCTTGCGTACGTCCCTGATGTGGAAAACGTGTAGCTACAAAATTAGAGTTGACTTTTTTTTTAATAAGGAAAGAAATAACTTTGGGACAAGAAAGATTAATAAATATTTTAATAATTAAGAATTAAATTAACTTATGGGTTAGTGGAAAAAATTTGCTCTTTTAGACGATACGAAAGAGAAGAAAATAGAAATTAAAATATCGATAAACTGGAGGAGATGGTACCGCAGCTTTCAATCATGCCGTTACGATAATAACATAATGGAACCAAGAACACAGTGTTGCCAGCATATGGATATGACGTTTGCCTTTAATGTCGTTAGTCGTTAACAGAAGGAATTTTTTTCTCTCTCTCCCTCGGAACATTACCGAGAGGTAGTGCCACTGTAGGGTTTGATGAGGAGATATGTTAAGTGCACTGACAGTCGTAAGGTTTATCAATATTCTACGTAATTATTTATTTCCGGCTAGGCTAGTGGAAGCCTACGAGACCCTTATTGTCTTCTTTCATATTAAGGAATTTAGTTCTCAAAACTTAATTTTCCATTTTTGTAACACATTACATCTTGATATCCGAGTTCTGTCAGCAGTCAGCAGGCAAAGCAAGTTTTAGGACTGTGAAACAGCTGTTCGTGTCCGTGTCTGAGAGTGTCCGTAAACGAGAGTTAAATTGATCATTATTTCTATATTATTTCAGTTGGGACATAAAAATCTGGCCGTATATGAGGAGTGTCCGTATCTTGGGGGTGTCCGTAAGGAAAGGTTTCACTGTATATACTGGATGTTCATTTCAAAGTGTGTCATGACATCACTGTTGTTGGGTCACCGATTTGAAGCGAGTTTCAGCTTATATGTTAGAGAAGTTGCCTATTATTTAAGGCGTTCTTCAATCTGAACTTGAGAACGTGTACGGTATAACTTGAACGTCGTAGCAACAGATGGCGGTCTGTACGGTCTGTGTGCTACCATAACCTCTTTCGAACTGTGTTTTGCGCCGGCAAGTCGTACGCAGGGTATTTGTTATCATCGGTTGCGTATGGTAACATTCCACAATACAAATCAAATGCTTCGTGTCCATGTTGACCGTCGAAGTTAATGTCAACAAATACGTAAGTAATCGTCTTAACCCTCTCCCCATATCCCGACAGTACGTATTTGCAAACAGTTCACATTCCTGCCACTACCGGCGTTACCGTATGTATCGTTACGTACTCTTCAGAATGAACGCCGTACTTGCTAGGCAACTTCTCTACCTCATAGGTTATACACCTCTGCGGAAGTGTAGGAAGATTGAATTCTCTAGGCTCATCGGCTAGCCACATGACGGCATACAGCGAGCCATGACACACTTTGAACTGAACACCCAGTAGTATTTGTGGACTTAGAAAAGGCACTTGGCAAAGTGGATTGGAATAAACTGATGGGGATCCTGAAGACAGTTGGTGTAGATTCGAAAGAAAGGAGACTGTTCAGTAACCTTTATATGAAGCAACGAGTAAAAGTGAGGATAGGAGAGGAAATGTTAGAAGGAATCGAAATAAGAAGAGGAGTACGTCAAGAATGTCCTTTATCACCTACCGTTTGAACATCTACTTGGAGAATTTAGTGCAAAATTGTTTTCAGAACATGGGAAGAGTGATAGTAGGGGGAAGAAGAATAAAGTACATAAGATTTGCTGATGATATGTCGTTGTTAGCAGGAGAGGAGACAATGCTAAGGGATATGTTACTGAAGCTAAATGACAGCTGTGAGCAGTATGCGATGAAGATAAATGCAAATAAGACGAAGATCGTGGTCATGGGAAAAAAAGTAAAGAAGATAAATTTGCGAATTCTAAATGAGACAGTACATAGAGCAAATAGACAATTTCAAATACTTGAGGTGTACTATAAACAATAACATGAGCTACTGCCAGGAAGTAAAAAGGAGGATAGCAGTGACAGGGGAACTTTTAAAAGAAGAGACTAAAGTGCTTTGTGTGGAATGTGGAATTGTATGGTTTAGAAACATGGAGATTACGACGAAGAGACGACTAGAAGCATTTGAAATATGGATATGGAGAAGAATGGAGCGTGTGAAATAGACAGAATAAGAAATGCAGCTGTGTTGGAAAGAGTTGGTGAAGAAAGAATGATGCTGAAACTGATCAGAGAGAGGAAAATGAATTGGTTGGGTCACTGGCTGAGAAGAAACTGTCTTCAGAACGAGGTAGAAGAAGGTATCAGATGGTAGACGATATTAAGATATATGGATATGTGGAGACAAAGAAGAAGGCAGAAAATAGGAAAGACTGGAGAATGCTGGGTTTACAGTGAAATACTTGTCCTTGGGTAGAACGCTGTGAATAAATGAATATATTCGAATTGTATTTTTCGTATATTTTTTTAATCTGTGCAGGGCAATTTGTAAGAAATCCTTAGTAGAGGCATAAAATACGAGTAGATTGGTAATTGGTGTATTTTCATCTTTTCGTAGACTGTTCAGCCACTCTCGGGTGGCTTTGTTAATATAAAGGCTGGTTCACAATAAACCGAGAACGAGAACGGAAATAATGTTAAAATAAATATATTCAAATGTGAGCATTCACAATTATTTTGCAATTGGCATTACTGAATAACATCTAATTGCTTTATTGCAATAATCGATATTCAATCTATGTCAACTTCACAATGTCTGAATAGGTTAAGTATTCGTAAATATACAATTATTAACCATTTGTGAGCAAATTTGAGGGATTATTGTGAATGCTCACATTTAAATACATTTATTTTAACATTATTTCCGTTCTCGTTCTCGTTGCCGTTTCCGTTCCCGGTTTATTGTGAGCAGCCTTAAAAGTTAACAGTATTTGCGAAATGTAACAACCATGTAATAATAGCAAATCCATGCTATAAACTCCGAATTTAGCTTAAAATTTGCTGTGGTAAATATTACTGTGTGGCATGTCTCTTTCCAGCACGTAATAAAATTACAGTTTGCAGATCCCTGATCTGGATATCACCGTTGCTAAGCAACCTTTTGCTCTGCTTGCTGCTGCTGCTCCAGTCGATTACCATATAATTTTCATGTCGCTTGTCTGTCCATTGTTGTTGCCATTTTGCTTTTAATTAACTAATTTTTTTTTTGTTGGTTACTGACAAGCGAAAAGTGACTTTTGATATTATCAAGTGACAGGAGTGACCTTGGGGCTTGATATAGCGAGCTCGAGATGTAGACTTCGTGATACTTCGTTTTTAAAAGCCATTTGAATTCCGAAAATTTGCCAGTTACCTGAAACACGGTCTGACTCTCTGACATAATTCCTTCGAAATACATACGCGAATAAAAGAAGTGACTCCGAATGATTACATAGTTACATTACTGACTGACGTTTAAGGTTTTGGTGTAATAAATAAGATGACATTTTATTGTAAGTAAACATGAAATATTTATATATAAAGAATTGTCCATGGAATCAAACTGTGATAAATAGGAATAAATTTATTTTAGTCTTGTTTCACGCTGAACACAATTTTTATCATCTTCATAATGTAGGTGCTATATTATTTACTTTGACTTGTGCAGCAAATGCTGCAAACTAAGTTCATTAGACGTTCATATAATTTTTTTCAGATTTACAGTATTTTCAATGAAGAATACAGATATTTTGAAAGTTATTTGCTTCCATAATAATAAAACATACTCCCTCTGAATGTTTTTATGCCAAATACTTTTTCTTGAACCTATCCACCTTCAGTTTTTGAGTTTCAGCGCAAAAACGCAAGTAAAAATGTCAGGACGATCAGTGAGTTTTTCATGTGGGAGTAAAGCAATAGCTATTTCAGGTCATTGTGGATTGTAGCTGAATGTTTAAAAAATGTCAGGTTTGTATGCAACAACAGACATAGCATCTTGGTATAGCTATTGCATGTAGAGCTTGAAATGTAGAGGGTAAAATAATTTTATCCTGCTAAGAGATCTTGCTGAAATGATCGGAGACTACATAATTTTGTAGGCTTCTTATTTTATCAGTAGTAATACCGTTTGGTCTTTCCTTAGGAACTGTAATTTTTGCGCTCTCTCGAGCCAATACTGAAGAAATGACGCATATAAATATCTACATCACACCGCTATTAAGTATATGAAAAGACCCAGCCCCACTTGATTAATAACTATAAAAATACTTCGTCGTGTGAATGCAAGAACTAGGTAACTCGAACTTTGCGGTTTTTAGTTACCTCTTTTATAGCATAGCAAAAATCGCACAAAATGTAATCCAGGATCTAGGTAACTGATCGAACGATACCAGCGACATCTATTTTCCAATATAACAAATAGGTAAATGAAAACGACATATTCCTTAGTGCAATAAATAAGTAAATAGGCGATGTCACAAAAATGAAAAATCAAGTTACCTAGTTCTTGCATTCAGGCGACGATTTGATTTTTAATAACAATATTATTATCTTACGTGAGTTTTGTAATATATATTATACAGCCGCCACTCAGTAAATTATAGAAATGAAGATATAATTTAAGATATTCTCTACATCTATTCACATAACCGCAAAACGTTTCACTTTCATATCATCAATATAGCATTAATATGTATAATAATACAAAATAGTGACGTCGTGGCATTATCTATAATAATATTTCATTCCTAATGATAATGTCATCAAACCACTTCAAAGTTTGTAGATTTTAATATCCAATACACAGCTGTACTCAGAAAATTACACACCGCAGAATCAAACCTGTTTATTTTAGTAAGCCTTAAAGATTTTAATAATAACCAATTGAATTTGAGCTCTAAATATGTCAGCAATCCTGCAGGTCATGGCCTTTGTGTAATATCCTATTGTTTATTGTGTGTGTTTGTGTTTTGTTTTATTCTGAAAAGCCGTATTTCTCAAAACGGACAACAGATGGATTTTGGAAAATAGGAAAATGATGCAGGAAAATTGATATTTCACTCAAAACTGCTATTTTTCTGAAAAACTTTGGGTTCAAGCTTCAAAATGAGAGGTCATTTATTAAAATCCGTTCAGCCGTTTTCCCGTAATTTCCATTACCAGTTCAAATTATATATAGATTTTCAATGGTCATTTCAGTTAACAGAGGAGTACCAATGAAATAAATGTAGATATCATTACATTTTAGGGTATTTATTTTCCGTATACACTATATACAGGTAACCAAAATTTTCTGGTAATTTTAGCTTTTGCAATAATAATCGGTGTAAACATGTTTAATTATTAAATTATTATTATTATTATTATTATTATTATTCTTATTATTATTATTATTATTATTATTATTATTATTTCAATATAAATCAACAGAATTAAAAATAGGCTAAACTGGTATTTTGAAGCTGGAAGCGGACTCTGCTACTCTTCTCAATACGAACAAGTTGATTTGTTGTTTTATTTCACCTGGAATCTGTTTTAAATTTGAAAATTTAGAAAATAAAGCTCACATACAGCTAGAAGGCAAGTCAACAATCTCCGCACCTGTAAATGGCTTAACTCCTGCTAATGATAAGATGCTTTTGTTTTCAATTCGTTTTTAAGTACAGTAAATACATTGCTTTCTGTTCCGTTATTAAATGCATTTTATAAACATTTTCAGTTTTTTATCCTTTATTGTGAATGTTTTGGATACTCATTATCAGAATTTGAATGCACGCTATTGTAATGTCTACTGGGTGTTCACTTCAAAGTGTGTCATGGCTCGCTGTGTGCCGTCATGTGGCTAGCCGATGAGCCTAGAAATTCAATCTTACTACACTTTCGCAGCGGTGTATAACCTAAGAGGCAGAGAAGTTGCCTAGCAAGTACGGCGTTTATTCTTAAGAGTACATACCGATACGTACGGTAACGCCGGTAGTGGCAGGAATGTGAACTGTTTGAAATACGTACTGTCGGGATAAACAGAGGGTTAAGACGATTACTTACGTATTTGTTGACATTAACTTCGACGGTCAACATGGACACGGAGCATTTGATTTGTGTTGTGGAATGTTACCGTACGCAACCGATGATAACAAATACCCTGCGTACGACTTGCCGGCGCAAAACACAGTTCGAAAGAGGTTATGGTAGCACACAGACCGTACAGACCGCCATCTGTTGCTACGACGTTCAATTATACTGTACACTTTCTCAAGTTCAGATTGAAGAACGCCTTAAATAATAGGCAACTTCTCTAACATATAAGCTGAAACTCCTTCAAATCGGTGACCCAACAACAGTGACGTCATGACACACTTTGAAATGAACACCCAGTATTAAGATAAAAATGTTTATAACCCATTATTATATCAAGTTATGATAAGAGGTTCTGGGTGATATGTAGACCTTCTATTATCAGGCAGTACATCTCACTCGACGATATGTGTCAGAGGAAGAACAATTGTTTGTATGCATCTGAAGTCTGATTATTTATATATGTTACCAGATAGCGATGTAAGCAATGGAAGGGAAAAACTGGGCACTCTACCCCATTATCTCGTTGTTTAGCTGTCTCATGAGTTATGCCTTATTGATGGCAATGAGGTTCCAACCTCCCTTCGGACAGTTGACTAAACAACATAATAAGCATATAGGCATGACACCATCTTTTAAAAGAAAACAAAAATACGTGTCGTTGAAAACATTCACTGACAGTAATGGCGTAGGGTAACCAAAAATTTTCTCCAGTTACACATTATTACATAAATTAAAAAATATATATATTTCTCAGAAACAGATTAGTAATAGTAATATTAGTTCAAGATCCTCAATAAATGTCTCTGAGGGCCGCATGCGGTCCGACCGCGTAATGAGTACCACTGACTTAAACTATTAATATAAATTAACAATATTCTTCAAACTATTCACGACTGTACACAGCTCCACAGAATGATACTATGCGTTGTTTATGAACTGTGTGTCTGAATGAAGGCAGGGCGCGGGTGACGTTTTTACTCCTCGCTGTACTCAATTGAAATCTACTGTTTTGGTTCAAGCGTCCTACCTATGCTCATAACTAGGGACCGATTTTTATGTAATATCAAGGTGTGAAATATGTACATATTTATGTAAGAAAAATAAGCTGAATATGTACCAAAATATGTAAAATCATGAAAATATTTAATGTATGTATGTATTTATTCAAACTGCAATGGGTATATATCCGGTGGCAGTGGTAACTAATTACACTCAATAATGACAATAATAAACTTGTTAATTAAAAATACACTTAATAATAATACCAATAATTAATACAAATAATTAATACTAACAATAATAATAGGAAATATCCTAAATTAAATGAAGCACGATCACTTAAAATAACATTTAAAATAAATCTAATTTGTATCTTAAATCTAAGTTCGAACTAAAACCCACGAGTATGATATGTTCATATCTGCACAAGTACCTTTCAACATTACACTCATTTCGCTGTCAACTCACTCACGGCACTGGAACTACGACACATTTCACTGATTCTATCCTGATTTCACTAACACTTCAGAAACATTTCACTGTTCAAATACTTTGCACTGCCACTATAAACTATAAAGCTTCCCTGACAGGAACACGTTTCACTGACACAACACACTTCACTGACACAACACACTTCACTGACACAACATAATTCTTCACTGATACAACACTTCAATAACAAAATAACATTTACATCCTTTACATACTGTGTATAATTATCGTCTATTAGTAAAGTCCTTAAGCCTATTTTTAAATACGTTTTTGGTTGTTGGTAAAGCCTTTAGCAAGTCTGCAGGTAAAGCATTCCAGTCCCTGATAGTACGATTGAGAAAAGAAAACTTTCCAGTGTCCGTCCTCTGTCTTCTTTCCCTCAATTTATATGAGTGGTCGTTCCTTGAAGAGTAATTTGGCGGCTGCAACCTCTTTTTTATTTCTCTCCAGGCAGGCTCACCTCTGTATGTTTTGAACAGTGCGCATAATCGAATTCGCGTTCTCCTGTCCGTGAGTGTGTCCCATTTTAATGGTGAATTTTTCCGACAACACTTGAGAGCCCGTAATATCAATATCAATGTCTGGCAGGTATATGATAGGTATGACTCTCCAGTTGTGATTTTATAGTGCACCCGAGTAAAACTTCAAACTATAGGTATCTATATAAACTGTTGTTTGAAAAGTGACATTCCTGTCTCATTCAGAAGGGTAGGATTATTCCAGCCGAGAACCATGCTTTCTAGTTGATCGGAAATCCCATTTCAGTATAGGTCTACTAAATTTAAAGTAAAGAGGTCAAGCAATAACCTGAAAAGCTATTTATTTTAACATTTCAACATATTTTCAGTTTGTTCCTTTACTCCAGCTTCTTTTCAAAAGTTGGCTACTTTATTGCTGCTCACGTCAGGCTTGACATGGGTTTTCCATGGGAACGATTTGTTAAGACGTGTGCAGAACAATAATTATTATAGTTCAAGACAAATCATGTCGTCCTCGTCCCATCCACCGCATGAAGGCAACGCTACTTTCTGATTGATTTTTACAATACAAGATAGTTGTATGAGAAAGGTTGCCTTTTGTTCACTCATTTACAGTGGGCGGTATGGGGTGAATGCCTCTATTACTTCCTGGAACTAAGGACGTTATGTTTCGTCCCGAAATATATCCTTTCTTGGGTAGGTAAAAAGGCTTTTTAAATCTGTGTATTTCAAATTGTAAACTTTCCCAGTAGAAATTTTTTTCCCCCTTTTAGAGAAGTAAAAATGAATAAAACCCCTAAATATGTAGATTTATGTAATACCAAGCCATAATATGTAATGTGGGGTAAATATGTAAAAATATGTAGTATCAAATTTTAATATATCATTGGTAATTACAAGATTCGCAAAGATTTGTTATTTATATAAGTTAGGTGGAAAGGAATATAATATGTAATTACCAGGGAAAGGATTTATATGTAAATACATATTTACTTATAAAGCTAATATAATTTATATTTTGCATTATCTTTATGTTTCACAATGTGTAGGGTTGAAAAATCCTACTTTTATTTTCCATATTTTTCCATATTTTAGAGTTTAGTACATATTTTCGTTAATTTCCATATATTTTCCATATTTCATATAAAACAATCCATATTGTATTAGGTTTAACAATAAAACAAAACAAAATTCCATTAACTTTTAAAAATACATTTCAACAATAGAGATTTAAACACATGTTCAGTAATCCCTTTAACATCAGAGTTATTTGAAAATTAGCAGTCCTATCAACAATGGGAAAGTAAGTTACAAAACTGTATTAATTTAATTTAAAATTTTTAACAGACTTCAGTTGTGCAGCTCAACAGTTAAATGCCAGTCAGAGTACACATAGGTTCAGTTTTGTAAATCATACTATAAAGACGGTAAATATGCCAAAAGTACGTCATTCAGTCAATTTAAAATCAAAACTAACAAGTTACATTTCAGAATTTAAAGAAGATGGTTTATCAACTGACAATAAAATATTATTTTGTAATTTGTGTCAGTGTGCAGTATCATCTACACAAAAGTTCCTGGTGCAACAACACATTACAACTAGTAAACATCAGGCCAACAAACAACTAAATTCCAAGCAGAGACAATTGTTTTTAACACAACCAACAACATCGAATGTAAGATCTGAGTTTAACATCGACCTGTGCCGTTCTCTCATCTCTGCTGATATTCCTCTCTACAAACTAAAGAATAAGGTCTTCAGGGAATTCCTTGAAAAATATACTCAACATACAATCCCGGATGAGTCAACACTAGGAAGACGTATGCTCCATCCATCTACGATGAGACAATACAGAAGATAAGAGATGAAATTAAAGATAGTTCAATTTGGGTTTCCATTGATGAGACTCCCGACAAAGAAGGTAGACTTGTTGGTAATGTAGTTATCGGTTTGTTAAGTGAACAATATTCTGAACGAATTCTTTTACATTGTGATGTTCTAGAAAAGTGCAATAACAAAACTATAGTTAAACTGTTCAACGAAGCTATGGGTATCCTGTGGCCAAAGGGTATTATGTACGATAATGTGTTATTCTTTATTAGCGATGCTGCCCCTTATATGGTCAAAGCTGGACAAGCATTATCTGTTGTATATCCTAAATTGACTCATTTTACTTGTGTGGCGCATGCATTTCATCGTGTGGCAGAAGTGGTCAGAGACAATTTCCCTAAAGTAGATTTGTTGATTTCATCAGTGAAAAAGTATTTCTCAAAGCTCCCAGTAGAGTTAACGTGTTGAAAGAAATGTACCCTGAAATTCCATTGCCACCAAAGCCAATTTTAACTAGATGGGGTACATGGCTAGAAGCAGTTGAATATTATGCCGAACATATAGACTCTATTAACAATGTTCTCCTTGCATTGGACTCTGAAGATGCAGTCTCAATTGATACTGCGAAAACAGTTACCTGTGACATAAGTGTGAAGAATGACTTAGCTCACATTCAGCATACATTTTCATGCATCATAAAAACGCTCAAAAGTCTCCAAAATAGGCACCTTTCACTATCTGAAAGTTTTGAAATTATAAATAGTACTGTGGAACAACTGAATCGTGGTAGAGGTAAAGTTGCAGATGCAGTAAGAGCTAAGGTGGACACTGTACTTTCAAAAAACCCTGGATATGAAGAACTACAAAAGGTTGTTGCTGTGATGAGTGGTGAATCAACAGTGAAGATTAACTTGGACTTATCCCCAGCAGACATTGTGAAATTGAATTATGTACCAGTTACTTCTTGTGACGTCGAACGCTCTTTAGTCAGTATAAATCTATCCTCAGAGACAATAGAAGAAGATTCACTTTTCAGCACTTGAAAGAAATGTTTGTAACCTATTGTTATGGTAACAGACAATAAAAAATTGTGTTTTGTTGAAACTACATTGGAAGATAAGGTACGTCCATTATATTTTTTGTTTAGTTTGATTAAAATGTACCAATATTTAACGTACATAGTCATTTTTATAATTTTAAGTCCATATTTAATTCCATATTTTGGTAAAAATTGTTTAATTCCATATTTTGATAAAAATAACTACATATATATTTACATATTTCATATATTTTTAGTCCATATAAATCCGTTCCCTGGTAATTACATAAAAATCCGGTCCCTACTCATAACATTAAAGGCCCATTCACAATGAAAATTAAACATAACCGTAACATAAACACAGACGTTTGCGCCCAGGCTATCAAATGGGATCATTCACAATGATTCACGTAAGCATTGACATAAACATTACCGTAAGACGTTAACATGAAAGTTTGCAAACTCCAAACTTTCATGCTTATGCTTACGTGATTTGCAAACTGTACACAATCGTAGAGCGCTGAAGTATACGACAGAATATGAGGAATTGGCGTCGTTGTTATGTTTCCATGGTTACCAAGTATGTTTGCTGTTATGTTTATGTTCCCATCGTGATTGATCTTGATTTTACCGTAACGTTTATATTCTTGAGTTAACGTTTACGTTATGTTTAATTTTCATTGTGAATGAGCCATAATAGTTTTGGATTCATAAAACATTGAAAGGGTCCATTTCTTTTGTAGTAACCTTGTATTTCGTTATTACTCAAACATAATATGAACTTGGCATTTTCTTTGTTACTTTTTATTTCTAGCAAGGGCCCTGTATCCAATCCCGAATAAACTACATCCTATTGTGTTGTCGCTATGAGATATTGAAGCTGCTCTTTGACTGTTTCGTAGACCGCGGTCGACTTTGATTAATGCAGTTGTAAGGATTACGTGTGAAATACGAGCCGTGCAGCTACAGAGCTGAAACTGTGTCAGTGATCTGGCAGCAACATTTGCATTGTTATAATCAAGGCCGTTTATCATGGGAGCTATTACGAAAACCCACAATCAGATCGAATTATGTGCGCGAAGTATAAACGCTGTAATTATTCAATTTGAACGCTATTCTCACAATGTAGATTCAACAGAATATTAATGTTCAGCGAACCTTGAACAGAGAGAAAAAATATTTATTAGAAAGTGCATACCACATTCAGATAGCATACTTCATTACAAGAAGTTCATAATTATTGTAACAGCTTATTTTTAGGTCCAGTATCAATACTTAATATAAGACACAATATTCATGAAGCGTTGTTGAATGTCATAAATTCACCTACAGAATAGAAAGCGCGAGAAATTAGTTGCTTCTTTAATTTCGCCCCAAATAATATAATCTTTTGTTTTGAGTTTGTTTTTTATATCCATAGGGAGGCTATTAAAATTGTACAGGGACATCATTTTATTTTTACTAACATTTTTCTGATATTAACCTGGCTATACCTTTGGGTCAACGATTAAGAACCGGAAACGCCGTTTGCTACCCCCTTCCACGACTGGAGTTCGATGATACTGACGTAATATACAAACAAACCACTTTACTAGGTATAGGACGGAAGAAAAGCAGTTCATCCATTTACGTAAACTAGGAAATATCACGATTTTGCGGTCAGCGCGTCTGGCCGCGAAACTAGGTGGCCCGGGTTCGATTCCCGGTCGGGGCAAGTTACCTGGTTGAGGTTTTTTCCGGGGGTTTCCCTCAACCCAATATGAGAAAATGCTGGTTAACTTTCGGTACTGGACCCCGGACTCATTTCACCGGTATTATCACCTTCATCTCATTCAGACGCTAAATAACCAAAGATGTTGATAAAGCGTCGTAAAATAACCTATTAAAAATCACGATTTTGAGTTTGATAATTTTCATTAGGTTTTTGTTTAATCATTTTAAAAATTAGATGGCCAGATATAATCATAAACTCAGAACTATGGAAGATAATAAATCAGAAGGAAATCACAAAAGGAATCAAAAGACGGAAGTGGAATTGGATAGGCACGCAATCAGGAAAGAAGATGGAGCAGTAGAAAGAATGGCTTTGGATTGGAACCTCCAGGGTAGTAGAACAAGAAGAAGGCAAAAAAATACATGGAAGAGAACAGTTTTGGAGGAAATTGCTAGGGAGGGGAAAACATGGAGCGAAATGAAGAAGTTGGCTACAAATAAGGTCCGATGGAGGCACTTTGTGAATGCCCTATGCTCCTCATGAGGAGATACAGGAGTTTGATTGATTGATTTGTTTAATCAAAATACAGTACAGTATTAACAATGAGTGTTTTTACTCACGAACTGAGCTATCCATGCGGACGTATTCATTATGCAGTGTATATTATTCTATCTATAGTACATTAGCGTACACTATAGAGAATGAAGTTAAATTGAAAAATAATCATAGTATTGATATTTAAACACATTTTTTAAAATGGTGGCCGTTTATTTCGATACAGGCTTCAGTTCTAATGTGCATATTATCGCACTATAGACTATTGTACGTAATTCCAATTATCAGGTTCGTACTTCGTATCAGTAACTCATGTTGAAATAATTCTGTACCTACTCTATAAAAGAGTACCTTACGTACTGTAAATTCAATCTTCACTTCTGCCCGATCCGAAAAGATAAAATTACTCAGACATGCTATCTACTCTCCGTCCAAGTGGTTATGTCGCAGGGTCGTAGAAAGGAAGGAAATCACGTGAGTTGATTACTTAACAAGGCCCATTTATTTAAGTTATTTTAAACAATTGTATGGGTATAATATTACGCAGACGTCCAATTCCTAACAGAAATTAATGTTCTCAGAAAAGAGCTAAGACAGCCTAGTACAACAAAGAAGAAATAATAAACCTAGTTCAAAAGAAATAAAACCAGTAAAACCAGTAAGGAATTACAAATCAAACCAACAAAGACAAAAATAATCTAAAAACAGGAGCAAAATAATAACACAAATAATTAGATAGAAAGGGCCTTTACAGAGAGGCGAATAGAAGCAGGTGGGGAAATCGGGATGCGACGTAGGCAAATGGACGACAGTACCTGTGCGAAAATGATTCAATATTGAAAGCTCTTTCGTCACTGGAAAACGCGAACATATTTTTGGAACGTACTGTTTACTATGACCGTAAGTCTACTATGACTGTATATGCGGTCTCGGATCTGTGTGGAGGACGGTTGAACTTAATTTGTGGAAGGGGTGGGAGTGAAGTACATTAAAAAACTCGGGTACAATAAAAATTGAAGTAAAAATAAAATGATGTCCCTGTACTACCATATAACGCACGATAGATTTGCCGATGGAGTATGAAAGTCCTTTTCGACGCGTATTTATGCTATGAACTGTTGAATTAGATACAAATTTGTCACAATTTTTTATATTTTAGTAGGTTATTTTACGGCGCTTTATCAACATCTAAGGTTATTTAGCGTCTGAATGAGATGAAGGTGATAATGCCGGTGAAATGAGTCCGGGGTCTAGCACCGAAAGTTACCCAGCATTTCCTCATATTGGGTTGAGGGAAAACCCCAGAAAAAACCTCAACCAGGTAACTTGTCCCGACTGGGAATCGAACCCGGGCCACCTGGTTTTGCGCTGACCGTTACTCCACAGGTGTGGACTTTTCACAATTACATACGAGGAGATTTATTAATGAAAAAAAATACTGACAAGCCATAAGTATTATTTGTAATTTTTTTAAAAATGGTCCTACACGATTCCCTAGACCTGGCACCTAGTATTATTCTAATTACTCTTTTTGTAGTAGGAATATACTGTTACTATCTGTAGAATTTCCCCAGAACATTATTCCAAAACTCAAAGCCGAGACGTAGCGAGATGCGGACGTCACTATCCTCGCTAGACAAGGGGATTAAATCCTTGGATTAAGCAAGTGATGTCCATTTTAGCTCGTCAAGAAGTACCCGGGGCGACATGAGGAAGCCAAGATATCGATTTCTGAACTCATTACTGTGAAAAATGACAAAATTCTCGAAGAGGGTCATGAATATAGAGGTTCATTGCCCATTTCTTTCAGGACTCATCCCGACATTTATGTTCGCGCCTCAGAAAAACTACAAGCAGGATGAATTGTCTCAATCTACGGAACTAGCCAACTGTCTATTATGTGACTTAAAGTGTAGAACGATCGCCCCTGAGTTCATAATGTGGGAAGAGTGGAGTTTTGTCTTTATTCATGGAGAAAGGGACTTTATGCTCCACCATGCCGAAATGTAGTAATTATACACCTGGTAGCAGCTCTTTAATGGATCTCATTAAAGTACACCTATTCATTAAAGTTCAGGTGTTCCACCAATCAGAAAATACCATTGTAGCAATATGAAAGAGCAAGTATCGATTATTCTCGGATATGCAATCGAAAGACAACTAGTTCTGTTACTATAATAATTAGCGTTAATTGTAAACAATATGCAAATAAATTCAATTTGTCATCTCGTTTTTCAATGTCTAATTCAATTTGAAGGTTATATCAAGATTAATGTTTATTTTACTCTCTAGTTTATATCAAGGTCAATGTCGACATTTGTTTCTCGGAAAAAATCAATACTTTCGCGTCTGCGCACATCTCACAATTTACGAGGTATTGTACAAGGTCAGTTCCGCTGCTCAGTCAGATAAGAATAACATGAATATTTATGAATAATTTCAAGTTAGAAATATGGTCGAGCTCGTATGAAAATTACGAAACTCGCTTGCGCTCGTTTCATAAACATACTCGCGTCTTAATGACTACCATTATAGGCTCGTTGCATAATGTACTATTTTGCATGCTATAAAACTATTAAATGGGACCAGCGGCTTTATTTCTCCATACTATGGAATCCACAATTAAGATTTTTATAGCATAAATATATATTTACTCGACTGAGTTTTAATCCGCAATATGTTGGTCCAAAATAAAGATTGGTAGCCACTAGACCACCACATTAATATAATAAATAAACTTAACTCTTACTCTTCTTCCAGTTTCAATATAAACAACCTAAGACCTGTAGGAAGATGACCTTCCTCGATGTCAGAGGCGTGCATACAAGCACTGTACATTAAGAATCGCTTTATGCATTTGAAATGAGCCCTTGATAAAATGATTTATGAGCAATTTATATTAATCGGAATTGAGACAGTTCTTCTATTACTCCTACTTACTTCTCTATCTCCTGTTTTTTTTTTTTTTTTTTTTTTTTTGCAACCCTGTAATTGCTTCGACTTTTAAGGCCATATCTGACATTTTTCTTCTCGTAACTTTTGAAGACTTGTTTCTCCTCTTTACTTTTTCCTTCCATTCATCCTCACGTATTAATTCTTCCTTTTGGATGTAAAATAGAGAAAGTAAAAATGTATTCAAATAATTATAGGAGAAAATGCCTTGGAAAGAATAAGCAAAAGTAGGTGGATTTGAGCATCAAGAATAAAAAATAATTCAGATAATTTAAGAAAGTAATATACTTGAAGCAAGTGAAGAAATAAGTTTGGAAGTAAATCCCGAAAAGACAAAGTATATGATTATGTCTCGTGACCAGAATATTGTACGAAATGGAAATATAAAAATTGGAAATTTATCTTTGAAGAGGTGGAAAAATTCAAATACTTGGGAGCAACAGTAACAAATATAAATGATACTCGGGAGGAAATTAAACGCAGAATAAATATGGGAAATGCCTGTTATTATTCGGTTGAGAAGCTTTTATCATCCAGTCTGCTGTCAAAAAATCTGAAAGTTAGAATTTATAAAACAGTTATATTACCGGTTGTTCTTTATGGTTCTGGAACTTGGACTGTCACTTTGAGAAACATAGGTTAAGGGTGTTTGAGAATAAGATGCTTAGGAAAATATTTGGGGCTAAGAGGGATGAAGTTACAGGAGAATGGAGAAAGTTACACAACGCAGAACTGCACGCATTGTATTCTTGACCTGACATAATTAGGAACATTAAATCCAGACGTTTGAGATGGGCAGGGTATGTAGCATGTATGGACGAATCCAGAAATGCATATAGAGTGTTAGCTGGGAGGCCGGACGGAAAAAAGACCTTTGGGGAGGCCGAGACGTATATGGGAGGATAATATTAAAATGGATTTGAGGGAGGTGGGGTATGATGATAGAGAATGAATTAATCTTGCTCAGGATAGGGACCAATGGCGGGCTTATGTGAGGGCGGCAATGAACCTCCGGTTTCCTCAAAAGCCGATAAGCAAGTATATAGGCTACAATTAACAGAAAATAGGAAAGACTGGAGAATGCAAGGTTTGCAGTGAAAGACTTGCACTTGGGCAGTACACTATGAATGAAGGAGTAGGAAAGTCAGGAAATGAAAGGGAGATAGTCTAGGTATGAGAGAGAGTAGAAGAGGATGGATAGGGAAATAGAGACAATAAATCGGCTGAACAGAAGTAGGTATAAGAATTAATGAGGAAGTACTTAACAAATAAATATATAAACACAAGACAGTGGGGTATAAAACAGACGATAAGACTATTATATAAGATGGAAGAAGAGGTAATGAACTAGAACTTAAATGATAATAATAATAATAATTAGGGGGCGGATGTTGATGAAAAGTCATCTTCTTACTTTTCACATTAGGACGATGCCTATTAATATAGAAATCCTTTCTGTGTTAATATCAACGTAAAAAAAGTAATTTTTTATATTGCATTTTTGAAGTTTTTGAACTAATACGTCATTTTTATATTTTTTCGGCAATTTTTGGTCATTTTTAATAGGGCTACTTTCAAAAACTTCTTGATCATTTGGAATGCATTGTACTTTCTTCTTTACCGATAGGTCTGTTAAATCATTTTCTAACCAAATAGGTCAGTGGTAATTACCTACTGAATAAGTGAATAACAGTGAAGTTTGAGTTTCATAATTTGGAACAAACTCTAAAGTCCGTCCCACATTCTACTGAAGGCTTCACTTCACACAACAGAAGTAATATAAATGCTTGACTGCAGTTTAGTTTAAGTGGCGACTTTGACCGGTACTGTTCTTTTGTCGGTGCGAGGGTGTCTTTAGAATTTATGTTTGGAAGGGAGGAAACTGTCACCATCTTCTGGACAGGACTGTGTCCTCAATATGACTCGAAAAGGCTGTCTACTGTAATAGACAGTATTTTTAACACAAAGATTGCAAGAATGCACGTTGCGCCCACAATTTGTTTTATCATTCACACTCCCTCATCTGGAAGATCTGGTAACAAAAGAGAAACGCGGAAGGAGGAGACTGAAAATGAAGGCACTGACATGGACCACCCCTGATTTGAAACACATTGTAAACCCCCATTAAAATCTATAGTTTTCCCTTAAAACCTTCATTTTGTTGCATGTTCTTTTCCTTTATCTTAGACAAATTCCAGGAAGTTGCCTCCTCTCTCCGAGTTTTGCAGGGCAGTCATTGAAACAAGGTGACTAATTATTAAGAAATTGTGTTGCGAGTACAGTGAATAATATTTAAATGTAATTTTCTTTTAATGTTATGTCATTTTTTCATTAGTTTAAGGGCATTTTAAAGATCATTTTAAGTAGATTTTTTGGTCATCAATATCCACATCCCTAATAATAATCAACTAACTGGGGTGTGTGTGTATGTTAAAGTGAAGGTGGATCGAAAAACAGAAATGTGAAGCGATGAAGGAGTAATGGAACGGAGAAAAATTCTCTCCGGCGCCGAGATTTTAACCCGGATTTTCAGCTCTACGTGCTGATGCTTTATCCACTAAGCCACACCGGATACCCACCCCGGCGCCGGACAGAATCGTCTCAGTTTAAATTCCAACTCTTGGGTTCCCTCTAGTGGCCGCCGTCTGCACTACGTCATAGATGTCTATGAACGTAGGACTGAAGTCCGCACATGTGCTGAGGTGCTTTCGTTATGAGTGACTAGTTGGCCGGGATCCGACGGAATAAGCGCCGTCTTAAATCACGAAGTGATTTTTACGCATATCATATATATTATTTAATGTACCGAAGTACATATGATATTTCCATGCAGATATTCTGCGTCATCATACGATGAAAGAGTAATGGAACGGAGAAAAATTCTCTCCGGCGCCGGGTATCCGGTGTGGCTTAGTGGATAAAGCATCAGCACGTAGAGCTGAAAACCCGGGTTCAAATCCCGGCACCGGAGAGAATTTTTCTCCGTTCCATTACTCTTTCATCGTATGATGACGCAGAATATCTGCATGGAAATATCATATGTACTTCGGTACATTAAGGCCCAATTGTATAAAACTCCTGACTAAAGATCAACTTTGATCGAAGATCGAAAAGTAAACCGAGTTCAGACACTTCTTCTATTGTATAAATCTTTTCTGCGATCAAATTACCTTGGTTCAAATGCAATCTAAGTTCACGTGAAAAGGATTTAGCAACATCGCTTAAACAGGTGAAATAGTGATGCGCGGACCATGTTATACAGGTTTGTTCAGTGTTGCCAATCTAGCGATTTTAACTCTTTTCAACAACAATTTCTTTTAACTTTTACATTGTTTAAATAGGGATTTAGTGACCTTTTTAGCACCCCATAGTGACAAAATTTAATCTTTCTTTGTTGGTAATGAGAAATCTAGCGACTTTACAACTACTTTTTCGAGACTTTCCGTATTACACTCTGTTGGAGACACTGTTTTTTTTTTTTTTTGCAATGTAAATAATGGCGGACAATAAGAAGAAGGTTGACTGTTCTCCAAGCTTTATCCTGTTATGGTGTTTGATACTGCTAAACATAATAAAGCTTTATAAAACGACAATTTTCGTTTAGTAATACAGTTAATTGAAAATTTATGAATGTACCTATCATATCCATTAATAATTAATGGTTGTTATAAACATAATATAATTATAGGTTATGTTATTTGATACTGCTGAACACGATAGAGCCTTATAAAATATAATATTGTTTGTGTATTAAGGCAAGAAATTGAAAGAAATATATATAAATGTACCTAACATATCTATTAATATTAATAATAATGGATATTTTATTTGCACAATCTGTCACTCGTATATTTCAAACAGAAAAGAAATAACTGAACTTGGATCATCTAACTTAATCGGAGAAATTTCTTCAGTCAAAGTTGACTTTAGTTTGAGACAAATTAATCTCAGATTAGACTTTATACAACACAAAATTCCAAGTTCAGCTGAAACAAGGATCAATTTAACCTCTGATCTAAGATTAAATGGTTTATACAATCGGGCCTAAATAATATATAGAAATGTGAAGATTCACCAAAACTAAAATTGTAAAATTGGCTGACAAATATCATATGTAAATAATTTTCCTTGTTTCTGAGTGTATCAAAGAAATCTTTACAGATCACACGATGTTTAAGACCCTCTTCTCGAAATGGAATCCAAAGCAAGCGTTGTGACGTAACAGTTGGTCTCGTCGCCGGAGACACGAGGCACTGGCTGTCCGGCCGACGTAGGCGCTGTTAGATGGTATCAGTAGCTTCGCGGGACCCCGGGCATGCCCCATTATCCCCGTCCCCGGGCGCCGCAAATCACAGACGCGTGTTGGAAATGACGAGCCCGAACGGGTAATTTCCAGGGGACTCCGCCCTCCTAACGGCATCCCTAATTCGCACTGCTCTCTTCTAATTGGTAGGATGTCCTCGGCCCGATCTGTAAAACCGTGAAGCCAAATTGCATGCCTACAGTATTAACTTCTCTGCTAAGCTGTGTTTACTCTGTCAGAGGTTTAGTGTCCCTAACAAGCTAAAATCTCTGTTTACACCGACCAATAACAGCAGAAACGCTGCTTCGTGATACTCTGCGTCGGAGAATTAAGTACATTTCTGGACTTGTCTGTTGTTTCTCATTGTCTTCTGTATTTCTAATTTTGATTGGCGTGATCCACAGTAAACCGAGAATGGAAACGACAACGAAAACGATAACGTAAAAAATCTTAAAATACATAGTCGGGCAGTATCGGACATCGGGTAATATCGGACAGTGAGTTTCTTTCATCTACCACACGATGATAGTACCTGATTGACATGGTTACGTTTCTGTGATGTCGCATAGAGAAACATAACCATGTCATTCAGGTACTACCATATGGTGGTAGATGAAAGAAACGCACTGTCCGATACTACCCGACTCTCCCCTATATTTAAATTTATTAACGAGAAGTTTATATTTCGGCTTGAAATATCACTTTAGTTCGCATGCTCTATCCAGGAAAGTAATAGTAATATGCGTTACAAGAGCGGTATGTTGAAGTTTTCATGTTCGAGGAAAAGTTTGAAAAAGCGAAACGTAGTTTAGCTTTTTTAATTTCCGAGAATTGAAAGAAAACATACCGCTCGTGTATCGTACATTATTTTGTGCGAAGATCATTTATTACATACCTGAAAGAGGAATTTATAATTAGTTGCAATGAAATCTCCATCTTGGTTTCTGTTCAATGACGGCAAATTTGCAAAACAAAAATATCTATCTTCAACATTGTTGCTTTAAAATGTTTTCTGTGTTTACTATACTCCAGCAGGCGTGATATACGTCTGTCTTTTTTTTCCTCCAGTCTATGATGAGTCTGGAATCCTGTTGATTTTTTCACGGCTTCCTTAATCTTACTTGCATCACGAATGCAGTAACTTTAGTGGAGTTGTAGAGTTTACTTAATTTTTGCAAATATTTAAAAACAATAATTAACAGTGCAATTTAGGTGAAATTGCAGTGGTAAGTTTCCAATTTATAATTATTACTATATTGAACGTCTCTAAAAATAATGTTAAAAGCCTAAAGCAGTAAAATCAATATGTCACTTAAGCGGTAAGAAGAGGGAAATTGTTATGTGTGTTAGGTTGGGAATACTGAATGTGGAATTTTAGACTTTACGCGGATTGGTTTTGTGCGGAAACCAAGCAAATGCGCACGATCTCGCACAAAAGTTATTCTTTACAAAACATTAGTGAGACCAGTTTTGACATATGCGGCAGAAGCGTGGTCAATCTCCAAAAATGATGAAAAAAGATTGGAGATTTTCGAAAGAAAGTTTCTACGAAGGATCTATGGCCAACATTTGAGGATGGTCTCTGAAGGAGGAGATGCAATTATGAATTATATAGACTTCTAGGAGAGCCAAATATAATTAATACAGTTAAAACTAGCAGATTGAGGTGGGCGGGACATGTAATACGCATGGACCCAAGTGAACCTTGCAAAAAAATTGTAATAACAAATCCGGGAGGTCAGAGAAGACGAGGTCGGCCGCACTTGCGATGGATTGATGGAGTGGAAGAGGATGCCAGAAAGTTGGGGTGCAAGAATTGGAAGGCTGCTACACAAGATAGAGACGGATGACGACAATTACTAAGGGAGGCCCAGGCCCACCAAGGGCTGTAGCGCCAATGATGATGATGATGATGATGATGATGAACGAGAAGTTTGCCGGAGTCCGGGAACGGGAACGTGGAAGTTGGCGAAATATTAACTTTGCTCTTCTCGCTTTTGATCACAGTCTACTAGATTCTTTCTGTAATAGTAAGGCCCAATTGTATAAAACTCCCTGACCAAAGATCAACTTTGATCGAAGATCGAAAATTGAACCGAGTTCAGACACTTCTTCTATTGTATAAAACTTTTCTGCGATCAAATTACCTTGGTTCAAATGCAATCTAAGTTCACGTGAAAAGGATTTGGCAACATCGCATAAACAGGTGAAATACGTGATGCGCGGACAGGTTTGTTCAGTGTTGCCAATCCAGCGACTTTAACTCTTTTTCAACAACAATTTCTTTTAACTTTTATATTGCTTAAATAGGGATTTAGTGACCTTTTTAGCACCCATAGTGACAAAATTTAATCATTCTTTGTTGATAATGAGAAATCTAGCGACTTTACAACTACTTTTTCGCGACTTTCCATACACTGTTGGAGACACTGGTTTTTTGTGCAATGTAAATAATGGCGAACAATAAGAAGAAGGTTGACTGTTCTCCGAGTTGTTATCATGTTATGGTGTTTGATACTGCTAAACATAATAAAGCTTTATAAAACGACAATTTTCGTTTAGTAATACAGTTAATTGAACATTTATGAATGTACCTATCATATCCATTAATAATTAATGATTGTTATAAACATAATATAATTATAGGTTATGTTATTTGATACTGCTGAACACGATAGAGCCTTATAAAATATAAGAATGTTTGTGTATTAAGGCAAGAAATTGAAAGAAATATATATAAATGTACCTATCATATCTATTAATATTAATAATAATGGATATTTTATTTGCACAATCTGTCACTCGTATATTTCAAACAGAAAAGAAATAACTGAACTTGGATCATCTAACTTAATCGGAGAAATTTCTTCAGTCAAAGTTGACTTTAGTTTGAGACAAATTAATCTCAGATTAGACTTTATACAACACAAAATTCCAAGTTCAGCAGAAACAACGATTAATTTAACCTCTGATCTAAGATTAAATGGTTTATACAATCGGGCCTAAGTCGATTTGTTGTCCACCGCTGTGGTCTCGTGGTAGCGTGTTCGCTCCCGAACCCAGCGGGCAGGGTTCGATTCCCCGCTTGGAACGAGATGCCTGGGTGAGGTTTTTTTCGGGGTTTTTTCCTCACTCCTATAGATGAATACCAGGTAACTTTATCAGGCGTATGGAACCCCACTCATTCTTGCCACTCCCTTTCCCTCCTCATCATCCTTTCCGTCTCATTCCGGTTGTCTTCCTTGATTTTCAGATCGCGCCTGCGGCGGCCCTTCGAAGCTTCTGACGCTTCTGACCCTTCTTGACTAGTAACCGTCCACAGAGTTCAATCACAGTCTACTATATACAGTCACGAAGCTTGGGATGATTTTTTGCAAATCTCGCGATAGTTGCTAGCCGCTTGGAGCGCTGTGAGTACTAGGAACAATAGACTGTGCCACAGCCATCGTGATCTAATACAGGCCGTAAGGCAGACCATGTAACTCGCTTAACACGATCACGAAGGGCGGCGTTCAACCATATAAATTAGTTGGAATGCATAAACAGTAATATATGTTTCTCTAAAATGTATTGTAATTCCATTAATAAAATTTAAAACAATGATTATGAGACACTTCAGACATAATTTACTTGCGAGTTAAGATGTAATATTATTTATGTTGTGAAAATTACGTTGTTCGTATGTGTAATACCTGCCTCTATTTCTATTAAAATTGCGAAATTCTTGTACATTCATTTATGGACGATTCAATAATGTTCAATTGCAACGCACGGATATTTAGATATGTTGAAATTATAGGTTATATTTACTGTACAAGTTGCCCCTTTCTGTTTAAATTTTGTGATCTCCAATGCCTTGCCATCCATATGAAAATTATAGGTTATGTTTACTATATTTAACTTATATTCTTAAATTCGCAATCATACATTATAATTAAGCATAATGTCATGTATGATACCCCGGACATTCAATTTGTCTGTATTTTAATACTAAAATTGAGTATTGAATTATTGTATTTATCTACTACTTAAGAGAAGAAGTAACAGAATTGTACGTACACTAATTTCATAGGAGTGGTATGGTAAATGTTTTGTCTAAAATTAAGGAAGGTAGATGTGCTAAATTGAAATCACAATATAAATTGTTTTTTATTAAACCTCAAAATAGCTTCCATTCCAAACTTAAAATGTTGACTCGAACAGATTATGTTAACATGTAAAATTCTCTTCACATTAAAATAACACAGTTTTGTAATTATTTCTGCAACATATTATGCAACAAGAAGTAAACGGAACTTATAACACATTACACTAAATAAAGCTTACAATGATAAGCAATAAAGTTATATTTCACTGAGCTCCATACACTGAAATAGAAAACCCGAACAAACATTCTAGATCGAAAAAGCATTGACTGTGCCGTATTTCGCATTTTTTGTGAAAAGCTATGTAAACTGTGAAAAGTTCGTTATCGGTTGTAATAAATGTAAATGGCTAAAATACAATAATTTGAATAATAATATGGGGCAAGGAGACGTTTGTAATACTATAAATTGTAAGAAAAATAGGTTAGAGTTATCCTTCTTCCGAAAGATCCAGGAAGGTGAGTTTATAGAATATAATATATATTTTATAAAAATAATACATAAACCTTATGTACTTCATATTTCAATAGTGGAAGGAAGGTGTTAATTTTTTCAAAAGAACACGATATCGAAAGTACAATACATTTTATAGTCTGCTAGGGAAAGAGTCTGTGATGAGGCGATAGTAGCGATCCTGGTGGTGAGCAAATATCTATGGATGCATATTTCAACCGTTTGTGTTTGCATATTTAGTAAGTATTAAGCTTCGTCACTGTATATACTAGACTGTGGTTCAATGAAGATTCCATAGTTGGCACAACTGATAACAAGAAAACAGCTAATCATAACGCCATCTAGCGTAATATTTGTAATGTTGAGATGGTACAATAATACATTTGAAGACAGTTGTATTTTCGTAAGTCAATTAATATTTTATTGTATTGGAGTACTTTATTTCTACTAATCTTTATATACTTTCTTCTAATCGTGTAATGGGCAATTAAATCCCACTGGAGTTTTGATTTTCTCTAGATAAATCAATACCTCTAGTGAGATTACTGTTGGTAAAATTAATAACAATTGGCTATTTTTAAGTCAGTAAGATTTTCACTCTTGTCCAATGTAATTTAAAACAATTTTATTTGTAAAATTTAAAATACTTTCTAAGTTAAAATAAAAGGGGATGAAAAAAATGGTTAAACTATTTGCCGGCGGTGATGAAGAAGAAGAAGAAGAAGAAGAATCTTACTATTTCGAGTAATTTTAAAACTCTTTATTCTGAGTATTGGATGTAATTACTTTGCTTGGACTTTTTGTATACTAATGCAAGAAAAGCAGAATTACTCGTATGATATGAGCGGGTTAAGTGGAAGGTGCGGCTCCCCCTCAATTCAGAGCTTACTCGATCCGCTGGGTGTTTCTTATTGTTAATTCTCATGTAAATCAATACAGCCACAAGATGGGCGGAGGGATTGATTAACGGAAGTGGATGTATGCGCATACAATTACTCGAACAAAGCGAACAGATCACACTGTCTGATTCCCATGGCGGCGTGTATACAAAATTCTGACAACAGCGAAGAATTATACCCGTCACACGCCGGTAAAGCAGTCAGCTTCTTTTCATGCGTTTCTAGAAGAATGATTATTTGTAAGCAAGCACTTGAAAGGGAGATTGTTCAACACTTCAATTGTATTTTAAAGTCGTTTGATTAATAGGTGTTGGTATTTCTTTTCGCAGTTAAATACGTAACTTACAGTTTATTTCAACGGTTTAAGTGTGCTTGCATTTCTCGAGAGTTAAAGACATAATTTATTGTTTGTGCGAGATCGTGCGTATTTGCTTGGTTTCCGCACAAAACCAATCCGCTGAAAGTCTAAAATTCCACATTCAGTATTCCCAACCTAACACACATAACAATTTCCCTCTTCTTACCGCTTAAGTGACATATTGATTTTACTGCTTTAGGCTTTTAACATATTATTTTTAGAGACGTTCAGTATAGTAATAATTATAAATTGGGAAACTTACCACTGCAATTTCACCTAAATTGCACTGTTAATTATTGTTTTTAAATATTTGCAAAAATTAAGTAAACTCTACAACTTCACTAAAGTTACTGCATTCGTGATGCAAGAAACATTAAGGAACCCGTGAAAAAATCAACAGGATTCCAGACTCATCATAGACTGGGGGGAAAAAAGACAGACGTATATCACGGCCTGCTGGAGTATAGTAAACACAGAAAACTTTTTAAAGCAACAATGTTGAAGATAGATATTTTTGTTTTGCAAATTTGCCGTCATTGAACAGAAACCAAGAAATTCCTCTTTCAGGTATGTAATAAACGATCTTCGCACAAAATAATGTACGATACACGAGCGGTATGTTTTCTTTAAATTCTCGGCAATTAAAAAAGCTCAACTACGTTTCGCTTTTTCAAACTTTTCCTCGAACATGAAAACTTCAACATACCGCCCTTGTAACGCATATTACTATTATTTCAACAATTTAAATATGCTGAATTTTTAAACCCCACTCGAGAGTTACACGCCTAACTCACAGTTTATTTCAATGGTTTAAGTATGCTGGTATTTCTTGAGAATTAACACATAACTTATTGTTTTATTTAAACCGTTTAAATGTTCCAATATCCCTCATAGGCTAACATTTTATCTCAACCGTCTAAATGTACGACGATTTTCCAACTTGGAAGTCATACACTAACAAACTCATGTTTCTCTGCATGCGACCATGAAACTTTTGATAGATATGTGTGCAGACACTCGAATTTTCAATTTTTTAAGAAATTGAAAAAATCCGATGGGATTTGTAATTTTTATTCATGTTTATAAAGCTTAAAATCTCGCAAAAACTAAATTTTTAGAAAATTTTTGAGTCGAAAATCGAAACGAGTGAGAGAATACTGTGTAGACACGCGAATTAAACACTTTCTGAAAGAATTAGCACAATCGGTTGGAATTCATAGGTTTTATTAACGTTTGTACAAATCGGTATTTGTACCTTTGTGCGGAAAATAGGAAAGATTGGAGAATGCTGTGTTTGTAATGAAAGACCTGCCCTTGGACATAACACTATGAATGAATCATTGCCATTGTCTTTATCATCACCATTGTCATTGTCATTATCATCACCATTGCCATTGTCATTACCATTGTCATTGTCTTCATCTCCATTGTCATTATCACCATTGTTGTTATTGCAAATTAAGCTTTCAGGAATAACACCCTGTAAAGTTAAATTGAATAATTTCGAGGGAAAAATTGTTCCGGGTAGCTCAGTGGGAGAGCGTTGGTACGTTTAACCAAAGGTCCCGGGTTCGATACCCGGCCCCGGAACAATTTTTCCCTCGAAATTATTCAAATTAACTTTACAGGGAGTTATTCCTGAAAGCTTAATTTGCATAATACACGTCACTGTACGTAACAGAAAACCACAATTTAAAGTCACACAGAGTTAGTGTGCACTCAAATGTTGGTTGCTTGACGGTTGTCAGCCCACTTTGAGGTTTGTGGATATAGAGGGAAAAATTGGATCGGTGTCGGGTAGAGTTCCCGGGTAGCTCAGTGGGAGAGCGTTGGTATTGTTGTTATTATTATCATCTTCATCATCATTGTCACTGTTATCACCATTGTCATTGTTATCACCATTGTCATTGTCATTACCATGACCGTTATCATTATCATCACCATTGTTGTTATCATTGTAATATCACCATTATCATTATCATCACAATTGTCATCATTACCATTGTTATTATCATCACCATTGTCATCAATACCATTGTCATTATTATCGCCATTGTCATTACCATTACCATCACCATTGTCATTATCAACATTGTGATTGTCATCGTTGTCATCATCAGTATTAGCGTTATCATCAAACATCATTATTATCGTTATTTTTTGTGACGAATATGACGATGCACCGGACGTATAAATTAAGATTGATTTATAGCGGCCGTGTCGTAGATTTACTTCAAGTCCTTCATTTTTATGTTAATATTGTTTATTGTTAATAAAATAACATGGACACAAATACAATCTTAGTTCTTCCCTGAAGGAGTAAAAAACTCGTGCTCAGGGAGATATCTAAACACAAAGATAATTTTTGACACAAACTGGGTCAAGAAAAAAAAATTACAGGAATAAATTAAATTTAAAAATACAATTTCAATTTTAACAATTTAAGTCATACAAATACATATAGATATTAAATCAATATATATTCTTTAAAAATTAAATTCCTAACGCTATTTTTTAAATTTCTGGTACTAAAATTTTCAAAATTTGGTATTTATCAATTATTTTATTATATAACCTTGGACCAAAGTTGGTTTGTCATTCTCACGGACCGTTAACGCCATCTCTAGACTTGTTTATTGCTAAATAATTATTTTGGTTATTGTTTTATAAATATTAATAATATAATAATATTTATTCGGAAATGAAAAGTTCGGCTTTTGTTAAAAAAAATATAAGTAAATAAATTCCAGTCGTCAGAAACAATCACCATGGAGACGGTGACTTGTGGGTTCAGTTGCGTTCTTTGAGGCGACCCCTGGGTGGCCTGTGGTTGTGAAATGATAACGCGGGCCAGAGGGCTTTATCAATTAATAATATCGCACCTCGGTGATGTCACAGCTAAAATTACTCAATGACTTTCTTTGTCAATGAAGAAGAGGCGAGCGGCAGGCAGCTCCGAGTGCTTGACCTGCGCGGTTCAAGGTGATCACCTCGTAACTTGCTCGCGGAGATGGACGCTCCACAGCCTGCCCCGCAACTGCAGACTGCTGCTGCTGCGATGGGGACAAGTCTTTGTACCACCGGGTGGTAATGATGATCACTAATAATGTTGGGGACCAATTACACAAGTTGACTGCAGCGTCGTAAATAGGCCAAGGGACGTGAGTAAGTACGGGGACATTGACTTGGTTCTGAGATCGATTACGCGAATAACAAGATGCATATAAACAAATCTTGCCCGCTCTAATAGTAATATGCGTTACAAGAGCGGTATGTTGAACTTTTCATGTTCGAGGAAAAGTTTGAAAAAGCGAAACCTAGTTGAGCTTTTTTAATTTCCGAGAATTGAAAGAAAATATACCGCTCGTGTATCGTACATTATTTTGTGCGAAGATCGTTTATTACATACCTGAAAGACGAATTTCTAATTAGTTGCAATGAAATCTCCATCTTGGTTTTTGTTCAATGACGCCAAATTTGCAAAACAAAAATATCTATCTTCAACATTGTTGCTTTAAAATGTTTTCTGTGTTTACTATACTTCAGCAGGCCGTGATATACGTCTGTATTTTTTCCCCCCAGTCTATGATGAGTCTGGAATCTTGTTGATTTTTTCACGGCTTCCTTAATGTTACTTGCATCACGAATGCAGTAACTTTAATGGAGTTGTGGAGTTTACTTAATTTTTGCAAATATTTAAAAACAATAATTAACAGTGCAATTTAGGTGAAATTGCAGTGGTAAGTTTCCAATTTATAATTAATACTATACTGAACGTCTCTAAAAATAATATGTTAAAAGCCTAAAGCAGCAAAATCAATATGTCACTTAAGCGGTAAGAAGAGAGAAATTGTTATGTGTGTTAGGTTGGGAATACTGAATGTGGAATTTTAGACTTTCCGCGGATTGGTTTTGTGCGGAAATCAAGCAAATACGCATGATCTCGCGCAAAAGTAAATAAATGCTACATAGCATTACAAAGGCATGTTTTTACGTATCTTTAGTTATGTGCCAAAGAATTATTATAGAATTATGCATGTGTTTGATTTCCTCCTTTATTTTCTTGTGTTATAATGCCTCTGTATATAGGCCTTATATCGCTTGTCACCTCGTATGTTTGTATTATATAATTTACATATAATGTTCCCGTCATTCACTTCAATACACTCACCAAATTCCGCTGCAAAAATATGCGCCTGAGAACCTTTAACCTTCTGCATTATTATTCAGCAGGTACACTGTTTACGCATGCTAGAGTACTGACTGGTAAACGGATAGTCAACTTGAAACCACCGTAACGTACCTTATCGGTCCCCAACATTACAAGTCTAATCAGTAACATGAGCTGCAGCCAGGAAGTCAAAAGGAGGATAGCAATGGCCAAAGAAGCTTCTAATAAAAAAAGGAGCATCTTCTGCTGACCTCTGGAAAAGGAACTAAGGAAGAGACTGGTTAAATGTTTGTGTGGAGTGTGGCATTGCATGGGGCACAAACATGGACATTACGACGAAGTGAAGAGAAGCATTTGAAATGTGGATATGGTAAGTGTGAAGTGGACAGACAGAATAAGAAATGAGGCTGTGTTGGAAAGAATGGATGAAGAAAAATGATGCTGAAACTGATCAGGAAGAGGAATTGGTTGGGTCACTGGCTGAGAAGAAACTGCCTACTGAAGGATGCACTGGAAGGAATGGTGAAGGGAGAAGAGTTCGGGGCAGAAGAAGACATCAGATGATAGACGACATTAAGATCAATGGATCATATGCGGAGACAAAGAGGAAGGCAGAAAATATGAAAGATTGGAGAAAGTTGGATTTGCAGTGAAAAACCTGCCCTTGGGTAGAACACTGAATGAAGGAATGAATGAATGAATGAATGAATGAATGAATGAATGAATGAATGAATGAATGAATGAATGAATGAATATGACAGCAAAAGATTCTCTGAATTAAAGCAGTAAAAACTGGATCTTGAGTTACCAAATACAAAGTCAAACCACAAACAGCCCAAATTAGAGTTTACGTTTAAGTTTAATAAGGATGGACAGAAACAGAAATACAGAAATTCGGGAGATATTAAAAGTTCAAAATAGAGTAGAAGATATCAAGATAGGCTATATCAAAAGAATTGTCTAGATCACTTACAGAGAATGGAACCAAGGCGTTTACCGAAGAAAGCATTCCAATACCAAACTAAAAGGCACCGAGATAAGAGAAAGACCTACAGTAAACAACGGTGGTTAAATAAGGAGTATCTTGAGATAGGAACTGGCTCAATTGAACCTAAATCTAAATTCTATGGATCGAGTTAGGGAAAACCGCCCTCTTTTAAGAAAATATGTTACAGTATTAACTAAAGATTGTTTTGGTACCGAAAAGTGTTTCAGTTGGTCTTACTGTAATGGAGTCTCTGAAGCCACAACTAATTCGTTAACAAAATATAACAGATGTATACAAAGATGCTGGTGTTTAAATATTGTATAGTTATTCTTCATAAAACGTGAATATCTTTGGAGACTTCAATGATGGGTTAAGCTACTAACTTTTGCTCTTGATACATGACTGAAATGGAGCTTTTAATTTAGGGTTATATGATAACTTATGATATAATCAACATCATAATCACAATTACTACTCACCACCAACCTTTTTGAGTAAATAAATCTTTTAATGGGACAGTAGCTAGTATATGGTTAGCATGCAACAAAAATTCTCTCCGGCGAATTATTTTGTTTCTGATGTTATACCAGCAAAACATCATGTGTGTATGCATTTATTATTATTGCTTATTATTATTATTATTACTCGTATTATTATTATTGTCATAACAATAATTTATATTAATTTAACTACTTTTCATTTTTCAATAATAATAATAATAATAATAATAATAATAATAATAATAATAATAATAATAATAATAATAATAATAATAATAATAATAATAATAAATGACCAAATTCATGATCTAGTGGTCAGAGCTTCTGTTACAGTTCTTGAGGTTCAGTGTTCGATTCCTGCGTTTGTTCATGGTCAGGAATTTAGATTAAGTTTAGATTTAAGATGTCTCCTGGCGCCATATGATCATACTCATAGATGTCTTACCAATCATCAGGAATATAACTCCACTTTCCTGGCGCTCCAACCTCAGAATTGAATTACACCAGACTCATTGTCAGGAGATCCGACGAATTGTTGAAAACCTGGTGGCATTTAAAAATATAATAATAATGATGTTAATAATAATAATAATAATATTTCTGCGTAATTTACTTATTACTTACAAATGGCTTTTAAGGAACCCGAAGGTTCATTGCCGCCCTCACATAAGCCCGCCATCGGTCCCTATCCTGTGCAAAATTAATCCGGGCTGAAAACCAGGATCAAATCCCCGTCTCTATCATTACCACCTCCCTCAAATCCATTTTAATATTATCCTCCCATCTACGTCTCGGCCTCCAAAAGGTCTTTTTCTTTCGGTCTCCCAACTAACACTCTATACAAGTCTATATTAGTTTGTATTACAGACACACAATTATGACACAAGACGAAATATTAATTCAACATTAGTAGAACCTAAATGTCTCCATTTTGGTCTAAAGCATAGCATAAATTTTGGCCCTCGGTTGTACAATGCTTTAACTAAATTACACCCAGAACTTCTAACATGTAACCCACTAACATATAACAAGAAAATTAGAAACGTGTTAATATCTTCAATTTGTTACATAAATTTATAGCCTATGTGTATGAATTAATGTCAACCTATATTATATTTGTATTCTATAATTTT
Organism: Periplaneta americana; assembly: GCA_025594305.2. Lineage (NCBI taxonomy): Eukaryota > Metazoa > Arthropoda > Insecta > Blattodea > Blattidae > Periplaneta > Periplaneta americana. Next base: position 26,046,571 of record JAJSOF020000035.1, on the reverse strand, counting down.
CGAAATATATATTAGTCCTACTTTTCAACCTCGATATTATTCTTCTATAGTGTTAGTATTATATTATATAATTCCATTGCCTGCTGTAATTATATTTTAGTTCCTATTTTATTTTACTTATATATTTATATTATTATTATTATTTATTTTAATATTATATCAAATGGCGACCGAACACAGCGCTGCTCATTCGGTCTCAAATTTTGTTAATACTACTGTATCTTCTTTTATATTGCTTGCCTTATTTTATTTGTATTTCTCTTTGTTTGTTTTGTAATTATATTTCTTTATTCTGTATATTTGAAATAAATAAATAAATAAATAAATAAAATAAATAAATATGCATTTCTGGATTCGCCCATACGTGATACATGCCCTGCCCATCGCAAACGTCTGGATTTAATGTTTCTAATTATGTCAGGTGAAGAATATAATGCGTGTAGTTCTGCGTTGTGTAACTTTCTTCATTCTCCTGTAACTTCATGCCTCTTAGCCCCAAATATTTTCCTAAGCACCTTATACTCAAACACCCTTAACCTATGTTCCTCTCTCAGAGTGAGAGTCCAAGTTTCACAACCATAAAGAACAACCGGTAATATAACTGTTTTATAAATTCTAACTTTCAGATTTTTTGACAGCAGACTAGATGATAAAAGCTTCTCAACCGAATAATAACAGGCATTTCCCATATTTATTCTGCGTTTAATTTTCTCCCGAGTGTCATTTATATTTGTTACTGTTTCTCCAAGATATTTGAAATAATAATAATAATAATAATAATAATAATAATAATAATAATAATAATAATAATAATAATAATAATAATAATAATCTCATACATCGACGTGCAGGAAATGGTACTCCGGCGCACGGGGAACTTGGTTCGAGCTTTTGACAGTGGATGCGTTACACCTTGTGTATCCAGGACCTTACTATTTAGAAACCCATGTGAAATAGCGGACCATTGAACAAGAATATAACAAATCTCTTCATTGTAACTTCTTTGGTATTGAGACAAGTTTAACCCTAAGCCTTCGTGAAAGATAATGTACTATGATAGAACCTGCATGTCCCTTATGCCCATCTTACTGTCTGTGGCTATAACTCCGCCGTGTCTGGGCAATTCAATCGCAATACACACTATTAGCATTTTATAGTAGAAGTTTTGATCACTTTCATTGCCCGCACATTACGTCGGTGGTGGTTGTTCTAACTGGGAAATGAAGTAAAGTCCACATATTTTATTCCGGTGCCTTGTGAACGTATCCAGTTTCGCTGCCGTCTCTCACCACGGGGTACATGAACCGTTTATTACTCTGAAGAATATATTCTTTTTTCGTCATATATCTGTCTCACCTACATCTGGGGAAGTGCCTGCGTTATAAAACTGAGCCCGAGGGGCGGGGAATTTATTACGGGGCTCGTGCTGGAAACCTGATAATCAGGCAGCTTCGAACGGTCCCTTAATGAGACGCCCACGAAAAGATGAGAATGCCAGCGTACAATTAGATTGTGGCCGTCAAGGAGGTTATCACCCGTGCGAGCACGTGTTTCATACATATTGATGCAACGTGCCTGAGATAACGAACTGTACAGGTAAATAGTCTGTTGCCTTAAAAGGAGGGGGTCAGGTTTGTGGTGGGTGCTCGCCCCCAATGTACTTTTATAGGTTAGAAATTGAAATGAAACTATTCAGAGAAACCAGGAATAAATATTGTATTTCTTTCTTTTTCTGGAGTCGAATCGGCTCTGCAGGAAAGTGACTGGCTATTGACAGAGTTCATATACAAGTCAGAAGTATCGGAAATCAATGTACGAAATCATGATATATGGCATGGATGTTGGTGTTCCGAAAATGCTTAAAGCAGGGTGGAAAAAATAATTATTTGTTTAGTTAAAATCAAAATCATTGATTTTTTTTATTTAAATCAAATTTCTTCTATTTAAATCGGATTTTTTTATTTCAATAATTTTTTACTTAAGTACTTCTAATTAATTTTAATTGAATTTATTGAAATAAACAAAGTATTCGTTATACATCTTGATTACACAACTTTTAACACTATATCACTTCGGAAAACGTATTACGTGTCTTTCTTGTGTTAAATTTTACGTTACCTCGTTACATGTTTCAGCCTGCTATCGGACATCTTCAGAACTGGTTTGTTCCTGGTCTTGGTACTTTTTGTTTGTGTTTCCTGTGGATGTGTGTTTGTGTAGTGTAATGTGGACGCAAAGAGTATGTGTGTTCTGAAATTGAGTTGTGTGTTGAGAATTTCATTTGGATGTGTTTTTGTGTGTCTGTATATTTCGTATTGTTCTAGTGTGTCTATGGAAATTCTACACATTCAACCAAAAAGCCAGAAACTAAACACGCTAGAACAATACGAAATATACAGACGTACAAGAACACATCCAAATGAAATTCTCAACACACAACTCAATTTCAGAACACACACACTCTTTGACTCTTTGAAGTTTTAAATGGGTAGGGCATGTGGCACCTATGAGCGAATCCAGAAATGCTTATAGAGTATTAGTTGGGAGGCCGGAGGGAAAAAGACATTTGGGGAGGCCGAGACGTAGGTGGGAAGATAATATTAAAATGGGTTTGAGGGAGATGGGATATGATGATAGAGACTGGGTTAATCTTGCACAGGGTAGGGACCAATGGCGGGCTTATGTGAGGGCGGCAATGAACCTCCGGGTTCCTTAAAAGCCATTTGTAAGTAAGTAAGTAAATGCGATTAAGTACAGTAATTGCGGAGCTGAGTGCAACAAGAACGTTAGCCGGTTAACGCTGTTATTGCAGAGACAGGTGTTCTTAAATATTACTTACTTACTGGCTTTTAAGGAACCCGGAGGTTCATTGCCGCCCTCACATAAGCCCGCCATTGGTCCCTATCCTGAGCAAGATTAATCCAGTCTGTACCATCATATCCCACCTCCCTCAAATCCATTTTAATATTATCTTCCCATCTACGTCTCGGCCTCCCCAAAGGTATTTTTCCTCCGGCCTCCCAATGAACACTCTATATGCATTTCTGGATTCGCCCATACGTGCTACATGCCCTGCCCATCTCAAACGTCTGGATTTTATGTTCCTAATTATGTCAGGTGAAGAATACAATGCGTGCAGCTCTGCGTTGTGTAACTTTCTCCATTCTCCTGTAACTTCATCCCTCTTAGCCCCAAATACTTTCCTAAGAACCTTATTCTTAAACACCCTTAATCTCTGTTCCTCTCTCAAAGTGAGAGTCCAAGTTTCACAACCATACAGAACAACCGGTAATTCTTAAATTTTACACATATAAAATCTCAGTCTGTAGAAAAATCGGTAATATAGAAGTATTGGAAAGATACAACGCTAATGTCTTCATTGCAAGGTACAAGGTATTAAGCAACAACAACATTATAAAATCATGAATGTTATTAATATTTACAGGGTGATTCATTTCAACTGCAACTTACGGAGGATATTCCCAAAGATATTTTGAGCAAATAGTCATGTAAACGTGAGTCCAATTCTCAATATTTTCAGAGTTACACTAATTTGAAGTTGTTATAAAATAGTATCTTTTATCTTTAGTTTTAAGGGTAAAAGAATGTTACAAATAGAGAATAAACTAGTCAGAAGTATTATTTATGTAATTGGGTAATATTTTAAAGCTAAAAGTGTGTTATATATTATTTTGATGTACCGAAGTACATATGATATTTCCATGCAGATATTCTGCGTCATAATACGATGAAAGAATAATGGAACGGAGAAAAATTCTCTCAACTGGCGCCGGGATTTGAACCCGGGTTTTCAGCTCTACGTGCTGATGCACATCCACTAAGCCACACCGGATACAACTCCGACGCCGGTTAGAATCGTCTCAGATTAACTCCAACTCTTGGGTTCCCTCTGTGGCCGCCCTCTGCACTACGTCATAGATGTCTATGAACGCAGGACCTGAAGTCCACACTTGTGCTGAGCGTGCACTCGATCATCTCGACGTGACTAGTTGGCCGGGATCCGACGGAATAGATGCGCCGTCTTAAATCACGAAGTGATTTACGCATTTCATACATATTATTTTAATGTGCCGTACATATGATATTTCCATGCAGATATTCTGCGTCATCATATAGGCAACTAGAGGGAACCCAACTTAAATTTTCAGACGATTCTGTCCGACGCCGGGGTGGTTATAAAATGTGGCTTTTGGATAAAGCATCAGCACGTAGAGCTGAATATCCGAATAAATCCCGGCGCCGGAGAGAATTTTTATCCGTTCCATTAATCTTTCATCGTAAAAGTGTGTTGTTAATTCCATAGTTGCTTAGTACAGAATTTTTTTTTTCAATTTTTTAGGATACAAAATTAAATTTCTCTTACACATTTATCACAATAATTGTTACAAATCACGTAATTCTTGAAAACTCATTAAAAATGTACATTAGGGTGCAAGATTGATGTGTAAATAATCAATTGCTAGAATTCGTGTGATCTGTAACAATTGTTGTGATAAGTGCGTAAGAATAATGTAATTTTTAATTTAAAATTGGGGGAAATTTGTACAAAGCTGCTGAGGAATTAACACAATTTTAGCTTCAAAATACTAGCCAACTAAAGAAAGTATACTTCTGAATAGTTCATTCTCTATTTGTAACATTCTTTTACTTTTAAAACTAAAGAAAAAAAGGTGTTTTTTTAAACAACTTCAAATTAGCGTAACTCTGAAAATGTTAAGAATAGGACGCATGCTTATATGACAGTTTTGACTCAATGTCTTCAGAATTAAGTTCTGTAAGTAGCGAGAACTTCTCGTGTATCACTCTGTGTTATTCTTTAACATAAAACTAATACCATAAGTTAAAATTCTGTTCCTAATAATTTAATCGTTTCATGTAGTTTTTCTGAAAAATGATTTGTTTACATTAATTCTGTTATTGCATCCAGCTCCTCAATTTTAAATTTGCATTCTACTGTACAAAGATTTCCCTCTACAATAAATAGAGCCCCATAACACTGACTAAATATAATTCTTCTCGAGTATCCACGTATCCACTACAAAAAAAAAAGTCATTTTCGTCCTAGACCAGTGATGTCAAAGCAAGCGCATTTTTCTGACCTTGACGTGTCGTGCGCGGGCATCAAGCGCTAGGTATGGAAGGAGGAAGAATATGTGTATGAATAAGCAGCCTGTTGGAGTAAGACAACAGTGGTGCACAAACTTCAAACGGAACGTGAAATTTTATGTCGTTATTTTTATATGCCTTCTTTCTGTTTGATATTTTCTATATATTGTCTGTAAAGCAAAAGTACTAACACCAATTTTCTTAATATTGCTGTTGTGTTTTAAATATTAATAACATAATAAAGAGTTAAGAAGGAATATGCACATAAATTCCATAGTAGTACAATTCTACTATACTAACTGAATGAAGCACATCATTCACAAAAAAGTGATATTCCAAAGAAAGAGATTGAGTATGACATGGAAGTTGAAATTGATATTGATGGTATCTTTAGCCTTATAAAAGTAATCAATAAACTAATGAAAACAATATTAGCCTACAGTATAAAGCAAAGTTACCTAGGTATATGTATTAACTGTAACTAATATTACATAACAAAACTCTTATTGCATTATGCTTTTAAGGTGCTATTGGTGAGCAACTTCCTATCATCAGAATATTAAATTATTTTTCGAAATCTGCTGAAGCCTTAGAGGTGACGTTTTTACAACACATGGGCACATATTTTTTGTTTATAATGTAACAGTAACTTAGTTGCTTTTTAATTTATTTCCTTACAAACATTTTCTATGCGAATATTTTCAAAATTTTCAATACACTGTCTTTAATATTACGTATTTAAGATATATTAGATTTACGAAAACATTGTCTCAGTACCTGTAAGGCTACTAAATAAACATATTTGAAATTGTCACTTTTCTATAAAAAAAAAATTGAGAAAATTTTCCTTTTAAATAAAAAAAAAAGCTAACTTGTGAAAAATGAGCATTGCAATTGAAACTTGCATTCTTATAGTGCAATTACACTTCTCACACAAATCTAAAAATTAATATGGATGCAGTTTTAATAAGTTCTCTTCCCTTTATCCATTGAATCAGTGCTGACCATCCCTGTATATAGCTCGCTCAAGAGGCATATACTACCTCTTTCGTCTGTCTCTTTCTTTCTGCTGTAGAACGCTCAGGTTCGTCTGACAAGCAAACGTTCTGATGGGGGCAGATAAAAAAGTTATTTTTTTCTTCCACCATGCTAATAATGTCAAAAGAAATGTTTATACAAATTTTGGCCACTCGACCGCAATTACGAGGCCGTCCAGAAAGTGATTTTCCCTGGGGCCGTGTATATAAAAAGTACAATTGCATGGAAATATTTATTGAAACAGATACAGCAGTTGCTGCGCTGTTTGTCAACATATCCCCTACTGGAATTGAGAGATTTGTCATAACATGGGATCAATTTTTGTGTCTTAGAAGTCAGCCGCCTCAAATCGGAACCAGCGTTTGACTGCGTCTGCACCTCTCTCTGTCGATCCCATGATATGAGAAATGTCTCAATTCCGGTGGAAAATATGTTGAAAAATAGCTCAACAATTACTGTGTCTGTTCCAATAAATTTGTCCAATGAAATTGTGTTTTCTTTCTGTTAACGGCCCCTGGCGAACTTATTTTTTTACGGCCCTCATAATTGCGGTCGAGTGGCCAAAATTTGTATAAGCACTTCTTTTGACATTATTAACATGGTGGAAGGAAAAGATGTAACTTTTTTATCTGCCCCCATCAGAACGTTTGCTTGTGAGCTCTAAAGCGCGCTCTTGAGCCTTTGGGAATCAGTTGACATTACATTACTGTCCTAGAGTCACGCTGCTTCAAGTCCATTTCTGGAAGCGTGCGTCCACTGCTCCTTACAACCTCCGTGACGTCTGTCGAGATGCAGCTGTAAGTTTCGCCTCTGCGCAAACTCGTTGCAGGTAATCCAATTATATATTGGACAGTGTGTCCTGTAACTCACGGCTCCAACAATACACAGGCTTATATTTTCCTTAATGACAGCCTGACTAATTCTTTCCGGTAAGTTGATAGCACTGCGCCGTTGTGGTGAGACGAGTGGGTTGCTATGGCAACAGCCATTAATAAATTGCGTAAAAGAAGTTGCAGTAACTTCACGACGAAAAAAAAAAAATGCTTACAATGGCGGGCTGTAAAATTTGTGTCTCTTTGTCTCTTTCAACGCCGCTCATGCATCTTATTTCGTTGTACATGTAAACCGGAGTCTGCGCGTGTGTTGAAAGCTGGTGTAAAAATGTAAAGCAACGTTTTAAAACGTTAATGTCATAGTTCAATAAATTTCTCTTTCTTAGTTTAGTTTCTGTAAAAGAAAACCGTAACAGATTATGACTGTTGTGCAGTGCCAACCAAAAGTTCAACTTCCTAAAATTTAACAGCAAAAAAAAAAAAAAAAAAAAAAAAAAAAAAGGCCATGTAATGACCAGTGGCGTAGCATGAAATTTTGAGCAGGGGAAGCTAACTCAAGTTGTCTTTCATACAATATGAGAAAACGTATTACAAAGATACAGTCTTAAAATAAATAGTAGTCAATGTCAAGTCAGCAGTCGAAGATTGGTTGGAACCTCGTAAGTAACATCAATAAGGCATGACCTCAAATGATAGACCTACGTAGTAAAATATGATTTCACGGTTTACACATATCTCTTAACAAATAGACACGTATACGTATAACATTAGCTCACTCCCTGTCATACTTAGAGAAATCACAATATTAGTATCATTACGTAAGTATGCGTCTGTCTTTTGGTTGTGTCCTTCATTGACAGCAAGGGAGTCGGTCTTTTGTTTTTTTAAATCACACTTTTGTTCGTAAGTCAGTCTTGATAATAGAACTGTCCTAAAAAAAATTCAAGTAAATTAGTGTCAGGAACTGTTATTTCACTCATTATTTATTATATCAGCCACAATGCACACTAACACTTCAACTGAACACAACTCACGAAAGGGATAGCTCGGAAACTACTTATTTTAAATGTTAAAGCTAGCTTCTTGCGAGCCTTGCGACTAGGGTAGTTTAGTTAGAAAGGGATGGAAAATCTGCGGGGTGGATCACACAGACGAAACCAGTCTGCTTGGAAGCTGGTGTGTGCAGGCTTCTTGTTTACTGCTGCATCACAAATCATCCTAAGCTGCCGCATCACAATATTTAACGCGTAAATATATATTCTATTAAAATTATAAATAATTTTCTCCATAAACTGCAGGTTTATTATGAAATTATTATTAACTGGGGAAGCTAAGCTTTTTAGCTTTCATTGACGCTACGCCACTGGTAATGACATATACAAATATAAAAAATACAAAATACACGTGTACTAGATTACAATTTTAATCCCATATAGCTTAAGGAAAGACAAAACAATAAAATAATTAATCTAATTTGTTTCTTAAATCTATGTGTGTTTAGTGTGCTTAATTCAGGGTAAGCAAGCAGGCTTTAAAAGTTATCTCTGGTTTTGCGTTTTTGTTCTGTCAGGGGATTATCATCATCGACGTGCAAATAAAGCAATGGGCATTACCGTCTCTAAGCCAGGGGTTTCCAACCGGTGTGTCGCGCAGTGAGCATAGTTATTCACACAAATTTGGAATGATCTGCCTGTCTGTCCAATATAGAAACTCTCTCAACAGGCAGATCATTCCAAACTCGATACAAAGAACACATTAAAGCAATAACCAGAGGTACACAATACATCTACATATGCCGAACACATAACTAATGCTAACCACACATACAGTAACATAAATACAGACATGGAAATCCTACACATACAACCCAAAAACCAAAAAAACTCAACACACTAGAACAATATGAAATATAAGCACTAAAATACACCTAATCAAATTCTCAACACACAGATCAATTTCAGAACACACACTATTTGACACAACTCTTCATCACACGAACGCACCCACACAACAGGCAGCGAAGTTGAGATAGTGCCGAGATCTAGTAGGCTCTGAGGATGGTGTCAAGTAGCACCGAAACAGCTGTAAGCCACACATGCTTACATAATTAACACATGTAAGATCGCCATTTAATCAATTATTTATATTCAAGTGTTAAAAGTAGTGTACGAAAGATTCAACATGGAAAACAGAATATTGAATGTTCATTTCAGCTCGTGTAACTGTATTTCTATTTTTTGTCTAATTTCGAATCTCTTGCTGATCTTAAAAAATCTATTTCCATTGTCATGAGTTTTGGTGCTAACTTTTTATTAAATTTCCATGTTTCAGCACCATAGACTATGTAACAGTACTTTTGAATATTGAATTATATATTTGCAATTTATTTCCCCTTGTTATATGTCTGTCCCACAGAATAGGCCTACCATTCAACATTGCTGTTACTGTTCTGCCTTTAGTAATTCTGTTCCTAATATCAGCTTCTTGTCTATCTTCCTTTTTCTATACTCAAATTCTTCACAGCCTTTAATGCAGCCTTTCTAATCTTAAAATATTAAAGCCTGTTTTTATGTTCCATCTTATAAAATTTTTCTAGTTTATCCAAACCTCTTTATCGTTTCTTGGTAACAATTTCCAAACATTTTCTGTGTCATCTTTCTTCACAATTACTACCTGATCGTTTGCAAACAATATTAGGTAACAACATGTTCAAAAATTACTTTAGGTAACCGGTAATCATTCATTCTTCTTAATAATAATAATAATAATAATTAATAATTTTGGTGTTGTATTTTTTTAATCCACTTTATTTATTAAAAAAAATATTAAAATATGTTTCTAAACCTATTTATTTTGTTCTTTTTTTGACTTTAAAAGTTTTTAGTTGAGACCGACGCTTATCAACTTCGAGGTTATTTAGATTCGATGGATTCAATAACGAGATGGTTTTTAGATGCTCGAAGATTTATAGCCAATTTTCTGAATTCACCTTATGGTTAAAAGGGAAAAAATCAGCTAATCAGCCCAACGAACTGTGCCCGATACTTCAAACCGGCAGGCAAGCGCCTTAACCTACTGAGCCAGCCGGTTTTTAATCTTAAAGTAAGACAAATTTATTATAATACTGTATTAATAAAATTCATACCATAAAAATCGAAATAATTTTGAATTGCATTCTCAATGAAACAAAATTTATAATTCTTTAAAATTTAAATGCAACACTTTATTTAATCATATAGTAATTTAGGCCGAAGAATTTTCTAATTTATTTTAAATATCCTAATCTTTTAATTCTAGTATTCTTCTTATAATAATAATAATAATAATAATAATAATAATAATAATAATAATAATAATAATCTACTGTGCAAACAATATTGTTACAAGAGTTAATTGATTTTCTCAATAACTAATTATTTTTAATTTCCGAGAATAAAATAATAAAATATCGTTTAATAAACGGAATATGGGTAGTAAAAGCTTATTTAAAACCATTTGTTTACAACCCTTTATACCAAGTCCTTCATGACATACTCGCAGGTTTACGTTAGCAACAGGTGAACGACAAATAACTTAAACATAGGTTTGCAGTTCAGCGTAAAGTGCAGATTTATTTTGAAACCATCCAACAAAAAAATTGTATTTTGAAAAGCTTTATCAAAATTCAGTTCCCTTTAGTTCCCCATGTTCATTCTTAACGATGGGGTCATCAAAGCTTGCAATAATTATTTACGCACATCACCTCCACTCTGTGATAGAAAGATGGTAGTTTTGCGATCTTGATGACGCGACTGCAATTCAAATATCGCCTAAATGATAGAGTTAAAAAAAAAGCCTGGCAAATTTTTTATACACCTTTATTCGGTACAGTCAGGGAAAACTAGTTGAGCAAAAAATATTATGAGTAAGTAATAAAACTGAGTGCAGTAGAAGGTGAAGTAGGAAAACGTGCCCGAGCGCGAAAAAATCAACCAGAGTTTTGATTAAAATGATGAGCCACGCCTTAGCTCAGAATTTCAGATGCACAAAAACAATACGTGTCCCAATAAAATTCAACATAAAAATCGAAATAATTTTGCAGATGCATTTTCCATCAAAAAAATTTCCTTCCTTGCAAAAGAAACAAAAGTATTTAGAAAATTTTAAAATTTAGATTATAACAAGAAGCAGGAAAATTGTTTCATCACTGGTACAGTATTTAATCATTTGTAGTTTAATGATTAGGCCCAAGAATATATAATAAATTTATATTTAAATATCCTAATCTTGTCAAATCTGTAGTGTACGTTGTGTAATATTAATAATATTTAATAATAATAATAATGTAAATAAAATTTTAATTTAACACGCTCCTGACAGAAAAAATAACACTCTTTTGTTCAACAGTAATGGCGAGTTACAAAGACAACTATCAGTTGAAGGACGCAGAGATTGATATTTGATTCGAGGATAATGTTGTTTATTGTTTGAAAAAAACACAGCAAAATGAAACGAAGATTAGTTGAGCTTTTTCCAATTTTATTCCGACAGCACGTTGAAAACATACCGCCATCGTGACGCATCGCTTGACAGTCACTGAGCTTTCTATACTACGTTTCACCATTCTTTATAATATCGTTTTCCTATTACATACCTGGAAGAGGAATTTCTAATTAGTTGCAATGAAATCTCCATCTTGGTTTCTGTTCAATGACGGCAACTTTGGAAAACAAATATATCTATCTTCAACATTGTTCCTATAAAATGTTTTCTGTGTTTACTATACTGCAGCAGGCCGTGATATAGTCTGTCTTTTTTTTCCCCCAGTCTATGTTGAGTCTGGAATCTTGTTGATTTTTCACGGCTTCCTTAATGTTACCTGCATTGCAAATGCAGTAACTTTTGTGGTGTTGTAGAGTTTACTTAATTTTTGCAAATATTTAAAAACAATAATTAACAGTGCAATTTAGGTGAAATTGCAGTGGTAAGTTTCAATTTATAATTATTACTATATTGAACGTCTCTAAAAATAATATGTTAAAAGCCTAAAGCAGTAAAATCAATATGTCACTTAAGCGGTAAGAAGAGGGAAATTCTTATGTGTGTTAGGTTGGGAATACTGAATGTGGAATTTTAGACTTTCCGCGGATTGGTGTTGTGCGGAAACCAAGCAAATACGCACGATCTCGCACAAAAAGTGTATTTTTATCCGTGGGACTAGAACTCCAGTTCCTTTATGTGACTGAGGTTGAGGATGTGTTGGGTTCCTCAGACACACCACTAGGATTCATTACATGTAGGATAATTAAGTGATTTTGCATTTACAAACATAAAATATTTGAAAGCCTGTAGTATGAAAACAGGAGGTAGAACGAGTCAGGTGTCAATTTTCCATACAGAAGAGTAGCGGCTTGCCCGGTTAGGTATACCTGCCGACGTGAATGGAGTCACTCCCAGTCTTGCATTCAAGACACGTGCGAGCATCTCCATGACAACCCCCCTCCCCCAAGCTCCTACTTCTTAACATTCTCATTGTGGACCAAGTTTTGAAATTTTAATTCGTAGCATCGCTTCTGTGTCAACTTCTTTTCAAGAGTTTAAGCAGCTCCTGGTGATCCATAATCATCATATCCTTAGACCACCACCTCCACCTCCTCCGGGCCCTCCTCAGCTTCCTTTACTAATACCTGTTCATTTTACTAATTCTTCAACTTCTGGGATCAAGAGTTTCAACGACCACTTCTTATTTTCGTCTTTCTACATGCCTCCTTGCTTACTCACTGGGTGGGAATAGAAGGGTTCTATCTGCAGTTTTTTTTTTCAATTTGTTGGGAGATCCGTTCGATTTCAGGTTCTACATAGATCATTCTAAAGTATGGACCTTCCCTTAATCAATTTAAACTTCAAATGTTTGTGTTGTATCGAGGTGGCTCTGGCAGATATCCCTAAGTTCCATGCCAGATCTCAAAAGTTCGCCACCGTCATTTTCGTTAAGATATATCTGACGAAATGTTGGCAGCCCGTAACTTGATGCATGATCGTTAAATGAACCTGAAGAGATGATGCTGGATTAGAAAGAAAGAAAGAAAGAAAGAAAGAAAGAAAGAAAGATAGAAAGATAGAAAGATAGAATACGCAAGGTGCATTACCAGTATCTCTTGCTAAGTTCGAGGTAGTCGCCATATTGTGTTAAATATATGGTTGCCGATGTGATGCAAGATTTGTTGAATACGGAAAATTACCAGTATCCGTTTCATCCAACTGGAATAAGATTTGTTCCGAATGCATTTACAGATTGTAATATATTATTTTAAAGCCTATTTTGTGTACTTTCTGGCTGTATTTTTAGAATTACATTTACTATAGTGATATCCTACTTTATGACATCATTATTAAATTGTTGGAACTGTTCTTATGTTCGCCACTGCATCTTCTTCCATGGCCAACTTAGGATCATTCGTTGCTGCTTCTCTAATATCGTTTTAAACAGTTGACAGTTTAAATAATTGATTACATTTTAATTTTAGTATTTAATTGAGTGATATTTTAGATATTTTATAGGTAAAGGAATACTAAAATTATTAATCCTGTGATGGTTTATTAATGACTATTACACTCTTACTACGTCATACTACTTTTGACCAATAAAACGGTACGAAAGGACGTCTTTCAACCAATCATGGCTGCTTATCGTACAATTTTATCGCGTCTCTAGCATTTGTTTAATTTTATCGCGTCCCTAGCATTTGTTTAATTTTATCGCGTCCCTAGCATTTGTTTCTTTGTTGCCAACATTTGAAACTGGACGTCAAAATATATATATATATATATATATATATATATATATATATATATATATATATAATTACAAACCACTCCAGTCGATGCACAGCAGTTTCAAATATGACTCGCATTGGCATTCAAGAACAAGAATTAATAAAAATCACTGATCATACCTATGCATCTTCTGAAATCCGATTTACTAATAAATGAAGAGCACCATTCGAAATCCTGAATAAGATGAATACACCATGTAGGCCTAAATCAACGAGTTCCACTTCTATTACGCACACGTCCAATATAACATCAATTGAACCACCAACCACATTCAAATTTGAAAATTGTACATTCCATAATTATTCCTTTTAAAATTATTCATTCGGAAATTCTGAATAAGTTGAATACACCATGTAGGCCTAAATCAACGAGTTCCACTTCTATTACTCACACGTCCAATATAACATCAATTGAACCACCAACCACATTCAAATTTGAAAATTGTACATTCCATAATTATTCCTTTTAAAATTATTCATTCGGAAATTCTGAATAAGTTGAATACACCATGTAGGCCTAAATCAACGAGTTCCACTTCTATTACGCACACGTCCAATATAACATCAATTGAACCACCAACCACATTCAAATTTGAAAATTGTACATTCAATTTATTATTCCTTTTAAAATTATTCATGTTTATTTTTTATTTCATCGTCGTTAATTAAAACTTTTCTAACACTTGTGTACAGTATATTAGGTTATGTTATAGCTTCTGCTATATAATATTATTGATAGTCACGTATCAGAGATTGTTTAATATTAAGATTTATTGAAAATCATCTGTCAAGTGACGTTGATTACTGGGATTCGGATAATTGAAGTGGAATGTTGCATTTTAATAAAAATGAAACTGAATCAACAAAGCCTTCTTGACTAGTAACATTGCCATCGTGTATAATAGATCGAGAACTTCTCGACGAGAAGGCATTGCTCACTACTGCCATCTAGCATGCATCTAGCGTAATATTTGTAATGTTGAGATGGTACAATAATACATTTGAAGACAGTTGTATTTTCGTAAGTCAATTAATATTTTATTGTATTGGAGTACTTCGTTACTTCTAATCTTTATATACTTTCTTCTAATCGTGTAATAGTCAATTAAATCCCACTCGAGTTTTTATTTGCTCTAGATAAATCAAAACGTCTAGTGAATTACTGTTGATAAAACTTCGATAAAATCAAAACCTCGAGTTTTTAAATTATTTGTAGATAGGTAGATAGATAAAGACAGACTCAGACAGACCACAGACAGCAGATTTATCGATAAAATCAAAAATAAGTCTAAGTAAATTAAATAATTGATAAAACTTTGTTTAAATAAGTCCTACTAAATGATAAATTCTGGTGGTGAAAAGAAAAAATAAGGCCTGGTGAATAAATAAATAAATAAATAAGTGATAAGAAATGAACAAATAAATAAATAAATAAATAAATAAATAAATAAATAAATAAATAAATAAATAAGTGAATAAGTAAATAAATAAGTGAATAGGATAAATAAATAAATGAATAATAAATAAGTGAATAAGTAAATAAATAAATGAATAAGATGAATAAATAAAAATAATAAATAAGTGAATAAGTAAATGAATAAATAAATAAATAAATAAATAAATAAATAAGTGAATAAGTAAATGAATAAATGAATAAAAACTTAAATAAATAAATAAATAAACATTTGTTCTGTATTAAAATATATTACATCTGTGCTCTGATGATATTAAAATATTATTTGAATTTACAGCAGGCACACAAGTGGCGAACTTAGGGAACACATGAGTCCAAACTTAACCAGTTGGATCTCTCTCTCTCTCTCTTGTTTTTGTACCAGGAATATCTTATTCTTTACGAAATTTTTATTCAAGATGCTCTTTACTATCAATATTGCAACGCAATTTTTTATACTTTCGAAATATGACTTCTTCATCAATTTAAAAATAAATTTGCTTAAGGTGGCGAAATCAGGGAGGCTTATCTTAGTTGAAATCGTTGTTATAAAAAGTTGTTACTGCTACTGCGTACCTTGTTGCAGTGAGAATGAAAAGGTTCTCTCTGTAAAAATTCAGGTTAGGCAACATACGATCCGTATGACTTATTTATACTTCGAAGACGTTAACTTTTTCCTATACAATTATGGTTCATACTGCGATATTTTACGATTTTTATAATTATTCTTGTTTATTGTTGTTTAGTCAACTGTACGAAGACAGATTTGAACCTCATAAGTGATACCAATAAGGCATCACTCATGAGGCAACTAAGCTACGAGATAATGGGGATATGGTGGCCAGTTTCTTTCCCCCTCCATTGCATACATTGCTGACTAGTAACATAAGAGGAAGATATGAGTATAAAATTATAGAACTTTTAAAGACTGTGTGGAACTTTAAGAAGAAACATAAGAAACAAAACGGGACAAGATATTCAACTTAAGTTCTATAAGGTTATGGTGGTTCCCGGTGAAAAATTGACTTCGACTCGAACAGGTAAGAAGAACATAGAAGGATCAGAGATGAGATTCCTGAGACCTAGCTGTGCTGTTATGAATCAGAAAAGAAGTAATAATAATAATAATAATAATAATAATAATAATAATAATAATAATAATAATAATAATAATAATAATTTTATTTTAGCTGGCAGAGTTAAGGCCGTAAGGCCTTCTCTTCCACTCAACCAGCAAAAGTGTATATACATATGCATGAACTTACAAAGAATTCAACAATTTCATTTAGATGAGAGTTACATGTATACAAGAGTTATTTACGAATTAAACAACAAAATACTATGAACTATTAATTAAACACTGAAATAAACTGTGTACATACAATGTTAATATATTTCAAATAATTTTAGATAATAGAAAGAGATTATTATGAGACAATTTCGAAAATACAGCACAATTGATGTCTAAAAGAAAAAAGTAACAATGTAAAGTTTAAATCAGTATGATTGTGAAAAAAAGGTTATCTTTTAAGATGTTCTTAAAGATGTTTGTTGTCTTGCAGCCCCTAATACTTTGTGACAAGGAATTCCATTGACGCGAGGTGGATATTGTAAAAGATGATGAATAACAAGATGTTCTATGAAGAGGTATACTTAGCGTGCCACAGATAAGTTATCTGGTATTTACGTCGTATTTAGAGTATAGATAAGAGAAACGAGAAGAAAGGTAATTTGGTGTTGAAGTGTGCAGAATTCGAAAGAGCAATGACAAGGAGTGTACAGTTCTACGTTCTTTAAGTCGGAGCCACGAGAGACTTGCGAAGGAAAGTGATATGTGATCATATCGTCGGATGTCGCACACGTATCTGACGCACATACTCTGAGCTCGCTGTAACTTGACTGACAATTCAGAACTTAGGTCACTTAACAAAACGTCACAATAATCGAAGTGCGGCATTACTAGGGTTTGCACTAGGGTAAGTTTTAGTACATGTGCAAGAAAACAATTACATAATGCCCTTGATTAATTGATTCACTAGCGGACTTAGTTGTGTTAATTATGTAAGATTTGTGCGGCTTACAGCTGTTTCAGTGCTTCACGCACCATCCTCAGAGCCTACTAGATCTCGGCGTCATCTGCCTGTTATGTGGGTGCGTTTGATTGTTGAAAGGTGTTGAAGAGTGGAGTCAAATAGTGTGTGTGTGTGTGTGTGTGTGTGCTGAAATTGATCTGTTTGTTGAGAATTTGATCGGGGTGTGTTTTAGTGTGTTTGTATATTTCGCATTGTTCTAGTAAGTTGAGTGTAGAACAATACAATTCAAGTGTTAAAAGTGGTGTACGCAGGATTCAAAATGGACATAATGTCCCTTTAAGACACTCCACCATAAATTACAACTTTTTTCCTAATATTTTTCTTTTCGACCAAATTTTGAGAGTATGTTTACTATGTACAGGACTAAATTTTTTGTTGAAATTTTAAAAATATTTTTTATATAATTCATAAAAAAATCAATAAAATAAACTAGCAGCATTTCTCACAAAATAAATGCATATGAACATGCAGCTACCTTATTAATAATTGCTGTAAAAATTTAATCCAGATTGATTAATATTTGGCATAAAAAGTTTGGTGTTGAATCAAGAAAAATAAACTTACGGAAAAATGTATTTGAAAGTAAAATGAATATTTATGTAAATTAATATTCTACTCCGCTGCATTAATCTAATAACTTCAGGGAGTCAACTTTAGAACAAACAATTTCTAGATTAGTAATCAGAAATTTATAGAAAAGAATTCTTTGATGAAAAATTAATTTTGACAGCTCTTTAAATGCCACGCCCCCTTATAGATTTAATTAAAAAATAAACATATTTATAATCAGAATTGAATTAAATCCATTTGGGGTGTGAAAATATACATTCTAAAGAAGTGAAATAGACACTTTTTTTTGGCAAATTTTCATGATTTTCAGCGGAGTCTCACCATAAAATTGACTGATGAAATAGAAAGACAAAGACTTATTGAGAATGTTAAATGATATAATTTCCAAAATACTTTCTAACTAACCACCAATAAGGTTTAGTAGACAATGAAGACCAGTTACTAGATGGAAGGACTAATTCTTTTGAAGTCGGCACAGACCTCAAAGGTCTAAGACTTGATTCAGATGTTGATGATTATAATTATTGTTACTATTACTATTATCGGAAAATGCGGTTTGTTCTTCATCCTACATATATGACGAAGGTGAGGTTTTATCGTTCTCTGTGTATCGAGACACGAATCTCATTGTAATATCACAAAACAATTGACTGTGACTCAGCTGAACAAGATGGCGCTTCTCGTCCAGACTGTTCCAAGGGCGAACGGTAGGTAAGCTGCGATAAATCATACAGGACCTGACCTTTGCGTGTAATTACCATCTTAATTACCGGGCCGCACAGTACAGTCTGCCACTCGAAAAAAGTGTTATAGACTCCTCTCAAACCGGGGTAGTCCTCGTCTGTTTCAAACGGCCAGAGAGTAAGCTATTTTCCTTCTTTTCGACAAGGTAATTATGTAGCCTAATCATAACGTGTTCCGAGGTTAAAAACATGACGATTCAATACAAAAACTATAAAATAATTCCAAAGCTTTTAAAACTATTCGTTATTCGTTTTTCAGTATGAATATAACAACACGCTAATCCCTTATTCATCTGTCGTAAAAAATCTTATTTTTTTTTTTTTTATAACTAAGTTGTTTTCAAGTTAAAGAAACGATAAAAAAATCTGTTCCTTTTGTTTGAGTTTGAGAAATTTCTTGCCCCAGCAACTTTCTTACCCTAGTACAAACCTTTGAATGCCACTTCTATTTATTGTGACTTTTGTTATGACCTAAGTTCTGAACTGTGTCAAGTTATATTAGCTCAGAGTAATTTAATCAGATACGTGTGCAAATATCCGACGATATGATCACATATCACCTTCCTTCCCAAGTCTTTCGTGGCTCCGACTTAAAGAACGCAGAACTTTACACTCTTTGTCTTTACTCTTTCGAATTCTGCACACCTTAACACCAAATTACCTTTCTTCTCGTTTCTTTATCTATACTCTAACCACGACGTAAATATAGATCAGTTATCTGTGGCAAAGTATACCTCTTCATAGAACATCTTGTTATTCATAATTTTTTACAATATCCATCTCGCGTCAATGGAATTCCTTGTCACAAAGTTTTAAACAATAAACACCTTTAAGAACAGCTTAAAAGATAACCTTATTAGCATTTCACTCCAATCATACTGATTTAAACTATCACTGACTACACTGTTACTTTTTCTTTAGACATCATCCTGATTGTGCTGTATTTTCAAAATTGTCTCATAATAATCTCTTTCTATTATCTAATATTATTTGAAATATATTAACATTCTATGTATTTTAGTTTAATTCTGCTTAATTATTAGTTCATAGTATTTTGTTGTTTAATTCGTAAATAACTCTTGTATACATGTAACTCTCATCTAAATGAAATTGTTGAATTCTTTGTAAGTTCATGCATATGTATATACACTTTTGCTGGTTGAGTGGAAGAGATTTCCGGCCTTAACTCTCAGCTAAAATAAATCATTAATTATTATTATTATTATTATTATTTATTATTATTATTGTTATTATTATTATTCAACCAGCTTCGATTCATAACACTGTTATTTCACTAATATAACTCAGTACAGGGATAAGTTCACAATATGGTTCATTTTGTAGATGACGTCTCATCTATTTAATTCACTTAATGTAATGGCTTAGAGTTTGATTTGTGTTCAAATTATATTAATAACAAGAATTTAATAGGAATTTTATTTCTAAAATAATAGTATTGTAGAAGAAGGGCCCAATTCTGTTATTTTAAATTATAATTAAACCCTTTTCAAGCAATCACAGAAAGAATAAAATTATATCATATATTTGGAAGTGCTTTAAATATAATTATGATGTTAAAGAATTAACTTTGTGTTTCTGCTTGACCCTGCGATATCAAGTTTTTTTTGTTCCTTCTGTGAAATTTTAAAATGACGAGTTCGGCCCTTCTTTGAATAACCACTTCATTTGGAATTCCTTAGAGAAGGTAGGGCTTTCTTTCATTAATTTCTAATAAATTAAGCACATAGAGCTATTTAGAATCATTAGTTCGAGACAAGCAATCATAGCCTACTTACAATTCACTTTTTATTCTAATGTACTTTTACTTAATTTAATCGTATTCTTTTCTATTGATATTCCATTGTATTCTAATCATATTGTATTCTATTCTAATTAGCCTATATTAGATTGTCTTATGTTATAAAAACATTTAATTATATTCCATTTTAATGGTATTCGATTTTATTCCATTATAATTTTATCCGACTGCATTTCATTATAATAACATTCGATTCTATTATTTTTCTAGACATGTTCGATTGTATTTCATTTAAACCATTTTCGATTATACACTATTCTAAATATTTTCTATTACGTTCCATTGCACCACTTTGATAAGTTCCATTCTGACGTTTTTCGATTATATCCTAATAACTTTCGATTATAAACCATTCTAATAATTTTCCATTGTGTTTCATAATAGCCATTTTCGATGTTATATTACGTTCCATTGCAACCATTTTGATGCATTCCAATCTGGCATTTTTCGATTGTTGTATTCTACTCTAACCATTTTCGATTATGAACCGTTCTAACAATTTTCGATTCCGTTTCATTATAGCCATTTTCGATTATACACCATTCTGAAGATGTTGTATTACGTTCCATTGCAACCATTTTGATACATTCCAATATGCCATTTTTCGATTATATTCTACTATAACCATTTTCGATTATAATTAGTTCTAACCATTTTCGATTGTGTTTCATTATAGCCATTTTCGATTATACATCGTTCTAAAGATGTTGTATTATGTTCCATTGCAATCATTTTGATAATTCCAATCTAACATTTTTCGATTGTTGTATTCTACTCTAACCATTTTCGATTATAAACCGTTCTAACAATTTTCGATTGTGTTTCATTATAGCCATTTTCGCTTTTACACAGTCTTAAAGATGTTATATTACGTTCCATTGCAACCATTTTGATATATTCCAATATGCGATTTTTCTATTGTATTCTACTCTAACCATTTACTATTATAATCAGTTCTATCCATTTTCGTTTGTGTTTCATTATAGCCATTTTCGATTATACACCATTCTAAAGATGTTGTATTACGTTCCATTGCAACCATTTTGATACGTTCCAATCTGAAATTTTTCGATTATATTCTACTCTAACCATTTTCGATTATAAACCGTTCTAACAATTTTCGATTGTAAAAAAAAGAAGGAATTTATTTTTAAAATCCTTACAGCGAATTAAATCGCTATTTTGCATTATTTTTTCGACTGGAAAGTCGTTAAATTTTATTACTGTTGTATTTAAAGTGCATCGTTCACGGTTGACTAAATGATAAAGTATAACTTTTTGACTATTAATGAAATACATCCCAGAATTAGGAGAAATCTTTGTACATAGTCTTCTTGCCGAAAACTACTTAGGTTTCAAGGATTCAGGGATCGCTTTTTTTTTTTTTTTTGCAGCGTTACAGTACTTTCTCTTTATTCTTCATATCAAGAAAACAATACATTTTTGATAAAACCATTCGGTTACTAAATATGTGACGTCACCAACCCATCATCACCAGCAATACTAATACTAACACAGTCACCGCCATCATATCAACACAAGCACAATGTCTCCGTCGTCGCCAATTTTCGCTCAAGTTGAAACGTGTAATTGAGAGTGTTAAGAAAGAAGGAAAACAAAACGAGCATTGACTGAGGTTCAAGAAGACCGCCTTGAGGCTTGCTTCACTTAGCACAGTTTCTTACAACACAAATCACACTTGCTGGCTCTCAGATTACAATAATAGTCGGGTGATTTCGTTACTTCGCCTGCAGGCATGTAATTATTGACAATTGAACTGTCTTGTGTTTGTGGAAACCTCGCACAGTCCTTGGGAACCTCTCTAACCTACTTGGCGCTCTAATCAATTACAATACAAATCAAATTTTGTACTGAACCTAATTCGCGTAGTACTTTATTATTGAAGGCCAGAGGTTTTTTATACTACTTGGTATCGAAATAACTACTCTAATTCAATAATTCTGTTTAACTGAAATTGTTCTTTATTGAAAGGTTAACGGAGAAATTGCAATAAAAGATTTCTTGAAGTAGATCCATGGTTGATCTTCTAAGATTCACAAGGACAGGATTTTTCGGAGGAATCTGGTTTCTCACCTCAGTCTCACATCCCATATTTACATTCTTACATTCGTAATGCATTTGAGCTTAGTAATCTCGTAGGTTAAAATAGCAGCCTCACGAAGATGACACATACAAAGTCCGGCAGTTGGTTCTGATTAGTTTTGTAGATCTGTAAAATGAAATGAGAGTAGCGAAAATGAAATGTTGTCAAGGCAACATGAACTTCCAAACATGCAATTTTGTTAATCATGGATGCTTGGCCAGTTAATGTACACATTTTTATGGTATCAGTAAGGCAAACTCGGCTATTTTCGCAGTATTAAGATTTTCTGTCTGTAGTTATTCCCAAAAATGCTTAAACTTCCTTCGTGTGGTAGTTAATCACTAGACATAATTTTATTGGTTGGTATAAAAATTTGATTTTTTAAGTGTATCTCAACAGCGTAGTTGCTATTTGGGAAAAGGAAATTGTACTAGAACAATGGAAGGAGTCCATAATTGTACATATTTGTAAGAAGAGGGATAAAACCAACTGTGGTAACTTTCGAGGGATATCACTTTTGTTGACGTCGTACAAAATTTTGTCCAATATTCTTTTGAGAAGATTAACTCCGTACGTAGATGAAATTATTGGGGATCATCAGTGTGGTTTTCGGCGTAATAGATCAACTATTGATCAGATTTTTTGTATTCGACAGATAATGGAGAAAAAATGGAAGTATAAGGGTACAGTACATCAGTTATTCATAGATTTCAAAAAGGCATATGACTCGGTTAAGAGGGAAGTATTATATGATATTCTTATTGAATTTGGTATTCCCAAGAAACTAGTTCGATTAATTAAAATGTGTGTCAGTGAAACATACAGCAGAGTCTGTATAGGTCAGTTTCTATCTGATGCTTTTCCAATTCACTGCGGGCTAAAGCAGGGAGATGCACTATCACCTTTACTTTTTAACTTCGCGCTAGAATATGCCATTAGGAAAGTTCAGGATAACAGACAGGGTTTGGAATTGAACGGGTTACATCAGCTTCTTGTCTATGCGGATGACGTGAATATGTTAGGAGAAAATACACAAACGATTAGGGAAAACACGGAAATTTTACTTGAAGCAAGTAAAGCGATCGGTTTGGAAGTAAATCCCGAAAAGACAAAGTATATGATTATGTTTCGTGACCAGAATATTGTACGGAATGGAAATATAAAAATTGGAATTTATCCTTCGAAGAGGTGGAAAAATTCAAATATCTTGGAGCAACAGTAACAAATATAAATGACACTCGGGAGGAAAATAAATATGGGAAATGCGTGTTATTATTCGGTTGAGAAACTCTTATCATCCAGTTTGTTGTCTAACAATCTGAAAGTTAGAATTTATAAAACAGTTATATTACCGGTTGTTCTTTATGGTTGTGAAACTTGGACTCTCACTTTGAGAGAGGAACATAGGTTAAGGGTGTTTGAGTATAAGGTGCTTAGGAAAATATTTGGGGCTAAGAGGGATGAAATTACATGAGAATGGAGAAAGTTACACAACACAGAACTGCACGCATTATATTCTTCACCTGGCATAATTAGGAACATTAAATCCAGACGTTTGAGATGGACAGGGCATGTAGCACGTATGGGCGAATCCAGAAATGCATATAGAGTGTTAGTTGGGAGACCGGAGGGAAAAAGACCTTTAGGGAGGCCGAGACGTAGATGGGAGGATAATATTAAAATGGATTTGAGGGAGGTGGGGTAAGATGATAGATACTGGATTAATCTTGCACAGGATAGGGACCGATGGCGGGCTTATGTGAGGGCGGCAATGAACCTTCGGGTTCCTTAAAAGCCATTTGTAAGTAAGTAAGTAAGAGATTTTTTTATACTCCTTGATATCGAAATAAGTACTCTAATTCGATAATTCTGTTTAACTGTAGTTGTTCTTTATTGAACGGTTAACGGAGAAATTGCAATAAGGTATAGAGGGATAATTCGGATAGGTTAACAAAAATTTTCAAACTCGGAAAAAGCTTGATCTTGTACAGAGAAAACAAGTAGACATACAAATAGTACATTATTTTGTCGTGCTGTGGAATTAATTTCACTAAAGAGAAATTATTATTGACACTGAAATTAAGCTATCCGCATTATCCGACCAATTGCAAATGAAGGAATTAAGAGGGGCTAATTGGATACTGCTGCGGGGTAATATGGATAGCAATGAAAATGATATGTAATGTTGGTATTTTCATGCATTGAAACAAATTTATTAATTACATGATTATTTTATAAGCATTTACAACAAATGAATTGTTTTCTTCCTTATGCTCCCACGCACTTTTCATGAAACCACGCCTTACATTTCTGGGAGCGAATCCGTTCACCTTTCAGATTTGATGACTTGAAGTAGTAACTGATCATGCAAAACGCACATTTATAATCATTATTCTCTTTTAGCTTTTTTATTTTTTCTTCTACTTTCTTTGACATTGTTCTAAGGCCTATCACTGAATTGAACTCGGGTTTGTTTGTCCTTTAATTGAACCTCTTTCTTTGTCTTAACAGCTGCTACATTATCTGGTGATGTGCTGTGATAGGCTGTTCGTTTAGCTCGAGTATATTTTTGCGTTCTTTTCTTCTGAGGGCTAGGAAGAACCTCTCTAAGATTTTCAGAAGCGATTCGCACAGGAGGTTGCGAAGTACTAGGTTTTTTTTTTCAGGCTGAACTACTTCGTTTTGCATATCTTCGGTAGTGGCAGTAGTGGAAGGCCTATATGTCTCAGAAATTGAAAAATGGAAGTCCTGGATTGCTTGAGATCTGAAGAGGAAAATTCCTGTATAGGAAAACCCATTTATTGGCAGATGCAATTGCCTTCCAAGCTTCATTAAACAATGAATAGAATTGGATCTTAGTTGTATTAGATCGTAGATTCCTGTGCAGCCGTGATGTTGCTTCACAATGATAATATTACCTTTGAGTGACTTGAAAACACAACGATCGAGGGGCTGCAAAATATGCGTTGTGTGTGAGGGAGGACAAAGGATTTCCATGTCATCGTTCTGGCAGTATTCAAGAGCAGAAAGTGCTGCATGGAATGAATAACCATCTACAATCAGAAGAACTTTTCCTGGAAATGCTGTAAATGCTGGAGAAATGTCACAAATATTCATTCGTTAATGAAAAGTAGTTTAACTTTCAGTAATTATGCACGAGATAAAAAAATATATTTATTATCCGTATAGCCCCCACGAAAATGTATCCAAATAGCCCCGTAAGTTATCTGTAACCAAGGAGAACCTACTTACTGGACAATGCAAGAGATAGCTTCACCATCCAGTCTGATGGACTGTTACATACCATGGACACCATCACAGATAAAAGCGATATAATATTTAGTATTTGAAGACAAACAAAGCTTACGTTCACTGACCACAATATTACATGCTGCATATACTAGAGATGTTTGTTACTTGCCGTCCGTTAGAATAATTCGTCTTGCTTGTCTCAGGATAGGAGAATTCTCACCAAACTCACCACAGACGTTAACAGCACTCTTTCATTCACTGTGAAGCTAAAAACGACAATATGGCGTCGTCGGTAGACACAGAGCATGCGAAAAACCTTAACATTATTCGTATAGCCCCACTATCTGATTTACCACTCTGTATCCTAAAAGATTTCTTGAAGTAGATCCATGGTTGATCTTCTAAGATTAACAAGGACAGGATTTTTCAGAGGAATCTGGTTTCTCACCTCAGTCTCACATCTCATGTTTACATTCTTACATTCCTAATGCATTTGAGCTTAGTAATCTCGTAGGTTAAAATACTAGCCTCACGAAGATGACACATACAAGGTCCTTAATCGTATACAGGGTCCGGTAGTTGGTTTTGATTAGTTTGGTAGAGCTGTAAACGAAAGATCGAGATAGTACATTCCTTTTGGCAGTGCGTAATAGTAATATGCGTTACAAGAGCGGTATGTTGAAGTTTTCATGTTCGAGGAAAAGTTTGAAAAAGCGAAACGTAGTTGAAAGAAAACATACCGCTCGCGTATCGTACATTATTTTGTGCGAAGATCGTTTATTACATACCTGAAAGAGGAATTTCTAATTAGTTGCCATGAAATCTCCATCTTGGTTTCTGTTCAATGACGGCAAATTTGCAAAACAAAAATATCTATCTTCAAAATTGTTGCTTTAAAATGTTTTCTGTGTTTTTTTCCCCCAGTCCATAAATGCGAACTTAAAACAAACGGTAAGGTTATGTAATGATTCATTTTTCATTTTAATATTTTAACAATATTATTTATATAACATATTGCAGTAATAACATCGGCATCTGGAATCTTGTTGATTTTTTCACGGCTTCCTTAATGTTACTTGCATCACGAATCCAGTAACTTTAGTGGAGTTGTAGAGTTTACTTAATTTTTGCAAAAATTAGAAACAATAATTAACATTGCAATTTAGGAGAAATTGCATTGGTAAGTTTCCAATTTATAATTATTACTATGTTAAACGTCTCTAAAAATAATATGTTAAAAGCCTAAAGCAGTAAAATAAATGTCGCGCTTAAGCGGTAAGAAGAGGGAAATTGTTGTGTGTGTTAGGTTGGGAATACTGAATGTGGAATTTTAGGCTTACCGCGGATTGGTTTTGTGCGGAAACCAAGCAAATACGCACGGTCTCGCACAAAATTATTTTAATAGCAGTGCGTAAAGTGATTACTTACTCTTTTACGCACTAGTGTTTTAAAGACTCATTTTACGCACTGATAACAGTGGGTGAAATGTAACTTTACGCACTATCGTACAACAAAATTATTATTTCATTCCTCATCCTCTTTCACAGTTTCAGTTTGTCGCCTATGGAACTCCTTACCTCGTCATGTCAGGGATTGCCGAACGGTTAATCAATTTAAATTAAGAATTACATACTTTTACATGAAATTGATTTGTGAGTGTTAGGCGATTTTTTATAGATTACTCTGTGTGTATATAAATTGTCATTTAGGTCTATCATAAATTAGAATTAGGATATGAGTTGTAAATAACTTAATTATGTATCATGTTTAGTTAATATTTCATTATAGCCCGTGTAAGCTTGTTAATGTGCATGAAAATGATTTTTATATTTAAGTAGTCCACGCCTGTGGAGTAACGGTTAGCACGTCTAGCCGCGAAACCAGGTGGCCCGGGTTCGATTCCCGGTCGGGACAAGTTACCTGGTTGAGGTTTTTTCCGGGGTTTTCCCTCAACCCAATATGAGCAAATGCTGGGTAACTTACGGTGTTGGACCCCGGACTCATTTCACCGGCATTATCACCTTCATCTCATTCAGACGCTAAATAACCAAAGTTGTTGATAAAGCATCTTAAAATAACCTACTAAAATAAATATATTTAAGTATGACTTTCGTATTTTTGTCATTGTTTCATTATGTATTTTACTTCTGGTAGTGTGGAAGAGAAGGCCTTATGGCCTTAACTCTACCAGAATAAATATTTAAATAAATAAATAAATAAATAAATAAATAAATAAATAAATAAATAAATAAATAAATAAATAAATAAATCGTCACATCTGCATGTGATAGGGTACCGATAGCGTAACAAGAAAAAGAAGATTTGTTTAGCCCACTTATCTCCACGGCTCGCGGATCCCAAGTTGAGAATTTGATCTTTAACAGAGCAATAAGAGGAAGTTACACAATAATAATCATTGCGGATTCTCGAAACGGATATTTATACAGTTGGCAGGTCTGCAGCGCTGATGTCATTGTTGTGTGACGCACGGGAATGGATCGCACGCGACATGAACGGTACTGGTGACCTTTTCATCTGGATTCCGATACAAAACATTTTATTATTATTGAGGTCATTCGATTGCGGCTGCGTGTTTTTGTTTTAAATGGATCCTGTTTGCAGAACAAGACATCACAGCAATTTATATTATTAGAAATATTTCTCGGGAGCCTTCTTTTGTTTTTTCCCCGTGCCATGAAATGCGAAGGCCGATCAAACTATTTCACCTCTAGCAGCTGTGTACAAGGCAAGGATAACCCATTCAGAGCTCCCTGCAGGCGTTCTTTACGAGCTCGTCTTTGTTCTGTAAAGGCGTTTAAAAACAATGTGCCTGATTGTCTATAAGAGACTATTTCATTCACGGTATATTATTCTATAAAGCCCAATCGAATTGAAACCTTGCGAGGTTACTTAGAGCTTTCAATTGAAAACTGTGACCTAAAGTCATACTAAATACGTAGGTAAATTATTTTTTATAGAAACACACGTCAAAGAGAAGTCATAAAATTATATACATAAAAAAAATTAATCCGAACTTTTGTATGCTGTTTAGTATCAACGTCTATTGTTGACAAATATCTATACTAATAATAAATCTGTAGCCGAATTTTTCTGGTAATTTTTTATTTTCCAAAAATAATTAGTCCTAACATATATAATTAACCACCCTGAAACCGAAAATCGCTTCTTTGAAATTTTTGTTTGTATGTCTGTCTCTCTGTATGTTTGTTACCTTTACACGCGATAATGGCTGAACGGATTTCGATGAAAATTGGAATATAAATTAATTTCCTTGTAACTTAGATTTTAGGCCTTATGGCATTCAAAATACATTATTTAAAAGGGAGGTAAAAAGGGGGCCTGAATTAAATAAATCGAAATATCTCGCTTATTATTGATTTTTGTGAAAAATGTTACATAACAAACGTT
The DNA here is from genome assembly GCA_025594305.2 of Periplaneta americana. NCBI lineage: Eukaryota > Metazoa > Arthropoda > Insecta > Blattodea > Blattidae > Periplaneta > Periplaneta americana. The sequence continues at coordinate 26,017,295 of JAJSOF020000035.1, read as the reverse complement.
TCTTTACAAATCATTTCCGATAAGTTTTATTCCTTGAAAAATTTTGATAGGACTGATATTTAATGAGATAAATGAGTTTTAAAATTAAAATAACTGCCATCTAAGGCCGTGTAACGAATTAAAAAACAAATGACTTCGTCTATAAGGGGCCTTGGAAAGCAACAATCGAAAGCTATGAAAGATAGCCTACAGGGAATGTTTCTGTGTTTGTATGAAGTAAATAATCGGAAGCTAAATTAACCGATTTGTATAATTAATTATTATTTCACCATTGGAAAGTGTAGTTTCTCTATATGGACATAATGCCATAATGTTATTACAGTAACTTCTGATATAATATAATGTAATGTAATATAATATATAATATAATATAATATAATATAATACAATACAATATGATATGATATGATATATGATATGATATGATACAATATAATATAATATAATATAATATAATATAATATAATATAATATAATATAATATAATATAATATAATATAATATAATATAATATAATATAATATAATATAATATAATATAATATTCAAATATCTTGGAGCAACAGTAACAAATCTAAATGACACTCGGGAGGAAATTAAACGCAGAATAAATATGGGAAATGCCTGTTATTATTCGGTTGAGAAGCTTTTGTCATCTAGTCTTCTGTCAAAAAGTCTGAAAGTTAGAATTTATAAAACAGTTATATTACCGGTTGTTCTGTATGGTTGTGAAACTTGGACTCTCACTTTGAGAGAGGAACAGAGATTAAGGATGTTTGAGAATAAGGTTCTTAGGAAAATATTTGGGGCTAAAAGGGATGAAGTTACAGGAGAATGGAGAAAGTTACACAACGCAGAGCTGCACGCATTATATACTTCACCTGACATAATTAGGAACATAAAATCCAGACGTTTTAGATGGGCAGGACATGTAGCACGCATGGGCGAATCCAGAAATCCATATAGAGTGTTAGTTGGGAGGCCGGAGGGAAAAAGATCTTTGGGGAGGCCGAGACGTAGATGGGAAGATATTATTAAAATGGATTTGAGGGAGGTAGGATATGATGGTAGAGACTGGATTAATCTTGCTCAGGATAGGGACCAATGGTGGGCTTATGTGAGGGCGGCAATGAACCTACGGGTTCCTTAAAAGCCAGTAAGTATAATATAATATAATATAATATAATATAATATAATATAATATAATATAATATAATATAATATATGTAATATAATATTATATAATATAATTTAAGTTATTTGAAGGGTTCAGAACCATAGTGGGCCAAACGCCATTTACTGAATACGTAGAAAACAAGGGTTAAAATTAAGTTATTACTATAATCCAATGGAAACCTATAACAAGTAAAATAAAATATACACATTAAATCTAAATGATGTCAATCTTCATTAAACTATAGTTGCATGTAGTAACAATTAAGAAACATGTTAAAGGAATTGTCATTGCACCAAATGAGTGTCTCTGGACCAAAATGACCGTATTTTAATTATTTGGATGCAATTTAAATTAAGTAACATATTAAGCGATTTATCCTTCTATCAAACACGAATGTTCCCTGGATCAAACGTCCTATTTTAATTATGTAATTACTTTATATTTATTTCTAACGGGTGCAGCGGAGAGCACGGGTACGGGTAGTTATTACTATATTGAACGTCTCTAAAAATACGTTGAAAGCCTAAAGCAATAAAATCAATATGTCACTTAAGCGGTAAGAAGAGGGAAATTGTTGTGTGTGTTAGGTTGGGAATACTGAATGTGGAATTTTAGACTTTCCGCGGATTGGTAATGTGCGGAAACCAAGCAAATATGCACGAACTCGCACAAAAATATATTTAATCAGAACTTTTGTATGCTGTTTAGTATCAACGTCTATTGTTGACAAAATATTACTATTATCACAGTCTAGTATATACAGTCACGAAGCTTGAGTTTATGAGGGCACTGGGAATAATAGACTGTGCAGGTAATACTTCGCATTGTCTGTAATGAGGCGATAGTAACGATCCTAGTGGTTAGCAACTATCTATGGATCCATATTTACTACGTACTGAGCTTCGTGACTGTATAATTATGCTAGTCTGTGCTATTATTCTTTATGAGGGCTTTTTTCAGCCAACGGCGTTTCGGAATCTTTACACTGCATGTATATGATTATTTTATCTATAAAAAGCTAGTTAGGAACATGATTTCATTGACATTTTTATATTTCAAAACTTTGCGTGTTTGAATTTCGCTTTACTTGGCAGAACTAAGAACTAAGTCCCATGTCGATTCCTAGCTTCCGATAAGTTCAATGCGTTCGATCGATGCTATTTTCGTCGTTCTCGACCCTCGATTTAATATCGATAGTTTGCCTAACGCTTGTTGGGGTTGCTGATGCTATATGGTTGTTGTATATCTAGAATATAAACATACTACATGTGAAATAATGTCTACAAGAAAGATTACATCCTGGTTTTCTCCCCAAGACGGCGAATGATAATATGTCAAGTGCTTGAATATTAAAATAATAATAATAATAATAATAATAATAATAATAATAATAATAATAATAATAATGTGAGGGCGGCAATGAACCTTCGGGTTCCTTAAAAGCCATTTGTAAGTAAGTAAATAATAATAATAATAATAATAATAATAATAATAATAATAATAATAATAATAATAATTGCATATAGAGTGTTAGTTGGGGGCCGGGGGAAATGACCTTTGGGAGGCCGAGACGTAGGTGGGAGGATAATATTAAAATGGATTTGAAGGAGGTGAGATATGATAGAGACTGGATTAATCTTGCTCAGGAAAGGGACCGATGGCGTGCTTATGTGAGGGCGGCAATGAACCCACGGGTTCCTTAAAAGGCATGTGTAAGTAATAATAACAATAATAATAATAATAATAATAATAATAATAATAATACTGATGACAATGATAATGATAGTAATAGTAATACTATAATTCTACCCTTTGCAAATCAGCTTTATTATTACTTAACTGAGTTCTATTAAAACTCCAGCCATTTACAGCAGTAACATTTTTGGAAATATTCAACACTTTTTTCCCTCCATTACTGTATCTTGTACAATAATGAAAATTGGTATGTGTAAAACACTGTCCTTCTGCTATATGAAAAAATATTTTTACGATTTAAAAACAATTATATATATATATATATATTTTTTTTTCAAAATTAAAAATAGTGGCAGTTCACTGTGCAGTGATGAAGCGTTTCCCTCATAACTCATAAACGTGTTAACTTTTTCAAGTTCTCTCTCTTTTATTTTATTGTTGAAACTCATTTTTACAATATCATGCTCTTTCAACTCTACTCCTTAATATATACTGAAAATACTGACATTTGACCATTTTTAAAATTAATTTATTTTTTTTACCAGATAATCTATCAAAGGTAGAGAAGTGATTTTGCAATATATTATAGACATGACATGCATAAATACACACAAAAAATTTCATCACAGAATGGTGGATATTTTTTAGTTATGTGGGAAACGCTTCATCACTGCACAGTGAACGGAATTTTGAAAAAAAAAATGTAAATAATTTTTTTAGATCGTAAAATTATTTTTTTCATATAGCTGAAGGACAGTGTTTTACACATACCAATTTTCATTATTGTACAAGATACAGTAATGGAGGGAAATAATGTTGAATATTTTAAAAAATGTTACTGTTGTAAGCTGTACCTAACCCCTTAAAGACAATAGTAGAATTCCAAATATTTTGCAGCTAACATGACTAATATAGTCTACTGTATTTCTTTAAAATAATTTAAAAAATGCCCTTCTTACGTTTTTATTGTAGAAATGACTTTTCTCCCGCGACAAATTTACTGTCATGTATCAGTCACATTCAATATAAAGTCTACATATTTGCTTCTTGGGCATCTCTAATTTCGCGTCTATCGCTAATAACAAAAACGCCGGCCGTGCCTGTACGTATAAGCCTATATACAATACATACACATATGTAAAAGCATACTTGTGCACTGATTGTTTTGATTAATGGGTGACTGTTAAGCCATGTTCTTGAGAAATAATACGTGAATGTATATGAAACAAAGAGCACGTGTTGCTTGTCCATTGATAAAACCTGACTGGAAATGATCTGAAAGAGAAATTAGCTGGAATTCAAGACTTACGCGAATTCCACAGGACGTTATTTATCTTCGTTGATTCTCTGCGAAGGCCATTCCATCATGTCCAGTTGAACACCTGTAGCAATCTTCCGGGAGGTGTTTTGTGTAAAGCGCACGGACTTGATTGTTGCGTCATGTTAACACCCGGTCCGTTATTCTTGGGAAAGCTTCTTCATTCAGCATTTCCGTGATTCTGTTTGGATGTTTTCGTATATGCTGCATAGTAGCTATGTTTTAGTAAGGTCATAGTAAATAATTTCATTTCTTTAGAGTGTATCTTTTGAAATATCTTTCTTTTTTTCTTTCTTTCTGTCTTCTTTTCTCGTTCTTTCCTTATACATTTTACCTTCTTTATAGTTCCGACTTCTAGGTCACTGTGGTATAGGGGAGGGAGGGTATTATCAACAGTAACCTCACTAGAGGTTTTGATTTTTCTAGAGAAAATCAAAACTCGAGTGAGATTTAATTGACTATTACACGATTAGAAGAAAACAGGGCCTATATAACGATTAGAAGAAAATTAAGAAAGCACTCTAATACAATAATAGTACATTATGGAACGAGCCTATAATGATAGTAATTAAGACGCGAGTATATTTATGAAACGAGCGCAAGCGAGTTTCATAATTTTCATACCAGCGTCTTAATTACCATTATAGACATTTTTCGTACGACTTTTTATGCTCGACCATATTTCTAACTTGAAATTATTCAGAAGTATTCATTTTATTTGTATCTGACTCAAGATCGGAAGTGACCTTGTGCATAGCTCGTATATTGTGAGATGTGCGTAGACGCGAAAGTATTGATTTTTTCCGAGGAACAATAATGTCATTGACCTTGATGTAATGTAAAGAATAACATGAACTAATTTTGATATAACCTGGAAATTGATTTAAAATTGAAAAACGAGATGACAAATTGAATTTATTTGAACATTATTTACAATTAACGCTAATTATTATAGTAACAGAACATAACCTTCTGCGACAGTATTGGATTTCCAGCCTCCGTGACGTTTCCCTCGTTGTCTTTCGATTGCATATCCGAGAATAATCGAAAACCTGAACTTTAATGAATAGGTGTACTTTAATAATAATAATAATAATTATTATTATTATTTATTTTAGCTGGCAGAGTTAAGGCCGTAAGGCCTTCTCTTCCACTCAACCAGCAAAAAGTGTATATACATATGCATGAACTTACAAAGAATCCAACAATTTGATTTAGATGAGAGTTACATGTATACAAAAGTTATTTACAAATTAAACAACAAAATACTATGAACTATTAATTAAGCACTGAAATAAACTGTGTAGCAGAATTAAACTAAAATACATAGAATGTTAATATATTTCAAATAATATTAGATAATAGAAAGAGATTATTACGAGACAATTAAAATACAGCACAATCAGGATGATGTCTAAAGAAAAAAGTAACAATGTAGTCAGTGATAGTTTAAATCAGTATGATTGGAGTGAAATGCTAATAAGGTTATCTTTTAAGCTGTTCTTAAAGGTGTTTATTGTCTTGCAGCTCCTAATACTTTGTGACAAGGAATTCCAATGACGCGAGGTGGATATTGTAAAAGATGATGAATAACAAGATGTTCTATGAAGAGGTATACTTAGCGTGCCACAGATAAGTGATCTGGTATTTACGTCGTGGTTAGAGTATAGATAAGAGAAACGAGACGAAAGGTAATTTGGTGTTGAAGTGTGCAGAATTCGAAAGAGTAAAGACAAAGAGTGTAAAGTTCTACGTTCTTTAAGTCGGAGCCACGAGAGACTTGCGAAGGACGGTGATATGTGATCATACCGTCGGATGTTGCACACGTATCTGACGCACATATTCTGAGCTCGCTGTAACTTGACTGACAATTCAGAACTTAGGTCACTTAACAAAACGTCACAATAATCGAAGTGCGGCGTTACTAGGGTTTGCACTAGGGTAAGTTTTAGTTGCTGGGGCAAGAAGTTTCTCAAGCGACTCAAACAGTGAATGGAGGAACAGATTTTTTTATCGTTTCTTTAACTTGAAAATTCCAACTTAGATTATTATCAAAAAAGAAGCCAAGATTTTTTACGACAGATGAATAAGGGATTAGCGTGTTGTTAAGGGTAACAACTGAAAGATTACTGTTATTAAGGGAGTTAACTAAACGCTTATGTCCAATAATTATGGCTTGAGTCTTACTTGGATTAAGTGCGAGTCCGAAATTGGCCGCCCAAGTGGAGACAGTGGCTAGGTCACAATTTAACTTGTCAATCGATTCATTGATCGTATTGGGTCTGGAATGTATGTAAAGTTGTAGGTCGTCGGCATAGAGGTGATATCGGCAATACTGTAAGTTCTTTGATGCGTCATTAATGTAGACAGAGAAAAGTAGTGGTCCTAATACGGAGCCCTGCGGCACTCCCGCCTTTGTGCATCTCCATTGGGAGAATTGATTATCAAGTGAAACACACTGTTGGCGGTCACGTAGGTAGGAGTCCATCCAGCTCAAGGTATTGTCTGACAGGTGCAAAGCCTTCATCTTTGCAAGAAGCAAGTCGATATCAACAGAACCAAAGGCATTGCTGAAATCGAGAAGAGTTAGTGCCGTTACTTCACCCCTATCCATAGCTTCACGGATGTGACATGTATTAAAGGACTGCTACCAGGTGTATAATTACTACATTTCGGCATGGTCGAGCATAAAATAGTTATTGACTTACAAAATTTTATTTCACTAATGTTACCTTCACCAAAATGTTTGAACTGAGCCGTAATTTTCAGTCGATTATCTATGTGGGAAAGAAATTACGATCGCAAAGCATGTTTCACAGTACCGTAAAGAATTTGCAGTTGGAAATGTTGGCAAACAAAGAAACAAATGCTAAGGTAGTGATAAAAACAAATAAATGCTAGGAAGCGATAAAATTAAACAAATGTTAAGGAAGCGATAAAATTGTGCGATAAGCAGCCATGATTAATTGAAAGACGTCCTTTCGTACCGTTTTACTGGTCAAAAGTAGTGTGACATAGTAAAAGTGTAATAGTTTGTCCTGAGGTTTAAACATGAAATTTCGCCAAGGGTTCATACATTATTTTGTGTCGCACTGGTCCGTAATTTAATAAATTCAAACTTTTTGATAAGAGTTTTAAGTTATAAATTCGCTTTCTGTTTGAATGTCTTGTTTAGCGTGTTTTGTTTTGGTATCTATGGACTGTGTATACTAGAAAAAAAAAATAATGCTTAGAATGAATATTATTCGTTGAAGGAGGCCATGCATGATACTATTATTTCTTTGTTGTTAAGTTAGCAGTCTCTGAATTTAAGGGGAGTTGGTCATTATCGCATGCAAAATAATGGTAAAAATAGCCTATCTTCTAGCAGCCATAAATATAATAGTCTACTATTTATCAGTGGTCTTTCATTTTTGTTAGCTATGTGTGTATACATATTAAGCTTTAAAATGAAAAAGAATGGTGACTCTAGAGTAAATATGTATCCTTAAATTAATTTTTTTAATTAAGCACAATTTTTTTATAAATTCACTACATGTCTGTGATTAGGTACACTCTATTCACTTATTATAACACATATTGAATTGAAAATTTGACCACTTACTGCTAATAGATACTAAAACATACCCTACTAAAATTATTCATATATCTGTAATATTATGGGCATAGGGCTTATAGTAATCATCACCGTCAATACATTTTAAAAAAATTGAAGATTATTATAATCCCTATGCCCATAATATTACAGGTATTTTAATAATTTTAGTAGGGTATGTTTTAGTATCTGTTAGCAGTAAGTGGCCAAAATTTTAATTCAATGTGTGCTATGATAAGTGAATAGAGTGTACCTAATCACAGGTATGTAGTGAATTTATATAAAACGTATGTTTAAATTAAAAAAATTAATTTAAGGGTAAAATTTACACTAGATTAACCATTCTTTTTTCATTTTAATTTTAATGTGTATACATATATCACTAAAAAAATCAAAATAGCTGTGATAAATAGTATTACATCTATGACTGCTTGAAGATAGGCTATTTTTACCATTACTTTGCATGCGATAACGTCCAATTCCCCTTAATAAACAATGTTATATTATGTTGGAAATGGTATCGGGATGCTGAAACTGAAATTCCTTCTGGAGTTGTTACTAAAGCCAAACAAGCTGAAGATAAGTTGTTGGCATCCCGTCTCTTCTGGAACCACCAGGTATTAGTCGCGCGGATGGTAAATGGCCTGATGGTCTCACCTTAATTCCACGGTCTAGAGGAAAATCTTTAATTTGGGACTCCGCTTGCGTTGACACTCTAGCTCCATCTCACTTGCCCAATACCTCCAGACGCGCAGCATCTGCTGCTGAATTGGTCGTGAAAAAAAAAGTCAATAAGTATGCTCATCTTTTAGATATTTATATCTTTGTTCCCTTTGCTGTGGAGACCTATGATCCTTGGAGTCATGACGCTAAAGTTTTGGTATCTCAAATCGCCAAATTTTGATCTCCATTACTGGTGATCGTCGTTGCACTTCTTATTTGCGTCAACGTTTAAGTATTGCAATTCAACGCGGAAATGCAATGAGCGTTTTGGGTGCTCTTCCCGAGTCCAGCCCTTTGGATGAACTCTTTCTCTTGTAAAATTTATTTAGTATAGATAGATATTTTTAGAAGTAAATCTACTTAATTTTTTCATTACAAGATAATATTTTATACAAAAAAATTATATTATATTATATTATATTATATTATATTACTAGCCGTACCCGTGCGCTCCGCTGCACCCGTTAGAAATAAATATAAAGTAATTACATAATTAAAATAGAACGTTTGATCCAGGGAACATTCGTGTTTGATAGAAGGATAAATCGTTTAATATGTTACTTAATTTAAATTGCATCCAAATAATTAAAATGCGATCATTTTGGTCCAGAGACACTCATTTGGTACAATGACAATTCCTTTAACCTGTTTCTTAATTGTTATTACATGCAACCATAGTTTAATGAAGATTGACATCATTTAGATTTAATGTGTATATTTTATTTTACTTGTTATAGGTTTCCATTGGATCATGATAATAACTTAATTTTAACCCTTGTTTTCTACGTATTCATTAAAGGGCGCTTGGCCCACTATGGTTGTGAACCCTTCAAATAACTTAAATTATATTATATAATATTACATCATGTTATATTATATTATATTATATTATATTATATTATATTATATTATATTATATTATATTATATTATATTATACCAGAAGTTACTGTAATAACATTATAGCATTATGTCCATCTAGAGAAACTTCACTTTCCAATGGTGAAATAATAATTAATTATACAAATCGGTTAATTTAGCTTCCGATATTACTTCATACAAACACAGAAACATTCTCTGTAGGCTATCTTTCATAGCTTTCGATTGTTGCTTTCCAAGGCCCCTTATAGACGAAGTCGTTTGTTTTTTAATTCATTACACGGCCTTAGATGGCAGTTATTTTAATTTTAAAACTCATTTATCTCATTAAATATCAGTCCTATCAAACTTTTTCAAGGAATAAAACTTATCGCAAATTAGTTTTACAGAAACTTTTGTTATGTAACATTTTTCACAAAAATCAATAATAAGCGAGATATTTCGATTTATTTAATTCAGGCCCCCTTATAACCCCCCCTTTTAAATAATGTATTTCGAATTCCATATAGCCTGAAATCTAAGTTATAACGAACTTAATTTATATTCCAATTTTCATCGAAATCCGTTCAGCCATTATCGCGTGAAAAGGTAACAAACATACATTCAGACAGACAGACAGACATACGTACAAACAAAAATTTCAAAAAAGCGATTTTCGGTTTCAGGGTGGTTAATTATATATGTTAGGACCAATTATTTTTGGAAAATCGAAAATTACCAGAAAAATTTCGGCTACAGATTTATTATTAGCAGGGAACGGATTTATATGGACTAAAAATATATGAAATATGTAAATATATATGTAGTTATTTTTACCAAAATATGGAATTAAATATGGATTTTTACCAAAATATGGAATTAAATATGGACTTAAAATTATAAAAAAATGACTATGTACGTTAAATATTGGTACATTTTAATCAAACTAAACAAAAATATAATGGACGTACCTTATCTTCCAATGTAGTTTCAACAAAAACACAATTTTTATTGTCTGTTACCATAACAATAGGTTACAAACATTTCTTTCAAGTGCTGAAAAGTGAATCTTCTTCTATTGTCTCTGAGGATAGATTTATACTGACTAAAGAGCGTTCGACGTCACAAGAAGTAACTGGTACATAATTCAATTTCACAATGTCTGCTGGGGATAAGTCCAAGTTAATCTTCACTGTTGATTCACCACTCATCACAGCAACAACCTTTGTAGTTCTTCATATCCAGGGTTTTTGAAAGTACATTGTCCACCTTAGCTCTTACTGCATCTGCAACTTTACCTCTACCACGATTCAGTTGTTCCACAGTACTATTTATAATTTCAAAACTTTCAGATAGTGAAAGGTGCCTATTTTGGAGACTTTTGAGCGTTTTTATGATGCATGAAAATGTATGCTGAATGTGAGCTAAGTCATTCTTCACACTTATGTCACAGGTAACTGTTTTCGCAGTATCAATTGAGACTGCATCTTCAGAGTCCAATGCAAGGAGAACATTGTTAATAGAGTCTATATGTTCGGCATAATATTCAACTGCTTCTAGCCATGTACCCCATCTAGTTAAAATTGGCTTTGGTGGCAATGGAATTTCAGGGTACATTTCTTTCAACACGTTAACTCTACTGGGAGCTTTGAGAAATACTTTTTCACTGATGAAATCAACAAATCTACTTTAGGGAAATTGTCTCTGACCACTTCTGCCACACGATGAAATGCATGCGCCACACAAGTAAAATGAGTCAATTTAGGATATACAACAGATAATGCTTGTCCAGCTTTGACCATATAAGGGCAGCATCGCTAATAAAGAATAACACATTATCGTACATAATACCCTTTGGCCACAGGATACCCATAGCTTCGTTGAACAGTTTAACTATAGTTTTGTTATTGCACTTTTCTAGAACATCACAATATAAAAGAATTCGTTCAGAATATTGTTCACTTAACAAACCGATAACTACATTACCAACAAGTCTACCTTCTTTGTCGGGAGTCTCATCAATGGAAACCCAAATTGAACTATCTTTAATTTCATCTCTTATCTTCTGTATTGTCTCATCGTAGATGGATGGAGCATACGTCTTCCTAAGTGTTGACTCATCCGGGATTGTATGTTGAGTATATTTTTCAAGGAATTCCCTGAAGACCTTATTCTTTAGTTTGTAGAGAGGAATATCAGCAGAGATGAGAGAACGGCACAGGTCGATGTTAAACTCAGATCTTACATTCGATGTTGTTGGTTGTGTTAAAAACAATTGTCTCTGCTTGGAATTTAGTTGTTTGTTGGCCTGATGTTTACTAGTTGTAATGTGTTGTTGCACCAGGAACTTTTGTGTAGATGATACTGCACACTGACACAAATTACAAAATAATATTTTATTGTCAGTTGATAAACCATCTTCTTTAAATTCTGAAATGTAACTTGTTAGTTTTGATTTTAAATTGACTGAATGACGTACTTTTGGCATATTTGCCGTCTTTATAGTATGATTTACAAAACTGAACCTATGTGTACTCTGACTGGCATTTAACTGTTGAGCTGCACAACTGAAGTCTGTTAAAAATTTTAAATTAAATTAATACAGTTTTGTAACTTACTTTCCCATTGTTGATAGGACTGCTAATTTTCAAATAACTCTGATGTTAAAGGGATTACTGAACATGTGTTTAAATCTCTATTGTTGAAATGTATTTTTAAAAGTTAATGGAATTTTGTTTTGTTTTATTGTTAAACCTAATATAATATGGACTGTTTTATATGAAATATGGAAAATATATGGAAATTAACGAAAATATGTACTAAACTCTAAAATATGGAAAAATATGGAAAATAAAAGTAGGATTTTTCAACCCTACACATTGTGAAACATAAAGATAATGCAAAATATAAATTATATTAGCTTTATAAGTAAATATGTATTTACATATAAATCCTTTCCCTGATTATTAGTATAGATATTACCTCATATTCAGTATTTATAACTACGTAGTGAGAGACATATTATATTTTGAAATATTTATCTGTATTAATTATTGCATTATTAAATAAATATTATAGGAAAGATTGGAGAATGCTGGGTTTGTAGCGAAAGACCTGTCCTTGGGCAGAAACTATGAACGAATGTATGTATGTATACACTAAATCTATAATTACTTGTGAAATAATACAGAAGGTAGCCATCATTATTTTAATTCTGAGATTTACTATTCTTATTATGCTAAAAAATACAGAATATTTCCATATTTGCGGTGTAGATACCGGTATTTACTTCGCAAAAAGGACAAATCCCGTAACTACGTGGATTATAAATTGCGGAAGCAAGTCTTCAATTGTTTTTCGAGGCATGCTCTGTTGATCATAGTTGTTCCGGAACTCTCAGTAATGCAGTAGGCCTTGGAACGCAATCAAGATCTTGTCTATCAGAATCGCTCGCTTTTAGGAGACAGCGACAGCGTCAGCCTTGGTGCAGCAGCGACTCCTGTGCAGCTCTGTGACCCCCTTTACATAATGCACGTACCATAAAACCGCATCTCACAATAAAACAAATGCAACTCGCCGGCCGCAAGAACTATATCAACTTTCTCTACACGGCAACATACTGCAGATCAATTATACCAACCGCTGAGAGGAACAAGGGGCTATCTCACGTCGATCGTGTGTTTAACCTTGTTTGAATATGTGATACTAATAGCTTGGCGAACGAATAGGCCAACGTTCAAGGAGGCCTGTAAGAAGATCGAGGCAGCGAAGGTTATTTCATTGTGCGCGGCATGAAGGCAAGTGGGATTTTGATGAGTGGTTAGGATCGTGATTAACCCCCTAGGAAAGCAACGGAGGTTGCAAAAGTGTCCCTAGAGTCGTTTAAAAGCTAAGAGAAAGAGAAAACCTTTCTTGCCGGACCCGGAGTCGAACCTGTACTCGCTTAATCCATACTCCGTTACATTAAGAGTGGTCAGACAAGACTGTCCCACTACCACATTATTTAAAGCTTGCATAACGAGCCTCAGAATGGAATACAGTCAAACCTTGGTAAGACGCTCTTCAAGGGATCTCATAAAACTAGTGTATTACACGGGACCGAGAGTGGGTCATTTTTGGATTTTTTAAATTTTAACACAAAGATATGAATAAACATAAATATTTGTTGAATAAATTTAAGGATTAAATACTGTAATTATACAGGCTAAAGGGTTGTTTTATTTTTCTATCCTATCTTTGGATTTTTTAAATTTTAACACAAAGATATGAATAAACATAAATATTTGTTGAATAAATTTAAGGATTAAATACTGTAATTATACAGGCTAAAGGGTTGTTTTATTTTTCTATCCTATCTTTGGATTTTTTAAATTTTAACACAAAGATATGAATAAACATAAATATTTGTTGAATAAATTTAAGGATTAAATACTGTAATTATACAGGCTAAAGGGTTGTTTTATTTTTCTATCCTATCTTTCGATTTTTTAAATTTTAACACAAAGATATGAATAAACATAAATATTTGTTGAATAAATTTAAGGATTAAATACTGTAATTATACAGGCTAAAGGGTTGTTTTATTTTTCTATCCTATCTTTGGATTTTTTAAATTTTAACACAAAGATATGAATAAACATAAATATTTGTTGAATAAATTTAAGGATTAAATACTGTAATTATACAGGCTAAAGGGTTGTTTTATTTTTCTATCCTATCTTTCGATTTTTTAAATTTTAACACAAAGATATGAATAAACATAAATATTTGTTGAATAAATTTAAGGATTAAATACTGTAATTATACAGGCTAAAGGGTTGTTTTATTTTTCTATCCTATCTTTGGATTTTTTAAATTTTAACACAAAGATATGAATAAACATAAATATTTGTTGAATAAATTTAAGGATTAAATACTGTAATTATACAGGCTAAAGGGTTGTTTTATTTTTCTATCCTATCTTTGGATTTTTAAATTTTAACACAAAGATATGAATAAACATAAATATTTGTTGAATAAATTTAAGGATTAAATACTGTAATTATACAGGCTAAAGGGTTGTTTTATTTTTCTATCCTATCTTTGGATTTTTTAAATTTTAGCACAAAGATATGAATAAACATAAATATTTGTTGAATAAATTTAAGGATTAAATACTGTAATTATACAGGCTAAAGGGTTGTTTTATTTTTCTATCCTATCTTTGGATTTTTTAAATTTTAACACAAAGATATGAATAAACATAAATATTTGTTGAATAAATTTAAGATAGACAACTGATTAAATACTGTAATTATACAGGCTAAAGGGTTGTTTTATTTTTCTATCCTATCTTTGGATTTTTTAAATTTTAACACAAAGATATGAATAAACATAAATATTTGTTGAATAAATTTAAGGATTAAATACTGTAATTATACAGGCTAAAGGGTTGTTTTATTTTTCTATCCTATCTTTGGATTTTTTAAATTTTAACACAAAGATATGAATAAACATAAATATTTGTTGAATAAATTTAAGGATTAAATACTGTAATTATACAGGCTAAAGGGTTGTTTTATTTTTCTATCCTTTCAGAAAATTACAGAACGAATACACTATCTTAGGCCCTATCAATTAAAAAAGTCAATAGTAATATGAGTTACAAGAGCGGTATGTTGTAGTTTTCATATTCGAGGAAAAGTTTGAAAAAGTGAAACGTAGTTGAGCTTTTTTAATTTCCGAGAATTGAAAGAAAACATACCGCTCGTGTATCGTACATTATTTTGTGCGAAGATCGTT
Source organism: Periplaneta americana (assembly GCA_025594305.2). NCBI lineage: Eukaryota > Metazoa > Arthropoda > Insecta > Blattodea > Blattidae > Periplaneta > Periplaneta americana. The sequence continues at coordinate 26,002,150 of JAJSOF020000035.1, read as the reverse complement.
TATTACATACCTGAGAGAGGAATTTCTAATTAGTTGCAATGAAATCTCCATGTTGGTTTCTGTTTAATGACGGCAAATTTGAAAAACAAAAATATCTATCTTCAACATTGTTGCTTTAAAATGTTTTCTGCGTTTACTATACTCCAGCAGGCCGTGATATACGTCTGTCTTTTTTCCCCCAGTCTATAAATGCGAACTTAAAACAAACGGTAAGGTTATGTAATGATTTATTTTTCATTTTAATATTTTAACAATATTGTTTATATAACATATTGCAGTAATAACATCGGCATCTGGAATCTTGTTGATTTTTCACGGTTTCCTCAATGTTACTTGCATCACGAATGCAGTAACTTTAGTGGAGTTGTAGAGTTTACTTAATTTTTGCAAATATTTAAAAACAATAATTAACATTGCAATTTAGGTGAAATTGCAGTGGTAAGTTTCCAATTTATAATTATTACTATATTGAACGTCTCTAAAAATAATATGTTAAAAGCCTAAAGCAGTAAAATCAATATGTCACTTAAGCGGTAAGAAGAGGGAAATTGTGGTGTGTGTTAGGTTGGGAATACTGAATGTTGAATTTTAGACTTTCCGCGGATTGGTTTTGTGCGGAAACCAAGCAAATACGCACGATCTCCCACAAAATTGTTTCTGTCTTGCACTTGATCCAGTACTATGAATAAATTGCATTTTCCACACGATTTAAATCGGAAGCGACATCAATAATTTGACTACTAGAAACATTAACGAATCTACGAATCACAGATACCGCGGCAAGGGTTTCGTTGCGAGAGGATTTGGAATGTCTACCGCTACCACTTCCTCTTCAAGTCTTCATTGACAATGCGATTTAAAACTGCCAGCAAGAAGGATAGGCTCTAAATACAGTAGTCTTGCAGGTACTCAAGATTGTATTCACCAAAGATTTCTACATATCCTTGAATATGCGGGCGCTAGCTGTAAATGTAGAAGTCCAAGAAAATTTTCTCAGTATCCTTTAAAGTACTATATTTTAGAATTTTCAACAGATGAAAGAGTGTATTAAACGGGATGATGAGCGTATTAAGCGGTGGATTTTACATGGTTTTATATAGGGATGTCAAGGGACTGGACGAAAAGAGCGTATAATGCAGGATAGCGTAACAAACGGGCATGTGTTATCGGGGTTTCACTGTAGATATTTTATTTTTAAAGGATTTTAATCTTGCACTTTTTTAATCGATCAGCGCATTTAACGCTGTACAGACCAATTCTAAATAAAATTCAAATACAATGTGTGACATTGAATTGAGGGTAGCCTAGATTGGGCTCCTCATTGAACAAAAAATTTTTAATAAGTGATATACAATTATCTGGGTGTAATACTTGATTCACAGGGGAAATTGAATAAACAACTACATAAGCAACACTTTGAACGGTGGGCATGCATTGGTAGCTATACATATGTGCCTAGCTAAAACATCAAACTTCGACTTAAAAACTCTCAATAACGTAGGCCTATACAGTTCACTGATAGAATCCAGAATGTTCTATGGCATTGGGATATGGGCACTATAGTAATTTTTAGTGGGTTATTTTACGACGCTTTATCAACATCTTAGGTTATTTAGCGTCTGAATGAGATGAAGGTGATAATGCCGGTGAAATGAGTCCAAGGTCCAGCACCGATAGTTACCCAGCACTATAGTAATAACTGGGAGAAAATTGATAGAATACAAGATAAATATTGTAAACGAGTTTTCAACTTCCCGATTCGGCGCCCAGGAGAATAGCAGTGTTGGAATGTGATAGGTGTAGCAGTAGGAGAGAAGTTATGGTAAGAATAGCAAAATTTTGGTTTAGAATTAAAAAAAATGGAATAAAATGAGATTTTTTAGGTTTGTTACAGATATTTGGTAACAAATGACAATAAAATAAATTGGGCTAGCACTTTAAAAAACAAACTTAACAAGATTTGACTGGAACAACTGTGGAGAGAAAATCATGAAAGTCAAAAAAATGTTACGATATAGAAAAACCAACAAATGTTTAGTTACATGAATAATAAAACTTAAAACTTTCTCTACAATATTATATGAAAGTTAAAACTGTATGGAGTCAAGAACCATATACCGTCGTCTTTCTAGCAGAAATCACTAAGTCCAAAATTGTTGTTTTGAGTTACAGCGATTTTGAAGTTTAATCAAATTTTAAAAATCTGTTTTACCATAATTTAACCTATTTTTTCCTTCTGATTACATCTCCTAGTTAATTTTATCGGCTTGTTGCCATGTAGATACGCATTATTTCTTAAAATATCCAAAATAATGGCCTTCGTGAATTTTGGACTTAGTGATTTCTACCTGAACGACGACGATATAACGATACGTGATAGAAACACTAGAATTGTTTTTGCATGCATTAGGTTGGGAGTGTGGAAATTGAGAGATTTTAGAGATGATATTGAAAAATGATAGATGCATATTATGTGGAAAAATAGAAACTATAAAGTATATATTTACATGTGTCGAGGCAGATTGTAGTGAACGCAGTTTTATGGAAAGGCAGTGGTTAAATTTGGGCAATGAAATTCTTTTAGCCAAAATATCAAGAATTACAAATGAACAGGCAATAAAATCCTTAGGAGCATACCTTTGGAAAGTAAGAGAAAAACGAATGAGGGAAATAAGTTAAAAGACCTGTAAAATAAATTTTAAAATGTATGTGTACATATATTGTAAGAAGGTCTGCCTATGTATATTATATAAATTATATGTAGATAAGTGAGTGGTAGCTATATGACCGGTGGTCAATGCTGCCATTCAACATTATAACGCACTGCAGCCAAATAAATAACTGAATAAATAATAAATAAATGGAAGGCAGAAAATAGGAAACACTGGAGTGAAAGACCTGACCTTGGGTAGGACGCTTTTGCGGGGTAACCATACTTCGGTTTGTAAGTTATTTACCCTTCAAAAGAGAGCAGTGAGAATTATTTGTGGTGTCTCTTCTAGAACTCATTGTAAACCACTTTTTGTACAACTAGGAATACTTACGTTGCCGTCAATGTTTATTCTCGATTGCCTTCTGTATGCTGAGGGTAATGTGCACAATCTTCCTACTTGTTCATCTATTCATAATTATTCAACTCGTCTTGATATACAGAGGTGTGAAAATTATTAGAATAATCTTAATTTTAAAGGTTTTTGAATAGTTCCTTCACAAATATTAATTGAATTGATGAATATTGGTATATAATATTACTATATTGATGTAGGATATATTTACTACTAACAATACCGGAAAGCATTGTTGTACATTGGTATTTTTCTTATTTTACAATTGTTATGGGAATTCAGAAATTATTATATTATGTTGGCGGAATTGGAAACGTAAAAAATTAATTAGGAAATGCTATAAACAAATTGTTCTTTGCGTTTACATTGTTATGAAGGTTCAAATGAACGTATACATCTGTTTTGTGCATATAATTTTTTATGTTTCCAATTCCGCCAACATACTGTAATATAATAATTTCTGAATTCCCATAACAATTGTAAAATAAGAAAATACCAATGTACAACAATGCTTTCCGGTATTGTTAATAAATATATCCTACATCGGTAAATTATATAAATATTCATCAATTCAATTAATATTTGTGAAGAAACTATAAAAAAAACCTTTAAAATTAAGATTATTCTAATAATTTTCACACCTCTGTATATTTCGCCAAGTACAAATATAGTACTACAAGCAATAGTTTTATTTCCATATCATATAAACTTTGTAACTCTTTACCCATAATTATAAGAAATGTCATATTTTACTTTCAGAAAGTTAGTGAGGAAGACATTGATGGCAAATCCACTCTACAGTGTCAAAGAGTTTAGCAATATTACGTTTTAGATATTATTTGTTTTAACCTCATGTAATTGACAAATCTATACATTTTAACCTGATCATATAAAATTTTTTAACACTTTTAATCTGCCTTTGTAATTGTCTGGTAGTTGTATATTTATTTTGATTTTATTTCAATATCTATTCATATTATTGTAGGCCACGTATTATATATTTGTATTTTGACGTTGTCTATGGGCTATAAATTTGCTGAATGACATTAAATTATATATCTATGAATGAATGAATATGGAGAAAAATGTATTATTGTTGCAACACTAAGTTCAAAATTTTACAAATAATAAGTCAATATTCATATGGTATTTAAAGTATTATAATTCAGTAATCGTATAGCAATGTTAGCTTCATACAGTAAAAATTTCAAATGAATTGCTTAATTAGGATTCATGTTATGGCTTTCATACTGAAAGGACATGACTGTTAAATGTTTATGATATATTCATGCACATGTCTTACTCGTAGGTATTCCATTATATTTTTCCATTGAATACAGTTCTTTGTCTTTGTGCATACAAAATTTCAAGCCTTTATCTTAAAAACTACGGTTGTAATGATTTTTTTAAAGAATAAGTTGTGTTTTCGATGACATCCCCCCTTAAGGAAAGGCATTCTTGCAGTTTTTGCGAATGCGTATACAGACAGGCCGGACCTTACCCACTCACTCTCTTCAATGAATGTCCTCGGCCAGTTGCGAAATAGCCTATGAGCAAGGTCCAACTCATCAATCTTCCCTCAGGGTGGGGGGGGGGGAACTGGCCCTCAATGAAATGGACACGACACGGCAACTGCTGCCATCTATCTCGCCGCTTAAACGTTGGTTACTTGCAAAATTAAAAGTGATAAATGCTAACGGATTACGAAACACATGTGCACTGTGATTTTTAAATTAATAGGCGCACAGGTAAAAAAACAACGAAATTACATAAAAGGGTGCAGCTAGTGAAATTCAAGTTGTCGGCAGCCGTCGGGGTTTATACTGTACGTTGCATATTAAGATCCACTTATCCTTTATGCGCAGCTTCCGTGAATACACTTTCACATGTGTAGGCGCATATACGTAAACAGGAACACCTTTGAATGTTTTAAGCAAGTGGTTTCAATTCAGACGAATTAACCAGCAGGAGTTAAGCTTACTTTTTTTATTTTATTGGGTTATTTTACGACGCTGTATCAACATCTAGGTTATTTAGCGTCTGAATGATATGAAGGTGATAATGCCGGTGAAATGAGTCCGGGGTCCACCACCGAAAGTTACCCAGCATTTTCTCATATTGGGTTGAGGGAAAACCCCGGAAAAAACCTCAGCCAGCTAACATTTTTAATTTTTCAACCCGCCACCTGGTTTCGCAGCCAGACGCGCTGACCATTACTCCACAGGTGTGGACTTAAGCTTACTGTAGACTCACACGATAGTCATATTATTATCGCTGAATAACATCGATCGCTCCAGAATTCCAAAGTGAAATGTTACAATGTTGTCACCATGGAACATCTCTCCAAATCTATCAGTGCAAAATAGCCTCGCAGTTGATACAGCGTCGTTAAATAACATTAAAAATAGATGTAAATTTATTTTCATAATTTCACATAATATATCCTTATATTATAACCATTTTTTTTGTTATTTTGACGTTAAACGTCAGTATTTGAATTGCAAATATAAAAATTGTAATGTTTTGATATGAAAAGTTCACTCTCACGTCACTCGTAGTTCACTCTATTTTCGTACTTAATGTCCCTCGAGGTTTTCCAATTTTTTCGGAGCTGAACTAGGTTACTGTTGGCCTGGAATACAGCATCGGGATTTGCTTAAGAAGTGACATTGTAAAATTTCTTTGGAGAATGAAAAGTTACATTTGTTCAGATCACATTTCTGCACATTTAAAGAACAAAACTAAAACTCTTTTAATATTTTATTGTAATAATACATTGCTCTCTTAAATTGACTGAGCATATTGGGAATTAAGGGGTTAGGTACAGCTTAGAGCAGTAAAGTTTTTGGAAATACATAACATTTTTTCTCCATTACTGTACCTTGTACAATAATGACAATTGGTAATGTAAAACACTGTCCTTCTGCTATATGAAAAAAAATATTTTTACAATTTAAAAAAAGTATTTACTGTATATATATATATATATTTTTTTTTTTCAAAATTCAAAACGGTGGCAGTTCACTGTGCAGTGACAATTTATTTTTTATCAGACCATCTGTCAAAGGTAGAGAAGTAATTTTGTATCATATTGTAGATATGACATGCATAAATACACACAAAAAATTTCATCACAGAATGTTGAATAGTTTTTAAGTTACAAGAGAAAAGCTTCATCATTGAATAGTGAACTGCCATCATTTTGAATTTTGAAAAATAAATATAATTAAATATTTTTTTAAAATCGTAAAATTATTTTTTCATATAGCAGAAGGATAGCGTTTTACACATATTAATTTTAATTATTGTACAAGATATAGTAATGGAGGAAAAACATGCTTAATATTTCCAAAATTTTACTAATGTAAGCTATACCTTACCCCTTAAATCAATGGCTTTCCCAAAATACGCTATGAAATGTTTCGTATAAAATAGTTTTTATCTCGAAAAGGAAGCAAAAAACGAGCAAATTGTATTAAACGTTTTTTGTTTGAAATATCTCAAAGAATAACAGCCTGAAATTAATGACGTTACTTGCGGTACATTCTGTACACATGAAAACAACTTATTATGGGGTTTTTTGTAAAAAATAATCAGTAAATAACTATAAATTTGGTATTGAAAGTATAAAAAATAAATAAATAGTAATAATAATTAATAATAATAAATTATTATTATTAAAATTTCTAGTTATTTACCTATTCATTTTACAACAAAGCCCTTACTAATTTCTTTCTAAGGTTTTTAAGAAACACTGTAAGTGAATATCACTTGAATATAATGTAAGTGGATACGCTACTGGAGCTAAGTGACAGCTGTGAGCAATATGGAATGAAAAAAAATGTAAATAAGACGAAGACCATGGTCATAGGAAGAAAAGTAAAGAAGGTAAACTTACGAATTCTAAATGAGGCAGTAGAGCAAGTGGACAGCTTCAGATACTTGGGGTGTACTATATGCAGTAACATGAGCTGCTGGCAGGAAGTCAAAAGGAGGATAGCAGTGGCAAAGGAATCTTTTAATAGAAAAAGGAGTATCTTCAGAGGACCTCTGGAAAAAGAACTAAAGAAGAGACTAGTGAAGTGCTTTGTATGGAGTGTGGCATTGTATGGGTCAGAAACATGAACATTACGACGAAGTGAAGAGAAGCGAATAGAAGCATTTGAAAGATGGGTATGGCGAAGAATGGAGTGTGTGAAGTGGACAGACAGAATAAGAAATGACGTTGTCTTGGAAAGAGTGGATGAAGAAAAAATGATGCTGAAACTGATCAGGAAGAGAAAAAGGAATTGGCTGGGACACTGGCTGTGAAGAAATGTCTACTGAAGGATGCACTGGAAGAAATTATTAACGGCAGAAGAGTTCGGAGTACAAGAAGATATCAGATGATAGACGACATTAAGATATGAAGAGTTCGCGGGAAAAACGATGAATGTCACAGTTTTGTTAAGTTGATGCCATTATCTAATGAAAGACCTGAAAAGTTCACTGAAAGACACTTGTGGTGGATCACTACGAAATTTAATGTTGTTCTTATGAAAAATGGTAAAAAGGAGAATTTTATCAAACGAATACAGTAATAAAATCCTTTATTTTCTATAGAAACAGCACTACACCTTGCAGTTATAGACTCAATTAGATCATTATCTAATCCTTAAAAGAAATGTGACATTCATCGTTTTTCCCGTGAACTCTTCATTATATGGATTATATGAGGAGACAAAGAGGAAGGCAGAAAATATGAAAGATTGGAGAAAGCTGGCTTTGCAGTGAAAGACCTGCCCTTGGGCAGAACACTGGATGAATGAATAATGTAAGTTGTGACGCAAGAGACGTTTTATATAAAACGATCCTAAATTTTATTAAAATGTTAATAAAATGCAAACCATTTATCAACAGTAATCTCACTAGACGTTTTGATTAATCTAGAGAAAATCAAAACTCGAGTGGGTTTAATTGACTATTACACGGTTAGAAGAAAGTATATAAAGATTAGAAGTAACGAAGTACTCCAATACAATAAAATATTAATTGACTTACGAAAATACAACTGTCTTCAAATGTATTATTGTACCATCTCAACATTACAAATATTACGCTAGATGCATGCTAGATGGCAGCAGTGTCTTTATACAGACACTGTAATAAATCTTAATATTAAACAATCTCTGATACGTGACTATTCATAATATCATATAGCATGACAGCTATAACATAATCTGGAACTAATATACACAAATGTTAGAAAAGTTTTAATTAACGACGATGACATAAAAAAAGTAAACATGAATAATTTTAAAAGGAATAATTATTGAATGTACAATTTTCAAATTTGAATGTGGTTAGTGGTTCAATTGATGTTATATTGGACGTGTGCATAATAGAAGTGGAACTCGTTGATTTAGGTTGGTGTATTCAACTTATTCAGAATTTCCGAATGAATAATTTTAAAAGGAATAATTATTGAATGTACAATTTTCAAATTTGAATGTGGTTGGTGGTTCAATTGATGTTATATTGGACGTGTGCGTAATAGAAGTGGAACTCGTTGATTTAGGCAATGGTGTATTCAACTGGCAGGATTTCCGAATGGTGCTCTTCATTTATTTGTAAATCGGATTTCAGAAGATGCTAGGTATTATCAGTGATTTTTATTAAAAAATTATTCTTGAATGCCAATGCGAGATCAAATTTGAAACTGCTGTGCATCGACTGGAGTGGTTTGTAATTTTATACTGCTAATTTTATGAACGTCCAGACCAGCGCAGTTTCAAATGTTGGCAAACAAAGAAACAAATGCTAGGGACGCGATAAAATTAAACAAATGCTAGGGACGGGATAAAATTAAACAAATGCTAGGAACGCGATAAAATTGTGCGATAAGCAGCCATGATTGGTTGAAAGACGTCCTTTCGTACCGTTTTATTGGTCAAAAGTAGTATGACGTAGTAAGAGTGTAATAGTCACAGAGAGATGAAATTTTGTATATTATTTACCAGATATATGGGCGATAAAAATTTTGTGAATCTAGATTCAAAACTATGGAAGTTAGTAACATTAATATGACATCCTCTTAAGTAATCAATGTAATCATATCATATCTAGTGCTTACGCAGCGATTCCAGGGCAGTTCATGGGTGCGGACCACTTCTAGGGTCGGCGTCACCCCACCTGTCTTCCTGTCGAATCCATTTTGAGGGTTCAGACAGTAACGAATGGCGCTGGTGCAGGGGGAACGTGTTTTGTTTAACATGTGACCCTGCTGACCCCCGCAGGTCCCGACCTCGCATCGCGGTAATGCAAATCAAAAAGAGGTGCGGTAATAGTTAACGTATCAATCGTGCGCGTGTCCGCAATTTGTTCGTCGTTTGTTTCGGGCTCCGTAAATTGTCACGTCGAGGCAATCCGTCTCCTAGACGACCAGTCCGGAGGAACGCGGTCTTCATGCAAAACAGAGGGATTAGTGGCGAGAGCTGATGTGATTATTCACACCGGCGTCTGTTTAGAACTAATTGAATCTCTCTTTTTTTTTTAGTATTTTTTCTTCTTTTTCTTCCATAGCATTGCAGATGACCAGGTTATAATAGCAGACTCCGTGGGTATAAAGATCAACACCCAAATCAGAAACAATAACATGTAGCAATGGTTTAAAAATTTCTACTTCTAAATCGAAATCAATGATTTCACAAAGGAAATACCCAATTAGAATTAAAAATGTAATAAATAATAAAATAACTTAAGAAATAGACACTTCTAACTACGTTGAATGACGTACAACTTCATACCGAGAACAAAAAAGATAGACAGGAAAATTGCGAAATTCTCCAAATAACATACTATTACCTCATCAGAATTATTCTAAAACCGTTCCAAATTCAGAAATATACCTGATTGAAATCATACAATGTTTTGATTATTCCTGCACGTTTATATGGAGCTGACATTTGCGCAAAAGAGAGCCAGATAAATCCAGGATATGCGAAACCGAGATGAAATGTTTAAGATGAACTTTAAAACATACTTTATAAGACTCTAAATCAAATCAAAACATTCTATCAGTACTCAAATTCGGCCCAATTTTGTACAGTATTAAAAATTATCTATAGTAATGTCACAAGAGATCTGAGATTTATTTTGGGAAATCTCAGACCTCGAGTGACATTTATTAGAACTATTTCGTGAATAAAATGAAAATGTAAATAACATATCCATAAAATTCGTTCACAAAATGTTAATAATTGTATATTTATGAATACTTAACCTATTCAGACATTGTGAAGTCGAAATAGATGAATAAAGATTTACTGTAATAAAGAAATTGAATGTTATTCTGTAATGCCAATTGCGAAAAGCGAAATACAACTTTAACAATGTACTGCACTTTTCTCTTCTTGTTATAACAGAAATACATTTTCATGATGTGCTGAAATCATAATTTAATTTAAACATTTTATAATATAATTGCATGTAATCTGATTAATACATTAATTGAGTGAATTGCTGAAAACGCAGTTATCAAATCTGAATGAAGCAGTGTAATTTTCTTCACATAGCCTACAATGGACATTCAATTAGAACATGAAGATGTAGATGTGGAAGTAAGATTTCTCACTTTATTTAGTACTTCATCGTTACATTATACACTACACTGAGAATCATGAACTATGTAATATGTGTGGAAACATCTAGCAATGCTTATGTATTCACACTACAGCGAGACATTTGTTGCTACAAAAAACACAAATTTTATTACGCCGTACGAAAGGCAGTTTGATATGCGCTGATGTTACATAAATTTGAACATCTGACTTTCTACTAATTGTTTAATTTCGTTCACTTAATACAAATTTGATAGACTAAATTAGGTTAGGTTACCTGTGGGAGCGGTACCAATGTCAACAATGTCTTATTTCGACCCTTACTCCGTGCTACAGGAAAGCTTTTCCATAGTTCGACAAACATATTCTCGCTGTAGTGTGTACTGTAGCACAGTAAACTGCCATCCATCATTTTGAATTTTGAAGAAAAAAAAAAATTAATCGTAAAAATATTTGTTTCATATAGCAGGACAATGTTTTACACCTACCAAGTTTCATTATTGTACAAGATGCAGTACTGGAGGAAAAAAATGTTAAATAATTCCAAAAATTTTACTACTATAAGCTGTACCTAATCCCTTAATCTCAGAAAGTCTCTCATTCTTTGATTAATATGTCGATGGCTGTGCTAAAGACAATGCAAAAAGGAAACAAATTCTGGACAAATGAAGAAAATTCTTCACTCCTCTGTCAGAAATCAAACATACTTAGGTCCTTTCCAACGGAAAACATCAGATTAAAAACATGATTTAATTTATTTATCAGTGAACTAGAAAGTAGGGCACCGGCGTAGCTCAGGTAGTAGCGTGTTTGCCTGCTGATTCAGATTTGCGCGCGGGCACGGGTTCAGGTTCGATTCCCGCTTGGGCTGATTACCTGGTTGGGTTTTTCCGAGGTTTTCCCCAACCGTTAGGCGAATGTCAGGTAGTATATGACGAATCCTCGACCTCATCTCGCTATCACTAATTCTATCGACGCTAAATAACCGAGAAGTTGATACAGCATCGTTAAATAACCAAGTAAAAAAAGAGTAAAATGTATTCATATGAATTGTAGTCAAGTTGTTATATTTTTTAAAACTATAAACTGATTCAGTGAAACGTATAGCAGAGTTCGTATAGGTCAGTTTCTGTCAGATGCGTTTCCAATTCACTGTGGGCTAAAGCAGGGAGATGCACTATCACCTTTACTTTTTAACTTTGCTCTAGTGTATGCCATTAGGAAAGTCCAAGATAACAGAGAGGGTTTGGAATTGAACGGGTTACATCAGCTGCTTGTCTATGCGGATGACGTGAATATGTTAGGAGAAAATCCACAAACGATTAGGGAAAACACGGGAATTTTACTTGAAGCAAGTAAAGAGATAGGTTTGGAAGTAAATCCCGAAAAGTCAAAGTATATGATTGTGTCTCGTGACGATAATATTGTACGAAATGGAAATATAAAAATTGGAAATTTATCTTTTGAAGAGGAGGAGAAGTTCAAATATCTGGGAGCAACAGTAACAAATATAAATGATACTCGGGAGGAAATTAAACATAGAATAAATATGGGAAATGCCTGTTATTATTCGGTTGAGAAGCTTTTATCATCCAGTCTGCTGTCAAAAAATCTTCAAGTTAGAATTTATAAAACAGTTATATTACCTGTTGTTCTTTATGGTTGTGAAACATTGACTATCACTTTGAGAGAGGAACATAGGTTAAGGGTGTTGAGAATAAGGTGCTTAGGAAAGTATTTGGGGCTAAGAGGGATGAAGTTACAGGAGAATGGAGAAAGTTACACAACACAGAACTGCACGCATTGTATTCTTCACCTGACATAATTAGGAACATTAAATCCAGACGTTTGAGATGGGCAGGGCATGTAGCACGTATGGTCGAATCTAGAAATGCATATAGAGTGTTAGTTGGGAGGCCAGAGGGGAAAAGACCTTTAGGGAGGCCGAGACGTAGATGGGAAGATAATATTAAAATGGATTTGAGGGAGGTGGGATATGATGGTAGAGACTGGATTAATCTTGCTCAGGATAGGGACCAGTGGCGGGCTTATGTGAGGGCGACAATGAACCTCCGGGTTCCTTAAATGCCAGTAAGTAAGTATAAACTGATTCCTTGCGTGATCACACATTTACGCAGTGAATATCTATTCTGAAAGGGCCTCGTTAATATGGTCAAGTTACACTATACGTATCCATCACACCAATCGCTGCTGGCTTGTGTATTCCCATTAGGTTCGTCCATGAATAAGCACGGGAATCTGCCGAGTGGAATGAAGCGCTCTACACATTGTGTCTGCGGATACGTTTTACAAGTACTGCCACTCCATAAAACTTAATGTCCCTCCATTTAGAAACATTATTACATAAAAGCACCGATCTAATTGACTAGCAACGTACAAACTGGTTTCAGAGCTTGTTTGCTTATTTTTCTAATGGACAGACATCAAGCGCAAGCGCCAGTTCAAAGCCGTTCTTCAGTTGCCGCGTGAAGGAAGGAAATCACAACCTGAACACCTAGTATTTTGGTAGTCGTCGACTTCTTTGAAATTTTGGAGGGGGGAGGGGCAAGACTCTGTAACGGTTAGCATATCTGACCATGAAAGCGAATGGGTGTGGGTTCAAATTCTGGTTGGGATAAGTTACCTGTTTGAGGTTTTTCCGAGGCTTTCTCTCAACTCATTAAGAGCAAATGTTGGGTAATATTCGACTTTGGACCCTGGACTCATTTCGCTGGCATTATCAACAGTAATCTCACTAGAGGTTTTGATTTATCTAGAGAAAATGAAAACTCGAGTGGGATTTGACTAAATAATAATAATAATAATAATAATAAAATAATAATAATAATAAAATAGTAATAATAATAATAATAATAATAATAATAATAATTTTATTTTCCATGGCACAGTTAAGGCCATCGGGCCTTCTCTTGCACTCAACCAGGATGAAATCACATACAGAAAAATACATACCGATATACAAATATTAACTTAATAATAATAATAATAATAATAATAATAATAAAAATAATAATGTAAAAAAGAGAGATTGAATACATATACACAATCAGTATTAACTTACACGATTAGAAGAAATAAAATATTCTAATACAATAAACATATTAATTGACTTAATAAAATTATATTTCGCTAATGTTAGCTTCATTGGAACGTTTGAACGGAGCCGCCGTTTTCAGTTGACTATCTATATGCGGTAAACAAATGACGATCGCAAAGCATGTTTTATAGTACCGTAAAAAATTTGCAGTTTGAAATGTTGGCAAACAAATGGTATGGAGGTGATAAAAACAAAAGAAAATATATAAAAACTAGAAGAAATAGAATACTCAAATGCAATAAAATGGGTAATAATTGACTTACTAAAATTATATTTCACTAATGTTAGCTTCATCAAAACTTTTGAACGGAGCCGCCATTTTCAGTCGACTATGTGGTAAACAAATGACGATCGCAAAGCATGTTTTATAGTACCGTAAAAATTTGCAGTTTGAAATGTTGGGAAATAAAAGAAACAGTGTTAGGGAGATGATAAAAACAAAAGAAAGTATATGAAGATTAGAAGAAATAAAGTACTCAAATACAACAAAATAAGTATTAATTGACTTACTAAAATTCTATTTCACTAATGTTACCTTCACCAAAACGGAGCCGCCATTTTCAGTCTCCTATCTATGCGAGAAACAAATGACGATCGCAAAGCATGTTTCAGAGTACCATAAAGAATTTGCAGTTTGAATTGTTGGCAAACAAAGAAACAAATACTAGGGAAGTGATAAAGACAAACAAATGCCAGGGAAGTGATAAAAATAAACAAATTCTAGGGAAGTGATAAAATTATAGCATTAAATAGCCATGATTGGTTGAAACAGGTCCTTTCGTACCGTTTTATTGGGAAAAGTAGTATGACGTAGTAAAAGTGTAATGATCACCTTCATTTCACTGAGACGGTAGATAATCATAGCAGCTGATAAAGCGAAATAAAATAACAAATTTAAAAAAATGTCCAACGGATTTTGCATAAAACTTTTTTTTTTGTAGTAAAATAAAAATTTAAGACTTTATGAGTAATATTCCACACTTAACGAACACTCTGTATAAAATGAAATTGGCAGTTATTTCTTTGTGCCAGTTTTAACAGTGTATAGGGAATTACTAGTATGGACACTTCGCATCGGTACCTTTGATGTAACAGGACTGATTTCAATGATCTTCAAACCAGCTTGAGCGTCAGATTCTGCTTTTTCCCTAGAGTTGGCGCTGACATCACACCAGTTAGCAGTCGACACAGCGGAATCTAGGTACATTACATACTCAAATAAAATAAATAGGACCGATGAAATAATAAATCCGTCATTATCTGTAATGTCTAGACTCTAGAGTTCCTTTATAATGAGAATTGAGACGTTGACCCCATCAACAATTAAAATATGTAATGATTTGATAGCATTGAAAATGGAAAAACAAAACTCCTATGAGGAGTAAAACCATGTTAAACGAATTTGATACATAATTTTATATTGTATTTTATTGTTTTATAATATAATTATATATATATATATATATATATATAACATAAAAAATTATTATTACAACTAGTTTGCAACTGAGAAATAAAGAAAAGCTGTTAACTTGAATTTATTGAAACAAAGCGTTACTGAATTATGCAACAAGGTAGGCGATGTTTGGATCCTGTGTCTCAGCTCTTATATTCAATTATTATCTTAGCGTGTGCTCGATTACACTAACCTCTAGCGCTTGAAAGTGGAACTGAACGCCTGCGCACAGAGAAACAAAACAGGAAAATTCACTTGCTTAGTGTCCATTCTACAGTATGTAATCCCTATTTGCTGGTTCTAATATTAACACGATTCCGTATCTTAGCAACCATATATTGTAGATAGGTAGATGGATTTATTAAGTAATATTATAGGGTAAGGTTGCCTAATTCCGTGACATTTAATAAAGTCTATATTTATGCCAAAATTGCACTAAAAGTTTTCAAATGACACCTAAATGACGTTATTTGGACCTTTAGCTACAGTTTTTACAACATTCAGTGTCAACAGTTTCACAAGTTTGATATATAATATATGATTCTTCATTGCTATACAGTGGCTCCTAAATCCGTGACAGGGATCCAAATTCCGTGATAGTGGTTTTCTAATTTCGTGAGTGATATCCTAATTCCGTGATACTAAAATAATCCTGATTAACTGCTCAGAAAAACAAGCGCGTATTTGGAAAAACACATTAAAGTCGTGGTATGTTATTTTAATATGGATTAAGCAACAAATTACAACATAGGAAAAGGGCTTAAGTGACAAATTTAATAGAAAATACTTATGTAACTACAGGAATACATATTACATATTAATATATTATAAAGAAAATAAACTGAAAGTTAAATTCAATACAAAATTTGATTTGAATAAATTGAATTATAACACAATTATTTCTCAATATTTATATTCCTAACAACAGCAGTAAATTAAATATATGCCCTATTATTTTATTATAATTATAATTGATGTTTTCTATAACTTATTTATATTATTATTTTCACGAACTATTTTCTTTCATAGCCATTAATTTTCACAATTTAGCGTTGGCATCACTGGTCGAGTGAGCCAGGAAGGAGAAATATGAAAATAAATCCGAAAATGGGAAAGCTCCTGTAGCATTGTTATTGTCTCACAATGTTTAAATAATCATACACATTGATTCGGCTGACTATAATCTACAGTAATATATCATTTTTATAATGCTATATTAATTCTTACCTCAAATATAAAATGTTTCTTCAGGAGCGGTCACAAGAGAAAGAAAAACTTACTGGTCAACCACCTTTCACTGAACAAAAGCTTCTGCACTCGACGCTTCTATTCGAAAGGCGGGTAGTCAATAGAATTGAAAAGAAGACATCTCCTGGCATCTGTTAGATATTTCAAAAACTTAAAAGTCAGAGGCCACAACTCCATGGCAGTCAATTGAAATTTTATCACGGGATTAGGGGTATCACGGAATTAGGCACCTTTACCCTACATACAAATGCACTACACTACCATAATTTTCTCTTAAATCCAATGTACGGGTCTTTTGACCATAGGTTAATGTAACACAAGAAGACTGCAAACTCCTAGTGTCTATGAATAATTTCGAGGGAAAAATTGTTCAAATCAACTTTACAGGAAGTTATACCTGAAATCTTGATTTCCTAGTGTCTATGCTACATTTCTGTTTAATTTTCATTGTGAATGGGCCTTAACTTCAGGGTTCAAATTCAATTAACGATGCACGTACAATGAGATTAACAGTAATCTTCTCATAATTGAGTCCAGCTGAACACCGATAACACGTGTTGGTGTTGCGAGTGTCGTCTTGAGTTATTTCTCACCTCAGCGGCCGCTTCCTAATAGGGCAGCTTGCTCGCTCGCAAAAACTGTTGATGCTTATGGTGATGTGCGCTGACGTTTATTAGTGAGGCATCAGCGGGGTGGATTTACATAGCGATGCAGATCATCAGTTAACGATCAGTTAGCACTTCAGCAGCTGTATGCGGAGAGCCAGACCAGAGGTCAGCAAAGAACAGCCCACGAACCAAATCCGGACCTCTGCGAACATGATGTATGTTGTTGAGGTGCCGTGAGCGTTTACATCAGCATCTGAAAGGCTGAGAATTAGAGGTCTGCAAAAGGAATACAGAGGAGAATAAGAGGAGGAGAGGGAGGAAGATACATTAAAGAAACTAGAATGTTATAAGAGAAGAAGGAAAATTATAAAGCGAGGCGAAGAAAAAACAGCTAAAGGAGAAACAGTAACAGCAGCAGAAACAAAAACGAAATAAGAAGAAGTTCGAAAGGAAACAGAAGAGGAAAGAAATCATAGTAAAAAAGTGTGGGGGGAAAGGAAAATATTGTGGTAGTGGTAACAGTAATTATTATTATTATTATTATTATTATTATTATTATTATTATTATTATTATTATTATTATTATTATTATTTCCCATATTTATTCTGTGTTTAATTTCCTCCTGAGTATCATTTATATTTGTTACTGTTGCTCCAAGATATTTGAACTTCTCCACCTCTTCAAAAGACAAATTTCCAATTTTTATATTTCCATTTCGTACAATATTGTCGTCACGAGTCATAATCATATACTTTGTCTGCGAGGCTTATTTGAAGGATTTTTAACAAGCTTTTTTTTTACGGTGATGGGTTGTTAGCCCTTCGCCCAACCCCCAAGCTGGAGGACCACCCCTCATCGGCTGTCCGCGACTGCTTATCATCCAGTCTGCTGTCGAAAAATCTGAAAGTTAGAATTTATAAAACAGTTATAAAACGGTTGTTCTTTATGGTTGTGAAACTGGAACTCTCACTTTGAGAGAGGAACATACAATAGGTTAAGGTTGTTTGAGAATAAGGTGCTTAGGAAAATATTTGGGGCTAAGAGGGATAAAGTTACAGGAGAATGGAGAAAGTTACACAACACAGAACTGCATGCATTGTATTCTTCACCTGACATAATTAGGAACATTAAATCCAGACGTTTGAGATGGGCAGGGCATGTAGCACGTATGGGCGAATCCAGAAATGCATTTAGAGTGTTAGTTGGGAGGCCGGAGGGAAAAAGACCTTTAGGGAGGCCGAGACGTAGATGAGAAGATAATATACAAATGGATTTGAGGGAGGTGGGATATGATGATAAAGACTGGATTAATCTTGCTCAGGATAGGAACCAATGGCGGGCTTATGTGAGGGCGGCAATGAACCTCCGGGTTCCTTAAAAGCCAGTAAGTAAGTATTATTATTATTATTATTATTATTATTATTATTATTATTATTATTATTACTCATTGTTCTGTCCAAGGGCAGGTCTTTCATTGCAAACCCAGACGTTTCAAAAAGCGAAGAAGAAGAAGAAGAAGAAGAAGAAGATTGTGAATAAATTGGAGATGGTGAAGGAAGACATGAAGAAATAAGAAAAATTCCAGATGGGTGAAGAAGAAGAAAAAGAGGTCAACGGCGTGGCTAAGAGCGTATTCCGAATCTCAGCGCTCAGCAATCCGATGGCATCACGGTGTTCCGAATTTCACCGATGGCGTCACTGATGCTCCACCGGTGCCGCACCGGTGCCATCAGCTTGCAGACGTGGTGGCAGTCTCCATCAGCCGCCATCAGTGAATCTGATTGGTTGTTGTATAGGGCGGGAATTAGCAGACGAATGACATCGTGCACTGTTGTGTCATGGCGGTGTGTTCTGCTGTATTGTTTGTAATGAGCACAACGTAAAAACAATATGTTAATGGCTTATGAGCGAACATGTCAACGGACCAGTTATTACTACCGGGTCAAGAAATAAATTGTTTATGCTCTCTTTTCTTTGAACGAGACGGCAGTACGGAAATTTCGCAAAGTTTTGCTAGCTTAGCACAGACAACAACTTACAGAGTCGCCATGACAGCCATTGATCCTTCCAGCAGTTTTGTTCCTATTTCGCTGCAGCGTGACGTCATTGTTGTCCACCGGTCCGGTGAGATTCGGAATACGCTGTAAGTCGGTTAAGGCGCTTGTCTGCCGGTCTGAAGTTGCGCTTGGGCGGGGCTGATTACCTGGTTGGGTTTTTCCAAGGTTTTCCCCAACCATAAGATGAATTCCAGGCAATCTATGGTGAATCCTCGGTCTATCTTGCCAAACACTATCTCGCTATCACCAATCTCATCGACGCTAAATAACCTCGTAGTTGATGCAGCGTCGTTAAATAACCAACTAAAAAAAATAAGAAAAAGAAGCTGCATGTTGCGAAGAAAAAGAAGCTGAAGGTAGTAGAGGAGGAGAAGAAAAAGAAGCTGCAGTTGGTGCAGAATAATTAGGTGAAGGAGAAGTAGAAATGACAAATTTTTGTACGTTTGTTGTTGCAGGTAAATCTTGTTTAATGCAATATATTTGGTAGGATTTGCAAAATTCGCTTATGTAACTGCTTAAGCAGTTCATGTACGTAGTATAACAGCAAGCGCACACACTCAAACTGTGTTGTCCTGGCAACCAGCTACGAATATGCTGAACAGACAGACAAAAGACTTCGCCACTTCGTACATGGAAACAACTGACGATGCTGTTAGTCGCTACGATCTATTGCCTGTCTTACGTAGTTGTTATATCTGTTACGGGAATTATAAAACATAATTTATTAGTAAATACATATTTTATTCTCCCCGTTGCCTCATGCGGACTTGACTGGTATCATAAAATTCGTTCCCGCCGCTGTAATTATTCCTGTGTGACAGGCATTTGTTACCGAGGTGAAATGAAGCATTCAGTGCTAAATATGTACAACGACAGGAAATAGTTTCGCCGGGGGAGTTTAAATGAAATGCTACATGTA
This sequence comes from Periplaneta americana, assembly GCA_025594305.2. NCBI lineage: Eukaryota > Metazoa > Arthropoda > Insecta > Blattodea > Blattidae > Periplaneta > Periplaneta americana. The sequence continues at coordinate 25,982,080 of JAJSOF020000035.1, read as the reverse complement.
TCATTGAAGCAGGAACAACTGGAAAGGTACAAGAGACGAGAGATAATTCTTGTAACTTGGAATATTAGCGACGTGAGCACTTCTTAACCGATATTCTGTCGACATGAAGATCCTTTAACGAAGGACACTAGCCTATTATTATTATTATTATTATTATTATTATTATTATTATTATTGCATGAAATTAAATGTTTCTGAAGCAAATGTTGCAACTTTAACGATATAGATAATTTCTGATAAATGTAATTGTACAAGGACATCATTTCGTTTTTACTAACATTTTTAATATTAACCTGGCTATACCTTTGAATTAACGGGTTGAGAACCGAAAACACCGCTTGCTAACCCCTTCCACGACTGGAGTTCGATGATACTGGCGTAAAATACAAACAAATTACTTTACTATATATAGGAGGGAAGAAAAGTACTTCATTCATTTACGTAAACCAGGAAATATCGCAATTTTGAGTTTTGATAATTTTCATTAGGATTTTGTTTAATCAAAATACAGTACAGTATTAATAATAAAAGTGTTTTTACTCACAAACTGAGCTATCCATTCCGACGTATTCATTATGCAGTGTACGTTATACTGTCTAGAGCACATTAGCGAACAATTTAGAGAATCAGGTTAAATTGAAACATAATCATAATATTGATATTTAAACACATTTTTGAAAATGGTGGCCGTTCATTTCGATACAGGTTTCAGTTCTTTTGTGCATATTATCGCACTATATACTATTGTACCTAATTCCAATTACCAATTTCGTCCTTCGTTCTAGTAACTCATGTTGAAATAATTCTGTACCTACTCTATAAGAGAGTACCTTACGTACTGAAAATTAAATCTTCATTTCTGCCCGACCCGCACAGATAAAATTACTCAGATATGCTATCTACTGTTCGTCCAAGTGGTTATGTCGCAGGATCGTGGAAAGGGGGGAAATCACGTGACAGTTACTTAACGAGGCCCTTTTATTTAAGTCATTTTAAACAGTTGTATAATATTACGTGGACGTCCAATTCCTAACAGATATTACTGTTTTCAAAAAAGAGCTAAGACATCCCAGCCACTAGCCTTTACAGAGGGGCGAGCAGAAGCGAGTGGGGGAAATCGGGATGCGACGTAAGCAAACGGACGACAGTACCTGTGCGAAAATATGATTCAATATTGAAGCTATTTCGTCACTGGGAAAGGCGAACATATTTCTGGAACGTAGGCCTACTATATTCTCTAACTCAGTACTGTTTACTATATGCGGGCTTGGTTCTGTGTGGAGGACAATTGAAACTTCATTAATGGAAGGTGTGGGAGTTGAGTACATTCAAAAACTCAGGTACAATAAAAATTGAAGTAAAAATAAAATGATGTCACTGTATATTACAGATAAAAGTAAAATTATATCAAAGTGGTGAGACACTTTCGAGTATTTGCTCTGCACCATAGAGAGACCTCAAAACCTTAGTGATCCAAGTAACAATTTATTACTTTTGAGAAAAGGAAGGAAATATATGTTCAGTTGCTATAATCAATTAATTTTTTAACATTACTTATTTATGAAGCCATCTGCAATTAGACATTCTAATTTAATTGTCCATGTGTGGATTACAACTTTTGTCCTACTACAGTAGTTTTAAGAAAATATTTTTTTTTTCCAAAAGAAGTTGATACTTGGATCACTACTGTACTCATCATATCAACTAATTACTTCAGAATAAACTAGGATAGTGTTTTAAAGAAATGTAATGAAACTTTATTTTACGTGCAATTTTATTTCATTAAAGAAAGAAAACACTTTTAGGCATTAAAGCAGGCATGTCAATTGATGCCCACAGGAGCAAGCGCGCGCTGTAGAGCTCAGGAGAGCCTGAGCGCTTTACAGCGGAAAGGAAAGAGACAGACGAAAGACGTGGTATATGCCGCTTGGTCGAGATATATTCAGGGATGGCCAGCACTGATTCAATAGATAAAGGGAAGGGAACTTATTAAAACTGTATCCATGTTAATTTTTAGATTTGCCTGAGAAGTATAAGTGCATTATGAGAATGGAAGTTTTACCAACATAAGTTGAATAATTATATGATAGAAAATTTGGTATTAAATTGTGTAAATATTGTGTATTACCATTATTTGTGAATGTATCAGTTTTAAGATTAAGTTCATGTACTTTTGAACTATTAATAAATAATACCTAAAAAAATAATAATGGAAGTTTTAATTTGAATGCTCATTTTTCACAAGTTTGATTTTTTTATTCAAAAGAAATATTTTCTCAACTTTTCGTATAGAAAAGTGAAATTTTCAGGTATAGGCATATTTATGTTGTAGCTTTACAGAATGTTTTCGTAAATCTAATATACCGTATATACGTATTACTGAAGATAGTGTATTGAAAATTTTGAAAATATTCGCATGCAAATTGTTTGTAAGGAAATGAATTAACAAAGCAACTACTATTACATCATAAGCGCCGATGTGTTGTAAAAATGTCAGCTCTATAGCTTCAGCAGATTTCGAGAAAATAATTTAATATTCTGATGATAGGAAGTTGCTCACAAATATCACCTTAAAAGCATAATGCGATAAGAGTTCTGTTATGTAATATTAGTTACACTTACAACAGATACAGTACCTAGGTAAAATTCCAACTTATCATGTCATACACAATATCTTTCTTTGGAATATCACTTTCTTTATGAATGATGTGTTTCATCCACTTAATACAGTATAATATTATACTACTATGGAATTTAAGTGAATATTCCTTCTTAACTCTCTATTATGTTATTAAGATTTAAAACACAAGTGCAATATTAAGAAATCAGTGTTAGTACTTTTGTTTTACAGACAATATAGATAATATGAAACAGAAAGAAGCCATATAAAAATAACGACATAAAATTTCACGTTCCGTTTGAAGTTTGTGCACCACTGTTTTCTTAATCCAACAGGTTACTTATTCATATGTACAACTCTTCCTCTTTCCATAGTTAGCGCTTGCTGCCCGCGCACGACGTCAAGGTCAGAAAAATGCGCTTGCTTTGACATCACTGCTCTATAGTTTATTCTACGTTAGAATCCAGTGGTGCTCTTGAATTCCTCTCTGGGATTCGCAAACGCGGACAGGAATTCCTCCTACGACTACAAATCCTGGGTTCTAATTCCGTACTTGGAAATACTCATCAAAGTGTTAGCACGCGTCTGTACATCCGTGTCCGAGTCAAATGCACAAGAATGACAAAACCACAAGCTTGACTCATTTATAGAAACTGAGATAGCCACTGTTGTCCAGTGTACGACAGCGGCCGGTTGTCTCTTTGCGTGCAAATTTGCATTATAAATAGAAAACACACAAGGCTCTCGTACGAGTACAAACAGTCATAGTTTGCAGAGCGAAAGAGAGGAACACAGGTGAAGCTGCGGGACTTGGTAACCAAGCGGATATGAACTCGCGTTCGTTCATTGAGGACTGGAGTTTTGTACTTCATCATTGTATGGAGAATAAAGGCAAAGTATTGTCATTCTGGAAAAAAAAGTCAGTTTCGAGATCTTCGCAGAAAATGCAAGTTTTTAGCGTCACTGGAACCGAAAAATGAAAAAGTCATTCTCCAACAAAATAAATAAAATATAGAAAATATCAATTAAATGCATAATATAAATGACTGAAATATTCATCAATAATTCTTTAATAAACGTAGTTTGGCCATACTTCTTGGGCTCGTCAAAATAACTTAAAAGTTATGATATGAATAAAAGCATAATAATAGTACATTATGCAACGAGCCTATAATGGTAGTAATTAAGACGCAAGTATGTTTATGAAACTCGCTTCGCTCGTTTCATAATTTTCATACGAGCGTCTTAATTGCCATTATAGGCAAGTTTCATACGACTTTTTATGCTCAGCCATATTTCTAACTTGAAATTATTCATAAGTATTCATGTTATTCTTATCTGACTGGGGAGCGGAACTGACTTTGTGCAATATCTCGTAAATTGTGAGATGTGCGCAGACGCGAAAGTATTGATTTTTTCCGAGGAACAAATGTCATTGAGCTTGATATAATCTAGAGAGTAAAATAAACATTAATCTTGATATAACCTTGAAATTGATTTAGACATTGAAAAACGAGATGACAAATAGAATTTATTTGAATATTATTTACAATTAACGCTAATTATTATAGTAACAGAACATAATCTTCTGCGACAGTATTGGATTTCCAGCCTCCGTGACGTTTTGCTAGTTGTCTTTCGGTGCACATCCGAGAATAATCGATACTTGCGCTTTCATATTGCTACAATGGAGTTTTCTGATTGGTGGAACACCTGAACTTTAATGAATAGGTGTACTTTAATGAGGTCCATTAAAGGGCTGCTACCAGGTGTATAATTACTACATTTCGGCTTGGTCGAGCATAAAAATAATAATGACTGAATCAGTCTTCAAAAATTCTTTAATAAAACTAGTTTGGCCATACATCTTGGACTTGTCAAAATAACTTAAAAGTTATGATATAAATAAAAGCATAATAAAAATAATAATGGCTGAATCATTCATCAAGAATTCTTTAATATACCCAGTTTGGTCATACTTCTTGAACTCTTCAAAATAACTTAAAAGTTATTATATAAATAAAAGCATAATAAAATAGTAATGACTGAATCATTCTTAAAAAATTCTTTAATAAAACTAGTTTGGCCATACATCTTGGACTTGTCAAAATAACTTAAAAGTTATGATATAAATAAAAGCATAGTCCATTGTAGATATTGTTTTTAAAACTCAGTTGTGTTATATAAACATTTACAAGTATGTGTGTGTGTATCTAATGTCTACCCACTTCACTTTGCGTGATTTGGGTTCCGCATACTGCGGATAGATGGCAGGACTGTGACTCATTTTCAAGTTGCACACCATTTCGGAGGGTCACGTTATGCATGATGTGTATCTGTGAAGAGTTACGTCGTGTACTAGGGTAAATATATGTGTAAGTGTAAGTGTTGGTGTAAGTGTAGTGTAGGGAATGAGTGAGGATGATGATGTTGAGGAAGGGAGAAGGGGAAACCCGGTGCCGGCACGTAGCCTACTCCTGTTGAATAACACCAGGGGGGCCGCCAGGCTTAACGTCCCCATCCGACGGACGAATCACTATCAACGTGACACATGCTTTCTCTTCACTGCGGAGAGATTTGGGATTTAAGCCAGGCGCATTGGTGCACAATCTAGTGATTAGAAGTTGTGCACCGCCATCTCTCCTAGTCCCGAGGTAGAATTTTACATGAAAATCTGTGACCCCGCCGGGAATCGAACACGGGCCGGCTAGTCTGGAGGCAGACGCGCTACCACAGAGCTAACTCTGTGGATAACATTTACAAGTTAAGCGTTGTCAAAAATCTAATCTTCCTTCTTAATTGATTTTCAGATGAATAATAATAATAATAATAATAATAATAATAATAATAATAATAATAATAATAATAAATAATAATAATAATAATAATAATAATAATAATAATAATAATAATAATAATAGCAGTCATGAGCAATTTAAAATATACTTTACAGCTTCATAACTTCGGAATATACTAGTAAATCTGGAGATAAAATTAAGATTATGATTACATATTACGCGTAACTTCAGAATAAAGAAGCAAATATTATGACACAACATATAATCCATGAATTATTGGAAATTGCCATCTTCTAAATCCATTTCAGCCCTTAAACTTAACTTTGTCGTAGGAAACAAATTTCTCATTAGTTGTTGTTCAGGCAAATTATAGCGTTAAGTGAGGTAATAAGGTTGGTCTTCACGTTATTTGGATCGTACTAGCTTCTGGCTAAGTTACGACTCAAGTGTAAGTTATGTAGTGTCTTTGAACATAAATTCTGCGTTTTAGTTTTCGTGACGTTCATGAATACGGCCTCTTGTGTGGGAAATTTATTGCAAAAAGATCAGCTTAGATATAGTGTAAGTAAGTTCCAGATTTAATGAATATATATCGGACACAAAATGTTTCAATTGCTGAATTTGTGTGACTATTTCGTTTTCACTGACGTCACACTACTTTTTACCAATAAAACTGTAATGAAAGGACGTCTTTCAATCAATCAGTCATACATCGCGATCATTTTTATCGCATTTATCATTTGTTTAATTATATCGCATGGTCGTTCTTTTGTTTATTTTTTTCACGTAAATCGATGAGCATTTGTTTCCATTGTTTGGCAAATCATTTCAAATCTGCATCTTCATCTTCAAAAACAGAAAATTTTATCTAAAGAAAATTACACTCCAGTCATGCACAATTTTCATTAAATTAATGACTAATCAGGTTATTTGTAATTATTCAAGAAATGTTTAATTAAGATTATGGTTTCAGGAGAAAATGTTATTTTCCAAAAGAAACCCTATTACAAATTAAATTTTTAAACCTGTATTCGGAAATTCTCAATTGGCATTACTGAATAACATTCAATTTCTTTATTGCATAATCGATATTCATCTATTTCGACTTCACAATGTCTGAATAGGTTAACATTCAACTAAATATACAATTATTAAACATTTGTGAAATTTTAAATATGTTATTTAAATTTTTGTTTTATTCATGAAATAGTTATTCAATGTTTATTTTTTATTTCATCATCGTTAATTAAAACGTTTCTTGTTTATTTCATCATCCCTAATTAAAACTTTTCTAACACTTGTTTATATTATTTAGGTTACTGTTTGTTATAGCTAAATGGTATGTAAATTTTGTCTATTATAATAGGCACAAGTATTTTGCAGTCGATTGTTTAAGGCGTCTACCATGATTGTAACCTACCTACTTGCTCTTCTTTGATATATCCTCACAAGTTAAATATTTAGGCATTATTATTGACCAACATTTAAAATGGGACAAGATTGTTTTCTATTAACAGATTTAAAAAATCCATCAAATTTTCCATTCTACGTTGATTTACCTGTTTATGTTCTGGATGATTGAGCTCTGTTTCAATCAATAATTCAGTTTTAATTTTAGGTGAAACTGAATCAAAAAGTCTCCTTGACTTTAAATCTGCTCCAAAAAAGAGTTATCAAAATTTTCTATATAAACCTTTTGATTACAAGAAAAATTAATTTTTCAGGAATTTGCCGTATCAAATCTATAACAAATTTATAAACAAAATTGCTGATTTAACTTCCATAAAAACCATCAATAAATTTAAATATGATCCTCATAATACATTTGAAGACAGTTGTATTTTCGTAAGTCAATTAATATTTAATTGTATTGGCAGTACTTTTTACTTATAATACATTAATATAGCTTACTTCTAATCGTGTAATAGTCAATTTAAAAACAAATCAGATTAATTATTTAATTGTTTAGATAATTGAGTTAAAATTGTTACTCTAATATTCATGTACTTCTGTATTTTCTATTTGTAAAAACCCTTTATTACATGCTGTATGTATTTTACCATTTATTAATGTGATTGTGCTCAATGAACTGGATAGTGTGATATATTTTGTATAACCTGAACTGCGCACTAGTCACGATTCTACTCTTTCGTACAATGCCTAATGTAGCTCAAGTGTACAGTTAATAAATATTATTATTATTGAATGGCATTATTATTATTATTAGTATTATTATTATTATTATTTTATTATTATTATTATTAAGGCGTATTAAGATCTACTTCCCTTCTGAAGGAAATCATGTTATGAATTCCTATCTCCATTAAAAGTCTGTGGTCCTTTTCTAAGTTTGAAGCCGCGAACCTCGGAATGCCAACTGCTAAACCAACAAATACGACGTTGTTTAAGGTTATTTATATTCCTATTATATTCATTTTTTTCGTTTAAAAATATTGTATATTTATGCTCTGTCAAATATATTGCAGTGTTGAGTTCATTGCGTATATTTATTTCATTTAAGTCATTGACTAACTTTCAATTAACTTATCCTTAGAACAGTTACTTAGTAAAAAATAAAGGAACAGTTGAAAATGTGTTTGTTGCAAGGTTGTGTAAAGGTCAAGGAACGTGTTAACATGTCGTGTATTACAATATTTGCATAAAAGACTGAGAAAACAAGACATTAGTATTACGTCATCTTGTTGGATTCGACGATTTGGCTTCCATCTTCCTTGAAGATGAATTAAAAGCGAATTTTGTTATTTATTCCAAATAACTTAATACGTATAGCTGATGGCTCAGACGTTTGAGCATGAAATCAACTGTTAGAAAATTACTCTAAGTAGAAACATAACTCAGTATTCTTTTTCTGAAACAGTTCCAAACGTTGTTATGAAGTACAGGAATAGTTTCAAATCTTCACGACAATTGCGTTCTTTCGGTGTTCATCGCCTCTTACTAGAATTTCTTAAGCTGTGCGTTTCTATCAGTGGAGAGAGTAACTATCTAAACTAAATTATCCCTTATCTATTTTCTAGCAGTGTTAAGGCTTATTCACAATGAAAATTAAACATGTTGTTGTTTTCTAATGCCAGGCGTTTGACAATAAAGTTATTTGACCTCTTGCACTCCAATATTTTTCAAAGATATTATCATGACCAGCCACTGAAGCAGAGATTCTGAGGTGTTCCGAATCTATTTCTTGGTTTTAGTTGCACAATGGGCAGTTAGGGGACTGATATATTCCAATTCTATGCAGGTGTTTGGCCAAACAATCATGGCCTGTTGCCAATCTAAATGCAGCTACAGACGATTTTCGTGGTAAATCGGGAATTAACTGTAGATTTTGATGCAGAGAGAAAACAGATGCAGAAAATTAAACATAACGTAAGCGTTAACTTAAAAATGTAAACATTACGGTAAAATCAAGAACATTCACGATGGGAACATAAACATAACCGCAAAGATACTTGGTAACCATGGAAACATAACAACGACATCATTTCCTCATATTCTGTCGTATACTTTAGCGCTCTACGATTGTGTACTGTTTGTGAATCACGTAAGCATAAGCATTAAAGTTTGGAGTTTGCAAACTTTCATGTTAACGTCTAACGGTAATGTTAATGTCAATGTTTATGTGAATCATTGTGAATGATCTCATTTGGTAACCTGGACGCAAACTTCTGTGTTTATGTTACGGTTATGTTTAATTTTCATTGTGAATGGGCCTTTAATGATAAACCATTCTATAATTTTTATACCAGACTTATGTAGAGCTGAGACAGAAAACGTTACAAATAAACCATGTATAAGCGATGGGCGTAAAAACAGTGTATAACTATAGATGGGAATTATTTTGCATTAGTTATACACACGAAACTCCCTGCTTAAACGTTGTATACGGAGAAAAAAATGGCCGCCTCTCTAGCAGCTGTTCGTATTGATTGTCATTTTATAATGGTTGCCTTGCAACTAGAGAACAGTAAACAAAAGAGCACAGAATAATTAGAACAATTTCCTGGAGAAGAGGAATGTGAAAAAGAGATGTAGAAAAAAATATATTTGAAACTTTATAACATCTACAAAGACTTAAAAAGAAACGCTTTTGTTTTGTCAGAATAGTTGAAAAACGTTCTCACTTCAGAAAAGATATGAGAAGCGTTTTGCCCAGGTCGTCACATCCGGCCAGGCTGTAGTTGGCGACGAGTCAACAGACTCGCTGGCAAAGGTTCAAGCCAGCGCGAGCCACGGGATCGTGCCCAGTAATTATCCGTCTCCAGCAACTGAGCATTGCTCCAGACTGGCTGTGGTCTGTGTATGAAATCATCTATTCCACTTCATACAGAGTGGATATCCAGACATCAAGGGTATCGAGTTTCAAACAGATCGTCTGGCTAAGACTGGGACAGTAAAGTTTCTGAAGACAGGCTGCTGGTGTCTTCTTTGCCTTCGGGAAAGGAGTCGTCACTAGAGTTATTATTATTATTATTATTATTATTATTATTATTATTATTATTATTATTATTATGTATTTTATTATTAACTATTATTATTTTATTATTATTACCACCTCAGGATATACTACAGCATCCAGAATTTTTGTTCCACTTTATATCTAGAACACTTCTGTAAGTTGGTCACATTTCAGTAGAACTTAACTGCCAGAGGTTATGCTTATTATTATTATTATTATTTTATTATTATTATTATTATTATTATTATTATTATTATTATTATTATTATTTGCTTTAGTCATCATGTTCCAACAAAAATATTACATTCATTAATACCTTACATATGGATGTCAGCTTGGTAGACGGAAGAAATAAAACTCCAGTTGGAAAGATAGTAAAGGAAGATATTGAGGAAAATTTATGGACCAATAAAAGATAAAGTTGGATGGAGAATAAGGACACAATACGGAGAGTCCACAATTGGATTAACGGTACATCTAGAGCACTTCTGAAACCAGGTGACATTTCGAATAGATCGGGGCAAGTTACCTGGTTGATGGTTTTTATTTTATCAATTAATATTAGCAAATGCTGGGTAATTATTATTATTATTATTTCATCATTATTATTATTTCATTCAGACGCTAAATAACCTAGATGTTAAAGCAAAAACTAACAGAATAAAATAAAAATACGGAGATAAATCAATTGTACAGGGACATCATTTTATTTTACTAACATTTTTAATATTAACTATGTGGATCACCGCCGTTTGCTACCCCTTCCACGACTGGAGTTCGATGATACTGGCGTAATATACAAACAAAACACTTTACTAGGTATAGGAGGGAAGAAGAGTATCCATTTACGTAAACTAGGAAATATCGCGCTTTTGAGTTTGATAATTTTCATTACGTTTTTGTTTAATCAAAATACAGTACAGTATTAACAATGAGTGTTTTTACTCAGAACTGAGCTTCCATGTTGGCGTATTCATTATGTAACTATATTTTAGAGTTTACAGCACATTAACTTCATTCTCTATTTGTACGCTAAATTGAAAAATAATCATAATATGGATATTTAAACAAAAATTGACCGTTCATTTTGATACAGGCTTCAGTTCTAATGTGCATATTATCGCAATAGACTATTGTACCTAATCCCAATTACCAGTTTCAAACCTTCACTAGTAAGTTTCCTTTTGTTACCTACTATATAAAAAGAGTACCTTACGTACTGTAAATCAATCTTCAGTTCTGTCCTATCCGAAAAGATAAAATTACTAGACATACTTCTACTGTCCGTCCAAGTTTATGTCGTAGGGTCGTTTCAAGGAGGAAATCACGTAACAGTTAATGTACTTGACGAGGCCCTTTTATTTAAGTTATTTTAAACAGTTGTATTATTACGTAGACGTCCAATTCCTATCAGAAATTAATGTTCTGAGAAAAGAGCTAAGTCAGCCCAGCCACTATGGCGAATAAAAGCTTGGGGGAAACCGGGATACGACGTAGGCAAATGGACGACAGTACCTGTGGAAAATGATTCAAAGAAAGCCCTTTCGTCACTGGAAAACGCGAAATATTTTTTGGAACGTACTGTTTACTATGACCGTAAGGCTACTATGACTGTATATGCGGTCTTGGAGGACGGCTGAACTTCATTAGTAGAAGAGGTGGATGGAAATCAGGTACAATAAAAATTGAAGTAAAATAAAATAATGTCCCTGTATAAGAGACCTAATATAGTAACACAGATGAAAGTTAAAAGAATAGAATGGGCTAGACATATGATCAGAATGGATGGTGGCAGAACGATTAAAAAGATTTTTGATGAAAATCCAGGAGGGAGAAGGTACAGAGGAAGGCCAAGGTTAAGATGGTTGGATTGTCTGGAGAAGGACTTGCGAAGGATGGGAGTTAGAAGATGGAGGAAGAAGGCAGAAAATAGAGAGGAATGGGCTGTCATCGTTACGGAATCACTAGCTAAACTTTAAGAGCTGCATGCCAGTAGAAGAAAAAGAATACCTCCTACATGAAACAATTGTGTAGGTATATAAATATGAATTAAAATTTGACATCAGCATTTTTTACATCGATGATCTTAGTGGTCCTGAATAACAAAATATTCAAAAGACATGGCAGGTAATAATATGGATTCTATATTCATTTGTAATTTATCTTTATTATTTCTTATTTATTTTGTTTATTTAAATTTTTTACTGAGACAAATATAGATGATGATGTAGAATCTTCAATGAATCCTTGATTATGCTCAATATAGTGTCACATAACCAATTGAGACGAACCTGCAAATCTTTTAAATAGGTGACCATGTTAATTTTGAAATTGCTCCCCTGCTACCAAATGGTAGATCTAAACCAATAACTGTCCATCTGTCTAGTGGTAGGTTAAGGTTGGGGAGACAAGGCTCGTAGATTGCTTTCTTCTCCTTGTCAACTTCTGTTGCATGATTTAAATCTCTTTCAAAATTAATTGTTGGATCAATGACAAGTGCTATTGTCTCGTGCTTTTTTATCGCAATGATATCAGCTGTCTCAAAAGACCCACCTGAAGACTCACTATGTACATATTATTTGACACTCTTAACACTTCTGCTGTTATGCTACACTGTATTATAAAATGTTGATTTAATGAATTACTTGAAATGTTTAAAATATTTCTCTGTAAGTTCTCCCTGTAGCATTAGTCATGAGCTCCCCTCCTAACTATCCCTTCTTAAGTTATTTCTACTGTAGTTTGTGTTTAAAAGTTTTGTGCGAGATCGTGCGTATTTGCTTGTTTTCCGCACAGAACCAATACGCGGTAAGTGTGAAATACCACATTCAGCATTCCCAACGTAACACACATAACAATTTCCCTCTTCTTACCGCTTAAGCGCGACATTCATTTTACTGCTTTAGGCTTTTAACATATTATTTTTAGAGACATTTAACATAGTAATAATTATAAATTGGAAACTTACCACTGCAATTTCACCTAAATTGCAATGTTAATTATTGTTCTTAAATATTTGCAGAAATTAAGTAAAGTCTACTACTCCACGAAACTTATTCCATTCCTGATACAAGTAACATTAAGGAAGCCGTGAAAAATCAACAAGATTCGAGATGCGGATGTTATTACTGCAATATGTTATATAAATAATATTGTTAAAATATTAAAATGAAAAATAAATCATTACATAACCTTACCGTTTGTTTTAAGTTCGCATTTATAGACTGGGGGAAGACAGACGTATATCACGGCCAGCTGAGTATAGTAAACACAGAAAACATTTTATAGCAACAATGTTGAAGAAAGATATTTTGGTTTTCCGAAGTTGCCGTCATTAAACAGAAACCAACATGAAGATTTCATTGCAACTAATTAGAAATTCGTCTTTCAGGTATGTAATAAACGATCTTCGCACAAAATAATGTACGATACACGAGCGGTATGTTTTTTCATGTTCTCGGAAATTAAAAAAGCTCAACTACGTTTCGCTTTTTCGATCTTTTCCTCGACCATGAAAACGTCAACATACCGCTCTTGTAACGTATATTACTATTGTGTCTGTTACCACTTTCTATGTTTCAAACAGTTTTAATTTGTGAGCTGCGTAATTGACGGGTATGTCGCCGTACACAACTTTGTGTGGCACTCTGTGGCGGAGCGGTGAGCCAGTTATTCTGTGAACTCGTAATTATTTGGCAGGGGTGTACCGGGAAATTACTGCCAGTATGTAAAGCGACCCTTTGTTTGCTAATGCTGCATTGTTCTATGTTAATCTTATTACAAGTGTTTCATCGTTGCCCAAAACCGGACATGAAACTGCAGATGAATCTATAGGACCTGCCTCATTAATTAAGTTAGTGCTTTATTATTATTATTATTATTATTATTATTATTATTATTATTATTATTATTATTATTATTATTGCCAGGAAGTTCATGCCCTAAAGCCTGCTAAATATACATGCAAGTCTGCCTTTAAAAACCTCAAAATATGCCAATAAATATGCACTAATAAATTTCTGTATTTCTTGTTATCACTAATTAATAATAATAATAATAATAATAATAATAATAATAATAATAATAAAAACAAATAATAATAATAAACAAATAATAAATGAAATAACATTATAGGTAAAACTAGATGAGATTAAACTTACATTTACTGTTGAGAGCTGCACACTACTGTGCCGTGAGATTCGCTAGGTGTGCCGCGAGACTTTCAATGCTTCTCTACTAAAAATAATTATAATATTTTCACTTAATACCAGTTTTCAAAAATAGAATATGATACTTTTATTTTAAAAATCCAACTAAGCATTTTTATGCAACATAAAATCAGCTTTTAAAATGTTCTTAAACGGGAAAATATGCCACAATATAAATATCATGAAATATCATGCATTTATAAAAAAAAAAGGCAAAATGTGCAAACATATACAATATAAAATGTAATTTGATAAGCTTAAATTATTTACTAATAGGGGGCGGATGGTGATGACCTAAAAATGTACTTAAAATGATCATTAATATGCCCTTAAACGAATGGAAAAAGATGTGAAATTAAAAGAAAATGACAGTTAAATATTATTCAAAGTACTCGCACTACAACTTGTTAAAAATTAGTCACCTTGTTTCAAGGACTGCCCTGCAAATATCGGAGAGAGGAGGAAACTTCCTGGAATTTGACTAAGATAAAGGAAAGGGCATTAAAACAAAATGGAGGTTTTAAGGAAAAACTATAAATTTTAATGAGAGGTTACAATGTGTTACAATCAGAGGTGGTCCATGTTAGTGCCTTCATTCTCCGTCTCCTCCTCCTTCCGCTCTTCACCTTTGTTACCAGATCTTCCAGATGAGGGAGTGTGAATGACAAAACAAATTGTGGGCGCAGCATGCATTCTTGCAATCTTTGTGTTAAAAATGCTGTCTACTGTCTGTTACAGTACATCCTTTCCGAACCATGTTAGGTTCACAACGTTCTGCCTTGGAAATGGTGAAAGTCTCTCCCTTCTAAACATAAATTCTAAAGACACACTTGTACCGACAAAAGAACAGTAGCGGCCAAAGCCCTCACTTAGGGCCTAAACTAAGCTGCTATCAAGCATTTTATATTACTTTCGTTATGTGAGGTGAAGCCTTCATTGGAATGAGGGATGAACTTCAGAGTTTGTTCCAAACATAAAACTCAAACTTCACTGTTATTCAATTATTCAGCAGGTAATTACTACTGATCTATTCGCTTAGAAAAAGATTTAACAGGCCTATCTGTAAGGAAGAAAGTAAAATGCCTTCCTAATGATCTAAAAGTTCTTCAAAGTATTAAAAATGACCAAAACATTCCGAAAAAATCTAAAATGACCTACTAGTTCAAAAACGTCAAAAATGCAAAAAATGCAATATAAGAAATCATTTTTTATGTTGATATTGCCATAGAAAGAATTTCTGTGTTAATAGGCATCGTCCTAATGTGAAAAATAAGATGATGATTTTTCATCAACATCCGCCCCCTATTTATTAACATAATTCACATTTTCTGAAAGAATTTGATCGACACTCGTAATAACATACAGGATGATTCACGAGGAGTTACCACAACTTACAGAGTTTATTTCCGAAGACATCCTGAGAAAAAATGTCTCATAAATAAGGATTCTCAATATTTTCAAAGTTACATCAATTTGTAGTTTTTCTTTAGTTTTAAGGGTAAAAGAATATTACAAATAGAGAATGGATTATTCAGAAGTATCATTTCCTTAATTGGCTAGTATTCCTCAGTTGCTTTGTACGGATTTTTTTTTTCCAATTTTTAACAAAAAATTACATAATTCTTACGCACTTATCACAACCATTGTTACAAATCATGCGACTTTTAGCAACAACTTGATTCTTTACAGATCAATTTAGCATCCTGATGTACAGTCTTAAAGGGTTTACAAGAGTGGCGTGATTTTAAGAATTGTTGTGGTAAGTGCGTAAGAAATATGCAAATTTGTAATTAAAAATCGGAAAAAAATTATTTAAAGCAACTATGGAATTTATAACACATTTTTAGCTTCAGAATACTATCCAATCAAAGACATACTTTTCAATAGTTCATTTTCTATCTTTAATATTCTTTCACCCTTAAAACTACAGAAAAAAGGTATTTTACAAACAACTTCAAATTAGTGTAACTCTAAAAATATTGAGAATAGAACCCATGTTTATATGATTTTTTTGCTCAGAACGTTGTCGGAAATATGCTGCGTAAGTGGCGGTAACTCTTCGTGAATGTATATTACGATATTCAAAGAGAACTGAATTTTCAGTAGAATACAGCACGTTGCGAGTGAGGTTTATTGTCAACTATTTGACATTAATAGAATGGAATTCTGTTTCTATGATGATAAGTTGATAATGCAAATAAATATATATATATATAACTTTTTGTAATAGTTTAAATTGGTTTATTTTACGACGGTTTATCAATTGCGATGGTTTTCTAGCATCTGTGTGAGATGAAGGTGATAATTCCGGCGAAATGAGTCCGGGGTTCAGAGCGAAAAGTTATTCATTAATGTGTTCGGAAAAAATAAATATTAATAATAATAATAATAATAATAATTATTATTATTATTATTATTATTATTATTATTATGATTTATTTAACCTGGTAGAGTTAAGGCCATACGGCCTTCTCTAACACTCAATCAGGTAACGTGTCCCAACTAGGATATGAACCCGTGGCCGCTCGTTTCACGGTCAGACATGATAGCCGTTACTCCACAGCGGTGGACTTTATAGTAGTAAATAAAAAATATTATTGCACGCATTCTTTAATGCATCACTAATGTTATTATTTTTATTAATTAATTCTAGTGTTTGAAGTGTACATATGTGTAACTCATATTGCCTTCTTTATTATTTTCACTTCGTCTTCCACACTCTCAATCAGCTGTGAAAGAGGGGTCAACTTTTCCAGCGTTTTGTTAGCAATATTTTGACTGCGTTGTCTCTTCCTGAAGATGTCCGGCAATTTGGGAGCAGCGTGCGCCCCATGGGGCCCTCCTGCGGGGCGGGCGGCAGGTTTATTGTCAACTGGAAATAACTCTGACAATTTATTTACCTTATGAGTCAGAGAACCCGGGCGTTGAACTCTTAGCGACAACTCGTGGTCCGGGATCCGATGTCTCCGTCCAAGTTGAATGTCATATCCAACCTCACGAACGAAGGCGATAAAATTAGTGCTGTCGATCGATCAAAATATTTAATCGATTAACTATTTGAATTTAATCGATTAATCGATAGCTTAATCGAGTTTTGATTGAGTTGAAAAAATGTTTTAATATACTGTAATACACAATTATTGTTAAATTTAACTTCTGTTCGGTGATAAGCATAAGCATTAAATGTTGTATATCTGTATATATTGTATCGTTACATTACAAAACAACTATTTTAATTACTTACTAACATATTTATTCTGAGGCTTATAATTTATTGTGTCAATTTCTCCGGGAATTTTTTAGACAAACATAAATAACAAAAAGTATGAACACTCACCTAGTTAATACTGCTTCATTCATGATTTTAAACATGTGAGTGCATTCACATGCTCCGAATTAAGTGCGCTCTATGTTTAGTAACAATGTTTCCTGCATCTCTAAACACGAAAAAAATTCTGTCTAGCACTTCTCCACGATCGTTCAATTTAAATCCAAACGTATCACCGAGTTTACCTCTCAAATTCTCATATGACATAATGGAGTTTACACTTTTCACAGACCACAGAAAACTGATTTTGTTTTTCTTTATCAAACTAAACACACAACCTTCATATACAAACTCAGTACAGAAACTGCAAGCACCTGCAAAATCACAGCGGTCGAAACAGAAGGCTGGCTCCTATTGTAATCCGAATTACCAGGTTTTAGAAAAAGAAGATAGTTACCTACGCTCTCACTTGCACACAGTGTAGACATGGCTATTTTAAAAGGAATGAGGGGACGAATCCCAGAAAAGTATGTATTTCATATGCTAAGAAGATGAGCTGACAACAAGATGGAAGTTTTCTTGGAAAATCATAAAACTTAATAAGGGTTTCGCATTGTGTTTCAATTTTCAATAGATGTAGACTAGGTCACTGTCCTCATACCTTCATCTCTTTCTGAAGTGTTTGTGCAAAGATTTTCCCTACGCTACTTGGTTTACAGTTAGAAAATGACAGTACTATTATGCTTTTAAGTAAGCAATTTCCGAGAGAGATATTGTCGGAATTTTTAGGATGAATTTGTATTAACAAAATAATAATTAATATCAACTACAACCGATTAATTTTAATCGATTCGATTATTTGATTAAATTTTTGATCGATTAATATTACAACAGAAATTAATCGATTAATCGATTAAATCCTACAACACTAGATAAAATGCATTCGAGAGAGAGGCGTTACAGAATTAAGTTCTAAACTCAACGAACTTCCTAAGGGATTTCAGATGTAATGTGTTTGAGGGGACATTACCAATTTTAAGACCTTTGTCCCGCATCTCGTCTGTATGTCTTTCAGGCTTTGATCTTTCACATAAAAACACACCTATGGGCGAATCCAGATATGCATACTATATAGTATAGTGTGTTAGTTGGTAAGCCGGAGGGAAAAAGACCTTTCGGGGGGCTGAGACGTAGATGGGAGGATAATATAAAAATAGATTTGAGGGAGGTGGGATATGATGATAGGGACTGGATTAATCTTGCACAGGATAGAGACCGATGGCGGGCTTATGTGAGGGCGGCAATGAACCTGCGGGTTCCTTAAAAGCCATTTGTAAAGTAAGGTGACACTTTTAGTAAATCTGAAAACAATATGTAATTGCAGAAGGAGTGAATACTGAGCATGTCAATTTGCAAGGTGAAAGAGTCATTAGTTGCTGAGAAAAATAATATTGAATTTTCCTAACTTTTGGTGTTAAAACCTGTATATCCCCCCACTTAATTTTGTATAAATATCAATATCAAAATATAGTTAAAGTTATGAAATTTAAGCTCAAATGTGTGTCGAAATGATTACCTAGCTTTTCTGTGAGTTAACACACACAGAGAGACTAGTTTTCCCCTTTTCCAACAGGATTCTGCGAGAGCACTTACAGCGCACTAGAGGGAAATTTATTTCTATTTACCGTCACTTCTCGATGGTAGTCTTAACGCCTTGTTGGCTATATGTCGGAAGTAAACCCCTTATTAATTGTATTGTATTTATTAACATTCCATGGTATTCATACATTAATTTACAGCTAGAATATGGAACAAGTAAAAAAAAAAAAACTTAATACTATTATAAAGTCTTAATTTATAGTCACAGTCTAGATGAAATATATACAGACGAGATTTACAATATAGTCTACTAGTACAACACATAGTTTTAGTATCAATTTCATGAAGTGTTATTGAATGTCATGAATTCACCTACAGAATAGAAAGCGTGAGAAATTAGGTACTTCTTTAATTTGGCCCTAAATAATTTTATGTTTTGAGTTTCATTTTTTATAGCGATAGGGAGGCTATTAAAAATTTTTACTGCCATATAACCACTCCTTTTTGATAGCACGATAGACTTGCCGATGGAGTATGAAAGTAAAATTTTGACGTGTATTTATGCTATGAACTGTTGAATTAGTACTTATATCTAATTTTATTACAAAATTCTCCTGAGGAATAAGGAAAATCCTCAAATGGCCCTTAAGAGTAGGTAATAACATCTACAGCTACGGATCAACTCTGATTGACCCCACTGTAGCCGATCTATTGACGCTGTACCTAGTTTAATTCCTAGCAACAAAATCTCTATCAAATACGACAAGTTGTAAGCGATAGGCAAGACGGCGCATGCGGTCTCTTGCAGACTATTTTCGTGACCATGTAGTGACCGCCTAAACCGTGTTCTTAATTTGTCCACCAACTCGTGGCCGCTTCGAAATAAATCGATAGAGTAATCGATGCGAATTAAACATAATAATAAGCTATTAATTCCGGGCGACGACGAGCTACAGCGCGGATTCGCGTGGTGTTATTAAATTAAGTTTGTCACTTGCGTAATGTATGGGGACTCGATCCTCCCCGGGCACCGTGCAGCATGGCTGCCATCCATTACAACATGGCGATGTTGCGCATCGCTAAAACATCGGAGCGGAATATAAATCTGGGAAGGCTCTCCGTGACCTGCGTCAGAGGTGAGGCTAAGAGCGGCGTATGTTGCCCTTGTGAGCGGAGAACAAAGCAAACAGCTTTGAATACGAGTACAGTGTTTTGTTTAACGACGCTTTTAAGTTGTAGAGATTATTTCAGCATCGAAATTCAATGTGGAAGAGAAATTTTATCTGGCGTTCTTTATCGCCACTAAAAATATTGTATCATTATTCATTTAAATTAAAACAGATTCTAGTCCAAAAACTCTTTCTATCTCATTTATTTATTTATTTATTTGTTTATTTAGTTGTTTTTATTTATTTGTTTGTGTTTATTTATTTATTTATTTATTTATTTATTTAATCTGGTGGAGTTAAGGCCATTAGGCCTTTCTGTACCACACCACCAGAATACAAATATACAACAACAACAAAATTGCCGTGAGAAGAAAAAGAAATAAAATACAAATACAATAAACACAGATGCAAAATATATTTTGACAAGAAAAATACATTGTACAAAAATTAAGTCACAATAGGTACAAAAAAGTACTTACAAATGACTTTTAGATAACTATCCTCCTCACATAACCAATCGGTCTCATATCCAGCAAGATTAATCCAGTCCCTTCCAGAAATATGTCCATCTTTTCCAGTCAAAGATTTTCAATATTGAATCATATTTTCGGCGTCTCCAAAGGTGTTTTTCCTCCGGCCTCCAAACTAACATACTATATGCATTTCTGGATTCTCCCACCTGCGTGCTTCATGCTCTGCCCATCTCAAAGTCTGGGCTTTTATTCTTAATTATGAAAACATCATTTCTGTTAGGTATTGGACGTTTATTAAGATCAACTGTTTAAAATAATCAAATCAAAAACTGGTCACGTGATTTCCATCTTTTTATGATCCTGCGGCATAACCACTTGGGACAGTAGATATTGTCTGAGTAATTTTATCTGTGCGGGCGCTGAAGTGAAGATTGAATTTACATTATATCGTAATATTGTGCTTTTTAGAGTAGGTCTAATGAATTATTTGAACATCAATTAGTGTACAGCCAGGACAAACTGGCAAAAAATTTCATTTCAACAGCCTCAATTCTTCTCTGCGATAATATGCCTGTAAAACCCAGTTCTCACCATTTTCAAAAATGTGGTAAATATCCATCACTTTATAATTAAAACTTTAGTAATGTTTCTTTAACTTTCCTTCCTAAAGTTGACGTATTGTTCCACAAAAATAATAAAAGCACTGCATAATCATCTATTTTCGCTCTGGATAACTCAGTTCGTGAGTAAAAATTTGAACGTGTTAATACTTGTTCTATGTTTTTTCTTTAAACAAAAACCTAATTAAAATAATCGAACTAAAATCGCCATTTCTTTTGTTTTATCTGTAAATGGATGAATTATATTTCTTCCTCCTTCAAAATGATTTGTTTGTGTTTTTCGTTACGCTGACAATATCATCGACTGCAGTCATGGAAGGGGGTAGCAAACTGTACATTGTTCCCTAATTAAAATGTTTAATATTAAAAAAGTTTTATTAAAAATAAAAATGATGACTCTGAAAATGATGTGATATGATATACATTGCCGGTCAAAAGTTTATTAGCCATTTTTTTGCAACTATCTTTATTTTAATCTGTAAAACATTATTTCTGAAAACTAAATGACGTTTTGAAAATATATGTTTTCTCTTAAATTATGATATGGTCCCAGAATATTCAAAACGAAATCCCTGTTTTAATCCAAATCCGTAGTCTGTGAGAAATGATGGCAAAAAATTTCACCGTTTTTGTATATTTGATGTCAAATTTACATCCATATAATTGCCTTTTCTAAAATACCAGATACAAAAAGCACAAATGCAAAAAGAGAAGATGACAAAGAAAATACAGGTACAAAAATAAAATCACAATGGTTACAAAAATGTACTTAAAATGGCTTTTAGATAACCCGGATGTTCATTGCCGCCCTCACATAAACCCGTCATCGGTCCCCATCGTGAGCAAGATTAATCCAGTCTCGAATATCACATCCTATCTACTTCAAATCTATTTTAATATTATCCTCCCATCTAGCATCATTAATGAAATCTCTCCAAAGGTCTTTTTTCATTGTATCCCAGCTAACACAATTCATATTAATTCTTCGCTTCCTGACACACTTTCTGATTTCTTATTTCCTGCTCATCTCAAACGTCTGGATTTAATGTTCCTAATTATGTCAGGTGAAGAATACAATGCGTGCAGTTCTGCGTTTTAGTAACTTCCTCCATTTTCCTGTAACTTAATCCCTTTTAGCCCCAAATATTTTCCTAAGTACCTTATTTTCACACACCTCTGTTCCTCTTTCAAAGTGAGAGTCAAAGTTTCACAACTATACAGTACAACCGGTAATATAACTGTTTTACAAATTCTAACTTTCAACTTTTTTGAGAGCAGACTGGATCACAAAACTTCTCAATCGAATAACAACAGGCATTTCCCATATTTATTCTGTGTTTAATTTCTTCCCGAGTGTCATTTATATTTGTTACTGTTGTACCAAGATAGTTGAATTCTTCCACTTCTTCAAAGGATGAATTTCTAATTTTTATATTTCCATTTTGTACTATGTTTTGATCACGAGATATAATCATGTACTTTGTATTTTCGGGATTTACTTCCAAACCTGTCTCTTTACTTGCTTGAAGTAAAATTCCCGTGTTTTCCCTAATAGTTTGTGGATTTTTTCCTAACATATTCACGTCATCCGCATAGACAATTCCAAACCCTCTCTGTTATCCTGGACTTTCCTAATGGCATATTCTAGAGCAAAATTAAAATGTAAAGGTGATGGTGCATCTCCTTTCTTAAGCTCTCAGTGAATTGGGAAAGCATCAGACAGAAACTGACCTATATACGGACTCTGCTGTGTGTTTCACTAAGATACATTTTAATTAATCGAACTAGTTTCTTGAGAATACCAAATTCAATAAGAATATCATATAATATTTCTCTCTTAACGGAGTCATATGCCTTTTTGGAATCTGTGAATAACTGATGTACTGTACCATTATACTCCCATTTTTCCTCCAATATCTGTGGAATACAAAAAAATCTGATCAATAGACGATCTATTACACCTAAAACCACACTGATGATCCCCAATAATTTCATCTTTATATGGAGTGAATCTTCTCAAAAGAATATTGGACAAAATTTTGTATGATGTCAACAAAAGTGATATTCGTCTAAAGTTACTACACTTTAGTCTTTTCACCCTTTTTAACGACAGGTATTATTATTATTATTATTATTATTATTATTATTATTATTATTATTATTATTATTATTATTATTATTATATTTGTAGTAGGTAGGGACAGAAAATGTTGACGACTTCAGTCTTTCTGCTCCTTTATAGACAATTCCAAACCCTCTCTGTTATCCTAGACTTTCCTAATGGCATATTCTAGAGCAAAATTAAAATGTAAAGGTGATAGTGCATCTCCTTTCTTAAGCTCTCAGTGAATTGGGAAAGCATCAGACAGAAACTGACCTATACGGACTCTGCTGTATGTTTCACTAAGATACATTTTAATTAATCGAACTAGTTTCTTGAGAATACCAAATTCAATAAGAATATCATATAATATTTCTCTTAACGTGACTTTTCATATTGTCTTTTTGGAATCTGTGAATAACTGATGTTCTGTACCCTTATACTCCCATTTTTCCTCCAATATCTGTGGAATACAAAAAAATCTGATCAATAGACGATCTATTACACCTAAAACCACACTGAAGATCCCCAATAATTTCATCTTTATATGGAGTGAATCTTCTCAAAAGAATATTGGACAAAATTTTGTATGATGTCAACAAAAGTGATATTCCTCTAAAGTTACTACACTTTAGTCTTTTCACCCTTTTTAACGACAGGTATTATTATTATTATTATTATTATTATTATTATTATTATTATTATTATTATTATTATTATATTTATAGTAGGTAGGGACAGAAAATGTTGACGACTTCAGTCTTTCTGCTCCTTTTATTCGGACATTTCTCCACTGTTACCGTACACTCATTTCATCTCCCCTGAATAGTTCCTCTAAGTGAAAATGAATGTTAAATACAGACTTTTAATTGCAGTTTGCGATTGCTTCTTTAGATTACACGATAGAGTTTCAGTGTTCTTTCTTGTGGATGCTGTGAGTTCTGATGGGTGTTTATAACGATGTCAGATGTGTGAATTTTATGGCGCGGGTAATTAAGTAATTTCATGTTGATATGGTTTTGGCGAATCTCCAAATCGGGGGACATTTGACTTGGGATTGCATCAGCGTGTCACTTGTAATTTATTCTTTTGTTTATTTTCTCGTCGGATGCTGGATGCAAAGGCACGTATCAGATGGTGTGACTCGATTTTCTTTTCCTGTGTGTAATATCTAATTTTGTTGAAGGCTCCGTCATATCTCAATCAGAGGACGAGTTCTCAAAGTCGTCTTCTTCCAGTTGACCTTTGCTGCGGATTAAATGGGATACGAAACATTGGAAAAGTGTTTCATTCTACACAGTTCAAACACCCGTTCACGTCTTAGAAAATTCTACGGGAAGACATGAAACATAATCGGTATAAAATTTACATTAGGACTCAGTTTCTTCAACCTTTGTTAAAATGCACCTAACATAGTGTTAATTAACTGTAAGTTAAAAGTGTAAATTGCTGTTAAAAATGTTGCGTTTCTTCAACTTTACATTTCACATTTTAACATTCTGTTTGTTAACTCTTTGTTAGGATCAGAGATTCTAGACTTTAACCATAATACTGGTGACAGCCTACAGTACTAATCGCGATTAGCACTTATCGCGATCAGGTTCGATCGCGATTACTAGAAATGTGGTGACACACTAGGTCGCGTCTGGTCAACAGCTGAATTACCATAGAGGAAACAATTTTCTCTATGTACATACGTATATGTTTGTTTCCCTCCTGGACAACACCTGAAGTTCATACTTTCTTTTGATGTTTGTTCATTGTTTTCTTTTCCTTTTTTGTTGGTTCTTGCAGCTTGATATGGGAATTTATTTGTCAAAATAATTATATGCTTTACAATGTAAACTGATACAATTTATATCATTACTATTTATATTATTTTGAAAAGAGATTTTATAACCTATAAAATTTATATCATGATGCCAAAAATTTATATTATTTTGTAATAAAGCATATTTTTTAAATCAACCCTAACCTCAACGATAGCTTCTTAATGGAGACTGAAATTGAAAATCTGAAAAAGAAACCAGTTCCAGTTTGCAATCCATTATTTATTGAAATGAAACATCTTTCAGCAGCCTTCTATTGCTCTCTCTCTCTCTCTATAGTTCGTCTGTCATTTGTTAATATATTTCTTTTTATTTTTCTCACATCTGCATTAAATTTCCTCACTACGTCTAATAGACAAATTCATTTTTTAACCATTCATTTTCGTTTCTATTTCATATAATATAATGGAAGGGGCAACAAAATTCCAAAGAAGAAGCTATCACGACTGCCTAAATAATATAAATCAAGGTGATTCAAAACCAAAGATTACTAAAATGTTACTTTCGTCCACTGGGCCGTGCATCAGCGCTATTATCTTGTCCTGGAAACAGGATTTAGCTCCTGATCGCGATCGGGACGGTGACACACTGCAAACCCGATCGCGATTAGGTCGATAATCGCGATTAGTGACTGTAGTCTGTCACCAGTATAACCTATAACCAAGTATAGGCTCAATTTTGTTTTCTGAACTCTGACAATTGTGATTCTCGCTTGTTTTCGTTGTTAGATTCAGAGAGGATAGAAGTCTTTCTATTCTCTCAGGTTTGATTTATGCTTCTTTCTGTCACCTTTATCACAATAGTGTAGCGGCGTATTGCCGTTCTGGTATTGCTGTTGTGAAATGGAAAACACTGGAACAAAAGGGGGAAAAAAGTGAAATTATCGCGTTAAAATAATTTAAAAAATATGAACTTCACCAATATTGACATTCTTTCGTTTATATTTTTAAAAATTCCAAAATAACCTGACGTGACACAGAAAACCTGAGTGAAGATTAGAATTCAGGATACTTCAGTTACCTAGAAACAGACATAAAAGTTAGATTATCGCTTTGAAGTATTTTTAAGAAATTGTGAACGTCGCCAATTTTTATCTTATTTCATTTCAATTTTTAAAAATTCCAGAAATGCCTAGCATGATACAAAAATTCTCGATACAGATTCGAATTCAGGACACTTTATTTAATTAGAAACAATCATAAAAGTTATAGACTACAGTGTTAAAATAATTTAAAAGTAAATGAACTTCGCCAATTTTCATGTTCTTTTGTTTCTCTTCTTAAAAAATCCAAAATAACCTAACATGACACAGAAAACCTTAATACATATTAGAATTCAGGACACTTCAATTAACTAGAAACGGTCATAAAAATTAGATTATCGTTTTAGAGTATTTAAAAAATAGTGAACGTCGCCAATTAATACGTTCTTTCATTTCTATTTTTAAAACTTCCACAAATACCTGATGTGATACAAACAATCAGAGTACAGATTCGATTTCAGCACACTTTGATTAACTAGAAACAGTATTAAAAGTTAGATTATCGCTTTAAAATATTTAAAAAGTAATAAGAAAATAATTCGCCAATTTTGACTTCTTTCGTTTATATTTTAAAAAATTCCAGAAAAGCCTGCCATGATACAGAAAATCTGAATACACATTCGGATCCAAGATACTTGGACTAGAGTCATAAAAGTCAAATTATCGTGTTAAAATATTTATAAAGAAAATTGTGAACTTCACCAATTTCGATGTTCTTTCGTCTATATTTTTAAAAATTCCAGAAGAGTTTAACATGATACAGAAAATCTGAATACACATTCGGATCCAGGACACTTTATGTAACTATAAACGATCATAAAAGTTAGTTTATCGCTTAAAAATATTACCAAAATCATGAACTTCGCGAGTTTGGTATTTTTTTGTTTCTATTTTTTAAATTTCAGAAAAACTTGACTTGATGCAGAAAATATGTATACAGATTCGGATTCAGGATACTTAAATTAACTAGAAAGTCATAAAAGTTATATTATGGCATTTAAAGAATAATAAACAAATTAACGGCAATATTGAAATTCTTTCATTTTTTATTTTTAAAAAGTTCAGAAAAGCCCTACGTGATGCAGAAAACCTGAATACAAAACCGATTTCAGGACACTTTAATTAACTAGAAACAATAATAAAAGTTAGATTATCGCATGAAAATAATTTTAAAATATATTAACTTCGCTAATTTTGACGTTCTTTCGTTCATATTTTTAAAAATTCCAGAAAAGTCTGACATAATAAGAAAACCTGAATACAGACAGCTTTGCATTCAGCGCACTTTAGTTAGCTAAAAACATCCACTTTTGCTCATGAAACATGAATAAAGTTTTAAAATGCATACCAGTCTAATCGAGCCCAATTTTAAGAGTATCAAAGCTTATGCCCTAATATGAATCGTATGTAGAGAAAATTTTCAGACGAAGTTATTAAATAGACACGCAATTTCTAAAGATTCTAAGGATAGAAAAACGTTCTTAAATCGTCTGAGGCTCCGTTGTACCTTACGGTAGCGTCTGAAACTTCCCCGACGCACAGACTGCTTTCAAGGGGGGTCTTGTAACAATCGGGCCCCTCGCTGGGTGCAGGTCCCCCCCTCCTCACCGATATCGTATGTCTGCCTCGCCCCATGCACGCAAGATACGCCCCACAATTCAAACTGGAGGTTTACAACGCAACATTGAATGTGCATCTCTCTCTTCTTTAATTCGGTTCTTGGTCGCCATTGCCATCTGCTTGAAGAATGCATATTTTCGCTTCATTCTAAAACATTGTCGAGCGGTTTGGTAGAAAATTTTTGTTCTAGCAATTCACTCTGGATAAAAACTCATCGATGTATTCATTGAAGTTCACTTTCTGTCCTCCGCTATATTCGAACGTTTTAGACTACAGATCTAGCCGTACGGTTTTAACAGGGAAGAGAAGATTGTGCCCTTTATATCGATCTAGATAAAAGGCCATCTTCCTTACAGTGACTACTTTGTATGTGAACCCAGCGAATAGGGATTATAAAGAATGGACACTGAGCGAATTTTCCTGTGTTTTGTTTCTCTGTGCGCCAGCGGTTAGTTCCACTTTCAAGCGCTAGAGGTAGTGTAATCGAGCATACGCTAAGATAATAATTGAGAATAGAGTTGGGGTACAGGACCCAAACATCGCCTACCTTATTGCATAATCCAGTAACGCTTTGCTTCAAATAAATTCAAGTTAAGAGCTTTTCCTTATTTCTCAGTGACAAACTAGTTGTAATAATAATATTTTATATTTCAGGTATAATACATTATATTATAAAATAATATAATATGTATCGAATTCGTTTAATATTTGTATATAATATAATATAGGTATATGGTTTTACTTCTCGTAAGAGTTTTGTTTTTCCATTTTCAGCGCTATCAAATCATTACATATTTTAATTGTTGTTGGGGTCAACGTCTCAACTCTCATTATAAAGGAACTCTAGAGTCTAGACATTACAGTTAATGAAGGATGTATTATTTTATGGATCCAATTTATTTTATTTGAGTACATAATGTACCTAGATGTATTAATTGTATGTGTTATATTTCCGCTGTGTCGACTGCAAGCTAGTGTGATGTCAGCGCCAACTCTAGGGAGAAAGCAGAATCTCACGCTTTAGCTGGCTTGAAGGTCATTGAAATCAGTCCGGCTATATCAAAGGTACCGACGCGAAGTATCCATTCTTTATAATCCCTATTCGCTGGTGAACCCTTGATGAAGGGGATTGAGTTTCCTGGCATTTCGAATGATGTTATCATATTGATTTGGAGAATAAATCCGATCTAATTTTCGAAATTGTCATTTAATGACTGAAAATGTTGTCACATGGCAGGAAACTGTGATCTCGGGTTTATGCCAATGCAATATTGAGTACAAAAAGATAATTCCTGGAATGTTATCCTTCTTCCACTCAACTAAAGCTTCAATTCTGGGTTTAATAACGATATGAGGCTGGAATATTCCCCTTTTTACACTCATTGGATAGCTTAAGCTAAAATCTAAAAAATAGTTATTCCAGTTTAATTTCTCAATTTTTTTTTAATTTTATTCTTTTTCCACTCACCGGTTCAGTTGAGTTATACAGGGTGGACCACTCGAATGTGCCTAATTTCAATTGTATGTGACTGGTAAACGATTGAAGATAGAAACCTACAGTAACGTTTATATGAAAGGAAAACTCAACAATTTCGATATGCGCATTACCATATCTGTACATGAGCTCCAGCTGTCACTGTGACGATATCGAGGCGATGAACGATTTCTTGCCAAGCACGTTGGAGCATGTCTTCTGGAATGCTCTCAATAGCCTCTATGATGCGCTCCCGAAGATCACGAAGGTCCTGACTGGGATGGCGTATACTTTACCTTTGACGTAGCCCCAGAGAAAGAAATCAAGGGGTGTTAAATCTGGAGATCTAGGGGTCAAGCGATCGGTCCTCCCCTACCAATCCAACGGACATAAAATCAGGCTCAGCGCCGAGACGTTCTAGCATCGTATTGGCGAATTCCAGTCGTTTGGGTTTGTCATCCGGCTCCAGACGTTGCATTAACTACACTTTGTATGCGTACAGTTTGAGACGTTTGTGGACAATTCGTTGCAATGTTGATTTTGGTACTTGAAGTTCCCGCGAAGCTCTTCTTAATGACTTCCGCGGGCTTCGCTCATACGCGGCTTGAACATTTGCAATCATTTCGTCGGATGTTCTACGACCACCAGCATGCTTCTTCAACATCGCTCCTGTAGTTAAAAATGTGTCGTGCCACTTCTTAATGCTTTTAGCAGTTGGAGCATCATGGTTAAACACTCACCGATACTCCGTTTGAACTCTAACAATTGATTTAAACTCCGCATGCCACAATACAGTTTGCGCTTTCATCTGCGGTGTCGCCATTTTGACAATCGATACAATCTACGAAAAGAAACCGTGTCTGCGCACCACCTACTGACAGGATTCGAAACTTGAGTTTTCCTTTCATATAAACGTTACTGTAAAGTTCTATCTTTAACCCTTCATCAGTCACATACAATTTATTTATTTAATGTAGGGCTATATAGTTTATCTTTAGCCGTGATAATGGCAACATGCAATAGTGTGAGATAAGTAAACAAATAAGAAATAAACAGTGAGAAGAGTACAAAAATAGTTCAACTCAGCAAGAATGATGGAATATATTTATATTTGGAGGGCCATCATCTTCTCTCTTGCTTCCCAATACTTCTCTACCAGTGTTGTGGAGGACAATCCATTAGATGGTCTGAGTCCATTACGATGTTCTGGTTGCAGGGTGGGCAGTTAGGATTCTGCAGTAAACCAATGCGGCATAGATGTTTACCCAAGCAATCATGTCCAGTTGCTAATCGGAATTTGGCAACTGCTTCTCTCCTTGGCCAATCTGGTACCGAAGTTACATTGCCTTTCCATTCAGAGGCGCTTATGTTATCTTGCAGAGATTTTTTGTAAGTTTCCTTTCCCTTCTGTCGTATGATGGTTGATGCTCGACTGTAGGGTACTTCACAAAAATAGGGCAGGATTTTAGTGCCTTTTTTGCCAGAGAATGAGCCATTTCATTCCCGGGGATACCACAATGGGATGGTATCCACTGCAGGACCATTTTTTTGTTTTCTCAGTAAGGTTACTAATTATTTTCCTGCATTCGTTCAGTCACATACAATTGAAATTAGGTACATTCGAGCGGTCCACCCTGTATGTTACTTTTGAAAGTTCCTATATAAATAAAATGTACAAGATTTCTTCTAAAAAAATTCCACCATTACTTTCTCTTTCTTTTAAATCGACACTAATCTCCGAAGTTTCATCTTCAATGCTGTATTCACCAGCATATCAAGGATTTACTTTATAACTAGTAGGCTATTATTAAATTCATATAATGTTTACTTAAATTAAAAAACAAACAGAAGCACAGACGTGAGAATTAAACATAACACATATTTAGGTTTTAGAAAGACTTCACCGTACAGGGACTTGAGATGCATTCTAATATTGGTTAAATGCGAAGTTTTAAGAGAACTTGCATACATGGAAGAGCATTTACTTGTTGACAAGAGAAGGGGGACCATCTGGCTCAGCAGGGACGTCAAGGGACACTTCTGCGACGAGTGGGGGAGGGCAATTAAGTTGGAACAATGCACAACCGGATCCTGTCCGCCCGTGTAAATAGATGCCGTACATTATCGTCAACAGAGCCGTGAGTTGCTTTGCATTACGACAAGCTTTGCTGATTTCATTTAGAATACAAACAGTCCAGGTCTGGCCTCGCTGGCTGCTTTTCTGACTAATAATTGAGTGATCCTCAGGAAAAATTGAATGTCACGAAGGTAACACTTTCTCATTTTCATTAGAGATTTCAAGCGTTTCACAAAAATTCAGTTCGCTTGTTTGCGAATGATACTACCACAGTCTAGTGTATACAGTCACGAAGCTCAATACGTAGTAAATATGCATCCATAGATATTGCTAACCACTAGGTTCGCTACTATCGCCTCATTACAGACAATGAGAAATAGTACCGGCACAGTCTATTGTTTCTAGCACCCTCACAACTAAAGCTTCGTGACTGTATCTATATATGTAATTTGAACTGGTAATGGAAATTACGGGAAAACGGCTGAACGGATTTTAATAAATGGCCCCTCATTTTGAAGCTTGGAACCCAAAGTTTTACGTAAAAGTTGTAGTTTTCAGTGAAATGTCAATTTTCCTACATAATTTTCCTATTTTCCAAAATCCATCTGTTGTCAGTTTTGAGAACTAATTTTATTCAATCACGGCCGACTTGATTGAATTTCAGAACAAAACACACACTACAATAAACAATATGCTATTACACGAAGGCCATGACCTGCAGGATTGCCGACATATTTAGAGCTCAATTCAATTTGTTATTAAAAACTGATTATGCAGTGTATAATTTTCTGAGTACAGCTGTGTATTGGATATTCACATCTACGAAACTTGAGGTGGTTTGATGACATTATTACCATTAGAAATTAAATACTATTCTACCGGTATTAATATCATGATGCATCTATTTTTCATTAATTGTACATAATATTGATGCTATATTGATGACATGAAAGTGAAACGTTTTGTGGTTATGTAAGTAAATGTAGAGAATATCTTAATTTAGATCTTCATTTCTATAATTTACTGAGTGGCTGCTATACATAACTACAAAACTTAAGTAAGATAATACTGTTATTAAAAATAAAATATTTTTAATATTTATTAACCCAGTGGGGTTGGGTCTTTTTCATATACTTAATGGCGGTGTAGTGTAGATATTGATATGTGTCATTGTCTACAGTATTGGCTCGAGAGAGCGCAAAAATTACAGTTCCTAAGGAAAGAGCAAAAGATATTACTTACTGATAAAATAAGAGGCCTAGAAAATTTTGTAGTCTCCAGATCATTTCAGCATGACCTCTTAGTAGGATAAAATAATTTTACGCTCTACATTTCAAGTTCTACATGCAGCATCTATACGAAAATGCTATTGTTCGAAAGCTTAGCAAACCTGACATTTTTTTAACTTTTGCCTACAATCCACAATGACCTGAAATAGCTACTGCTATCGTCCTGACATTGATACTTGCGTTTTGGAGTTGAAACTCAAAGACTGAAGTTGGATAGGTTCAAGAAAAAGTATTTGGCCTAAAAAAATCCATTCAGAGGGAGTATGTTTTATTATTATGGAAGCAAATAACTATCAAAAAGACAAGTATTCTTCATTGAAAATAAATCTGAAAAATTTTTATTTGAACGTCTAACGAACTTAGTTTGCAGCAGTATTTGCTGTACAAGCCACTAGTATACTAGATTGTGATATTACTGCTTATAGTTTATATTTGGAACTGTTGTTCAGAGACATACATGACTGAAATAATTTAATATTTTCTGGGTTACGCAGAAATAACACCCTCTATAATTCCAAAGATATTGAACTTCGTTAATAAATTTTATCCGCGTTTGTTATGTAATATCAAAGTTGATGACACTCGTAAAAATGTCGCAACACACATTGAAATAAAAGAAACATAATTTATTGTACACATTAACTATATGGCCTATATTTTTTTTTTTACAATTTGCTGCAATAAAGATATCGGAGACAATTCTTTCATAACCCTTAACTTGGCAAAGCTTCATTTCTCACACTAGTTTATTAAGCCTTGTCGGACCGTAAAGAAAACAACTATCGCAATGTCCATATTTTTATGTGTCGTACAATATTATAGTATTGTGAAATTTTAATTTTTCTACTAATTTTTTTCCTATTGTACTATTATAGTAATATACGTTACAAGAGCGGTATGTTGACTTTTTCATGTTCGAGGAAAAGATTGAAAAAGCGAAACGTAGTTGAGCTTTTTTAATTTCCGAGAACATGAAAACAAACATTCCGCTCGTGTATCGTACATTATTTTGTGCGAAGATCGTTTATTACATACCTGAGAGACGAATTTCTAATTAGTTGCAATGAAATCTCCATGTTGGCTTCTGTTTAATGACGTCAACTTCGGAACACCAAAATATATTTCTTCAACATTGTTGCTGTAAAATGTTTTCTTTGTTTACTATACTCCAGCAGGCCGTCATATACGTCTGTCTTTTTTTCCCTAGTCTATAAATGCGAACTTAAAATAAACTGTAAGGTTATGTAATGATTTATTTTTTCATTTTAATATTTTAACAATATTATTTATATAACATATTGCAGTAATAACATCGGCATCTGGAATCTCGTTGATTTTTTCACGGGTTCCTTAATGTTACTTGTATCAGGAATGCAATAAGTTTCGTGGAGTAGTAGACTTTACTTAATTTTTGCAAATATTTAAAAACTATAATTAACATTGCAATTTAGGTGAAATTGCAGTGGTAAGTTTCCAATTTATAATTATTACTATGTTAAACGTCTTTAAAAATAATACGTTAAAAGCCTAAAGCAGTAAAATGAATGTCACGCTTAAGCGGTAAGAAGAGGGAAATTGTTGTGTGTGTTACGTTGGGAATACTGAATGTGGCATTTCACACTTACCGCGTATTGGTTCTGTGCGGAAAACAAGCAAATACGCACGATCTCGCACAAAAATTATAGCATATAGCCTGTTAACCTGTTGTACCCTATAGGATACATTGTCAATTTAAGGGTTAATTTGCTGCCCGTACAGCAATTGCCAAACTGCTGAGAAACAGAGGATGGGAAGTACATGAGAAGATTCATTGTGTGTCTGAAGATTCTCATAGAAGTGTGGATATAATTGCCATCAATAGAAGAACTCGGAAAGTGATGGTCTTAGACCCTCGATTTGCTTTGAGCGAGACACGAATCAGGCACTGCAGATAAATGATGACAAGCGAACACCCTTAAAGGAATTGTGACATTGTTCGTTTTTCCCGTGTACCCTTCAAGTTTGATTATTGCGCATGCGCGCACGAAATGTTTCGCGGTGTGGTATTCTGTTCAGTAGTGAAGGGACTATCAGGCAGTGCAGTTGTGTGTGATTATAATCTTCTGTAGTGCATAAAACTATAATATTTAATTAGTTCATTATGGACAGAAATCAAATGGGCACCTGCTGTGGTGTTCCTGTTGCAGAAAACGTAACAACCCAGTCAATATTAAATAGAACATCTAACGCACAACAGTCGTATAAAAACGTGATGTAATTTATTGCATGTTTATGTTGTTATGATGTACCGAAGTACATACGATATTTCCGTGCAGAAATTCTGCTTTATCATATGATGATATTCACATATTCTCTGACACAGTACATGAGGGTAGGCCACCAAAGGGAAAATTGAGAGGTAGAACTTAAACTGAGGGGATTTGATCCGGCATCGGAACTGGAATCCGGTGTGGCTTAGTGGATAAAGCGTCAGCACATAGAGCTGAAAACCGGGTTCGAGTCGCGTTGCCGGAGAGAATTTTTCTCTTTTCTATCCATCCTTCATCAGTTTTTATGTTAATTTGTATCTCTCAAAACAATATACATTTTTTCTATTTTATTAATTTGACATCACACAGAATGAAATGTACAGTAGTGGCAAAAAAAAAAAACCGGACCGACTCTTGTAGCTGATTTCAGAGCCTTGCTCATTGCAGAGCACGATAGACTGGTAACTAAGACTTTCGTGTTTCGAATCCTGCCTGGGAAGGAAACTTTTTTTTGTTCCTTATTCAAATTTATTTCCAATACTTTTCGATTGTAGCGATATTTTACTACTTAATTAACTTATTATTCCCAGAACATGAATTTTACCAGCAATCGAAAAGTATTGGGAATAAATTTGAATAAGGAACAAAAAAAGTTCTTCCCAGACAGGATTCGAACCACGAAAGTCTTAGTTACGAGTCCATCGTGCTCTAGAGTGAACAAGGCTCTGAAATCAGCTACAAGGGTCGGTCCGGTTTTTTTGCCACTACTGTACCTTATTTTTATGTTTTTCTTGTGTTAATTTATGAAATAAATAAGTATCTAGAAGATGTATTAAAGTCACATTATATTATTGAGAACTTTAACAAATTTAGGGGAGAGTCGGGTAGTATCGGACATCGGGTAATATCGGACAGTGAGTTTCTTTCATCTACTACACGATGATAGCACCTGATTGACATGGTTACGTTTCTGTGATGTCGCATAGAGAAACGTAACCATGTCATTCAGGTACTACCATATGGTGGTAGATGAAAGAAATTCACTGTCCGATACTACCCGATGTCCGATACTACCCGACTCTCCCCTATACCATATTTTGGAACAGAGGGAGTATTAAACTTTTTTGTTTGAAATATCTCAAAGAATAACCTCCTGGAATTATGACATTAGACTACTTATGGTTAATTTGTATAGTCGGTAAGTTTTTCTTGAAGGGAAAGAATGTCTAACTCATTACTGATATCTGCGTTCCTAATTTGATCTAATTTAGAACTTTCCTTGAATGTTTTCGGAAATTTCATCTCTGCTGATAGTATTTTATTTTATAACACTTTCAATATTCCTACTATTCTCGTTTAAAGTAACTTTCAGTTTGAAATTTTTTAGAATGTAGAATTAAATTGGAGTTTTCTTTGATTTTGGTAGCGAAAATTACATTTTATTCTCGATCGACTAATATAAGACTGAGACGCAGGAAGAGGATATGATGTTGGCATCTTTTTAAGCACAAAACACTAAGGCTCAATTGTATAAAACTCCCTGACTAAAGATCAACTTTGATCGAAGATCGAAAAGTGAACCGAGTTCAGACACTTCTTCTATTGTATAAAACTTTTCTGCGATCAAATTACCTTGGTTCAAATGCAATCTAAGTTCACGTGAAAAGGATTTGGCAACATCGCATAAACAGGTGAAATACGTGATGCGCGGACAGGTTTGTTCAGTGTTGCCAATCTAGCGACTTTAACTCTTTTTCAACAACAATTTCTTTTAACTTTTATATTGCTTAAATAGGGATTTAGTGACCTTTTTAGCACCCCA
This sequence comes from Periplaneta americana, assembly GCA_025594305.2. Lineage (NCBI taxonomy): Eukaryota > Metazoa > Arthropoda > Insecta > Blattodea > Blattidae > Periplaneta > Periplaneta americana. The sequence goes on along the minus strand of JAJSOF020000035.1, from coordinate 25,945,345 downwards.
TAGTGACAAAATTTAATCTTTCTTTGTTGATAATGAGAAATCTAGCGACTTTCCAACTACTTTTTTGGCGACTTTCCGTACACTCTGTTGGAGACACTGGTTTTTTGTGCAATGTAAATAATGGCGGACGATAAGAAGAAGGTTGACTGTTCTCCAAGTTGTTACCATGTTATGGTGTTTGATACTGCTAAACATAATAAAGCTTTATAAAACGACAATTTTCTTTTAGTAATACAGTTAATTGAAAATTTATGAATGTACCTATCATATCCATTAATAATTAATGGTTGTTATAAATATAATATAATTATAGGTTATGTTATTTGATACTGCTGAACACGATAGAACCTTATAAAATATAAGATTGTTTGTGTATTAAGGCAAGAAATTGAAAGAAATATATATAAATGTACCTAACATATCTAATAACATTAATAATAATGGATATTTTATTTGCACAATCTGTCACTCGTATATTTCAAACAGAAAAGAAATAACTGAACTTGGATCATCTAACTTAATCGGAGAAATTTCTTCAGTCAAAGTTGACTTTAGTTTGAGACAAATTAATCTCAGATCAGACTTTATACAACACAAAATTCCAAGTTCAGCTGAAACAAGGATCAATTTACCTCTGATCTAAGGTCAAATGGTTTATACAATCGGGTCTAAGAGTCGATTTCTAAAACACGGACGGAATCGTTGTTCCAAACCTCGGCTTTTACACCGCGATCGAGGTCTGAATCCTTGTGCGATTTCTAAAACGAAGTCGAGACGCAGCTTGAGAAGAAACCGAGGTTTGTGGGTTTTATATGAGGCGTTCAGAAGTCAACATGATTAACTCCTTTTCCAAAGATTTTAAGATATTCTAGGTTAAAGTTATGCACATGCTATTAATTCTGTGATGTAGTCGAGAAGAATACTGCAGTCTGTGGACTTTTTACTGAACTATTGAGCAAATCACATTGACCACTGAAAATGTGGTCAATTTAATACATTTCCAACTTATAAACTCTGAAGTAACCAAAAGTGGAGTTAATCATGTTGACTTCTGAACGCCTCATATATGGCAACGCAGCTAAGAATCGATTTTTATTCCTGTACACAGTCGATATTAGAAACAAATGAACATCGGGATTAATATTTTTATTGCATTACTGTAAGTCACATTCTTTTGTCTCAGCTAAGATATTGTTATATTTAGGGAATATACGTGCGTTTAAAATACTAGTATTACTTAGTATTTAATAGGGAACGGATTTTTAGGTACCAGAATGATAGGCCTATTATCCAATTAGCACAAGTCGAGCGTTTATGTTGTAGTTTATCGTTTGTTCATAACTACTACCAACATTAACTAACTGAAAACACGGTTGTAAGGAATTAATAACCTAAATATTAACTGAATTAAAATTTCAGTTGAAACTAAAATGTAGTATGGTTCTGTTTTCACATATAATAGGCTAGTACTACGTGGAAAGCCCCAGTAGCATAAAACTTAAAATAAGAAGACAAAATAACGTTAGCTTTATATTCTTGTAGGCCCACAACATTTTCGAGTATTAAATGAAATGTCCAAAACTACTGTAAAGACTAAGAATTAAGATATATCATCTTATAGGCATAAAGGTATAATTAATATTAAATATTGTATTTTACTTCCCTGAAAGCAACAAGAAGATGTAAAAAAAACTTGTCAACCTGTCGCCTCTTGCATTTCGTTGCAGATTATTATTTAGCATTCTTGCTAAATTTTGCGTTTATTTCTTCGAAACTCGAAATATTCGCCAGAAATTATCGTCGTTATATAGTTACATCTCATCACTCTAATCCGGCGATTTAATATTCGTAGACACAAATTTTCCTTTGACTATTACACTTTTACTACGTCACACTACTTTCGACCAATAAAACGGTACGAAAGGACGTCTTTCAACCAATCATGGCTGCTTATCGCACAATTTTATCGCGTCCCTAGCATTTGTTTAATTTTATCGCGTCCTTAGCATTTGTTTAATTTTATCGCGTCCCTAGCATTTGTTTAATTTTATCGCGTCCCTAGCATTTGTTTAATTTTATCGCGTCCCTAGCATTTGTTTAATTTTATCGCGTCCCTAGCATTTGTTTAATTTTATCGCGTCCTTAGCATTTGTTTAATTTTATCGCGTCCCTAGCATTTGTTTAATTTTATCACGTCCTTAGCATTTGTTTAATTTTATCGCGTCCCTAGCATTTGTTTCTTTGTTTGCCAACATTTCAAACTGCGCTGCCTGGACGTCAAAAAAAAATAGAAAGTTACAAACCACTCCAGTTCATGCACAGCAGTTTCAAATATGACTCGCATTGGCATTCAAGAACAAGAATTAATAAAAATCACTGATCATACCTATGCATCTTCTGAAATCCTATTTACAAATAAATGAAGAGCACCATTTGGAAATCCTGAATAAGTTGAATACACCATGTAGGCCTACATCAACGAGTTCCACTTCTATTACGCACACTTCCAATATAATATCAATTGAACCACCAACCACATTCAAATTTGAAAATTGTACATTCAATTTATTATTCCTTTTAAAATTATTCATGTTTATTTGTTATGTCATCGTCGTTAATTAAAAACTTTTCTAACACTTGTGTATATTATTTAGGTCATGTTATAGCTTCTGCTATATGATATTATGGATAGTCACGTATCAGAGATTGTTTAATATTAAGATTTATTGAAAATCATCTGTGAAGTGACGTTGATTACTGGGATTCGGATAATTGAAGTGGAATGCAACTGTTTTAATAAAAATGAAACTGAATCAACAAACCCTTCTTGACTAGTAACACTACCATCGTGATATAGATCGACAACTTCTCGACGAGAAGGCATTGCTACTAATCATAACTCACCACTGCCATCTAGCATGCATCTAGCGTAATATTTGTTATGTTGAGATGGTACAATAGTACATTTAAAGACAGTTGTATTTTCGTAAGTCAATATTTTATTGTATTGGAGTACTTCGTTACTTCTAATCTTTATATACTTTCTTCTATTCGTGTAATAGTCAATTAAATCCCACCCGAGTTTTGATTTTCTCTAGATAAATCTGCTAGTGTTCCACTCGCAGATTTATCGATATAATCAAAACCTCTAGTGAGATTACTGTTGATAATCATCCAGCTGATCTACCACCTCCATATTGTATACATGAAGCAGTAGTTTTAAACCTGTCCCAGCCGTGGTCTCTGCTTCAGACCATGGTTTCGAGCCATGGCTCACAAAAATGAAAAAGACCTCGTTTTATAAATCCAAACGCGGTTTAAACCCATGGTCGTGGTCTAGACCTCGTTTTAGAAATCGACCCTAAGCATTGCTGAATAGAATTCATTCAAATTAACTTCAAGATACAAATACACTGAAAGACAATTTCAACTTATTAAAAATTGACTTACAACAATACAATGGTGTTCACTATTCTTATGCAGATGACACAGTTTTACTTTTTGGTGGAAAAACCTGGTATGATGCATATAATAATTCAAATAATGGACTTAAATTAATAAAAAAATGGTTTGACATAAATTATCTTTCTATCAACGAAAATAAAACCATAATTATTCCATTCTCATTATCTGAAAAATGTAACAAACCTCCTACTTCTATATTAAGTATTAAATTACATAATTCTGATTGTTGTCTTATACAGTGTAAATGCCCGATTATTAAAGAGTCCTCTGAAGTTAAGTATTTAGGCGTAATTTTCGATAATCATTTAAAATGGAACCAACACATTAATTACCTTTGTAATAAATTACGTAAAATAGTATATTATTTTGTTTTATTGAGGAATTACTTGTCAATAAGTTTATTACGTACAATATATTTAACTTTATTTCAATCGGTAATTATGTATGGAATTATAGGATGGGGTAGCTCATTTGAATCCAATTTTAATCCACTTTATTTGTTACAGAAGAAAATAATTAAAATATGTCTTCATAAACCTATAGATTTTCCATCTCAAAATTTGTTTCTAGACTCTAATGTACTCAACGTAAGACAGATTTATTATATTGTATTAATAAAATTCATACATAAAAATTGAAATAATTTTGAATTGTATTCTCATAGTTATGAAACAAAAGGTAGTCTATGAATTCTTTAAGATTCTTTGAACCAAAATGCAACACTGTTACAGTATTTAATCAGTAGTAGTAATTTTGGCCCAAGAATATATAACAAATTTGTATTTCAATATCCTAATCTTGTCAATTCTAATAGTCCTAGAATTAAATTTAAATAGTTATATATGGATTTTATAAAAATTGAAAAATTGTAAATTTAAATTTATACACTATAATTGCAAATTGTAGTGTATAATTATTAATTATAATTGTTTTGTATAATTATTAATTTCGATTCAGGAATCCGCCCCTGAGCACGAGTTTCAGGGACGAGCTAAAGTTTCTCTGTATATTTTATATTTTATGTTACAATTATTAGCAAAATAATAAATAAATAAATAAATAAATAAATAAATAAATAAATAAATAAATAAATAAATTACAAATGTTGTTCCGCCGGAGTGCTCAAAACGGCTACATCAGTGGACTTTAATGAAGCCGGACAGCGACGCTGCCGAATTCAGGGAATTAATTCCCTGGCAGGCACTTGTGGTGGCGCCGCGTGGGCCGTCGGTACACAGAGGCGTGTGTTTGTCCTGCCACTCGAGTCCACCAGTCGTTATTTCTATTGTGGGAGTGCTGCAACAATGGCGTGCATTGTAGACGCCCCAACACCACTCCTCACAACAATTAGCACTTCCCTCCGTGTGGGAGGGACCAGCCAATTGGCCGAGTGTTTATATGCCACTAATTACTTGACATTTCGCTCTGTTTGTGTCCGCCATTTGCATTGCCAAATGTTGTTAATACGGTCTCTCTCTAATGCAACACGTGGAGACCTCAATTTCTTTCTCTCATCCACAGTAAATAATTTCAATGGTCAGCATAATTAAACCCTTTGTCTGTTAAAAGAGAACTAATGGTTGGTTCTTATGTTCGCGCTCATTTCACATAATCTGCACACAAAATTTTTTAATCAACCAAAGTTTTTCTTTCTCCTTTTAGTAATCGTGACTTTGAAATATGCTATTAGAGTGCCTATTACTAGGAGCCTGTAATATTTTTATTCCAAAATTAACTACAAGTTCATATTATTATTATCCTATTTATAGAGTTCTTCGTAGTTACGTTGGATTGCATAACTTAGAAGCGGATGTAATTTATTTTGTGCGAGATCGTGCGTATTTGCTTGGTTTCCGCACAAAACCAACCCGCGGTAAGTCTAAAATTCCACATTCAGTATTCCCAACCTAACACACATAACAATTTCCCTCTTCTTACCGCTAAAGTGACATATTGATTTTACTGCTTTAGGCTTTTAACATATTATTTTTAGAGACGTTCAATATAGTAATAATTATAAATTGGAAACTTACCACTGCAATTTCACCTAAATTGCACTGTTAATTATTGTTTTTAAATATTTGCAAAAATTAAGTAAACTCTACAACTCCACTAAAGTTACTGCATTTCGTGATGCATCTAACATTAAGAAAGCCGTTTGTTTTAAGTTCGCATTTATGGACTGGGGGAAAAAAGACAGACGTATATCATGGCCTGCTGGAGTATAGTAAACACAGAAAACATTTTAAAGCAACAATGTTGAAGATAGATATTTTTGTTTTCCAACTACGTTTCACTTTTTCAAACTTTTCCTCGAACATGAAAACTTCAACATACCGCTCTTGTAACGCATATTACTATTATAATATGAGTTTACACCTGTGATAAATTTTTGAAAATTATATAACTTATAATTTTTAAATGTGTTGCCTCATATTAAGATTAAAGGTGTATTAAGACTATTATTGTATGAAGATTATTATTTGAAAAATTTGATTTGTCTCTGTCTTCATAAATTTATAAATGTATATTTCATAATTTTTATATTAAATAATTAATATACGTGAACAATGTAGTTAGGTTTATCCTGTTTATGTTAATATCTTGAAATAAATAAATAAATAAATAAAAATAAATAAGTAAATAAGCAAATAAGTAAATAAATAAATGAATAAGCAAATAAGTAAATAAATAGAAAGTAAATAAATAAACATGTAAAGAACTAAATATACAAGTAAATAAATAAAATCACAAATAATTATATAAATAATTAAGTAAATACATAAACAAATAAATAACAAATATAAATGTAAATAGATATGTAAATTAATAAACAAAGAAATAAGTACGCAAAAAAATAAATAAATATATAAATGAATAAATTTATAAAGAAATAAATAATAAATACATACAAATGAAGTCCACACCTGTGGAGTAACGGTTAGCGCGTCTAGCCGTGAAACCAGGTGGCCCGGGTTCCCGGTCGGGGCAAGTTACCTGGTTGAGGTTTTTTCTAGGGTTTTCCCTCAACCCAATATGAGTAAATGGTTGGTAACTTTCGGTGCTGGACCCCGGACTCATTTCACCGGCATTATCACCTTGATCTCATTCAGACGCTAAATAACCTAAGATGTTGATACAGCGACGTAAAATAACCTACTAAAATAAAAAAAAACATACAAATAAATAAACGAATTTATAAAATCTGTGCTGACTAAACTTTTTGTCTATTGAAAGATGAATAATTGTGGGTTATTCTAATAGACTTCTTCGCACCGGTTTAAAATCCGTTTACCAAATTTTTCTGTTGACCACGTTTTTTTGAAATTATCCTTAGTTGTAAAAATATAATTAAAATATTTGTATTAGCTACGTAAGAACCATACTGATTAAATATTAAATGGTTCATTTCTACAGCAGTGAGACTTACCATCTTATCACTGTTCGGAAGAATGGAGAATGAAACCTTGATGCTGTTTTATAAAGTTTTTAGCTACACCTTTTCTTTTATATGGATAAGAATTGTTGACATGTAATGAAGATATGGCCAGAAGAATCGAAATGGATTAAGTTAAGTTGTTTAGAGTTGTTTCTGGATATAGGCAAACTAACAAACAAAGCAGTAAGAAAATTAGTGAGAAAATGAATATTTTAACCTTCTAAACACAATTACGGATTACAGGAAAAAGTACTATGATGATGCTTATAGAAAGGTTGAAGAAATAACACCATTATAAGCGATGACATGCAAACCGATAGTCATAGAAGCCAAGGAAGAGTCTTTAAGAGTCGATTTCTAAAACACGGACGAAATCGTGGTTCCAAACCTCGGCTTTTGAACCGCGATCGAGGTTTGAATCCTTGTGCAATTTCTAAAAGAAGTCGAGACGCGGCTTGAGAAGAAACAGAGGTTCGTGGGATTTACATATGGCAACGCAGCTAAGAATCGATTTTTATTTCTCTACACAGTCGATATTAGAAATAAATGAACATCGGGATTAATATTTTTATCGAATTGCAGTAAGTCACGTTCTTTTGTTCTCAGCTAAGTTATTGTTATATTTAGAGAATATACGTACGTTTAAAATACTAGTATTACTTAGTATTTAATAGGGATCGGATTTTTAGGTACCAGAATGATATTACCCAAATAATTAGCACAAGTCGAGCGTTTATGTTGTAGTTTATCGTTTGTTCATACCAACATTAACAACCTGAAAACCCGGTTCTAACGAATTAATAACCTAAATATTAACTGGATTAAAATTTCAATTGAAACTAAAATGCAGTATGGTTCTGTTTTCACATATAATAGGCTACTACTACGTGAAAAGCCCCAGAAGACAAAATCACGTTTGCTTCATATTGTTGTAGGCCCACAACATTTTCGAGTAGGCCTATTAAATGAAATGTCAAAACTACTGTATATACTAAGAATTAAGATATATCGTCCTATAGGCATAAAGGTATAATTAATACAAAATATTATATCTTACTTCTGAAAGCAACAAGAAGATGTAAATAAATGGTCAACCTGCCGCCTCTTGCATTTCGTTGCAGATTACAGTATTATTTAGCGTTCTTGCTAAATTGCGTTGATTTCTTATAAAATAGAAGTATTTGCCAGAAATTATCGTCGTTATATAGTTACAAAGGATTATTCCTCTCTCTCATCACTCTAATCCGGAGATTTAATACTCGTAGACACAAATTTTCCTTTGATAATCATCCAGCTGATCTACTACCTCCATCTTGTATACACGAAGCCATGGTTTTAAACCTGCCCCAGCCGTGGTCTCTGCAGCGAATAGGGATTATAAAGAATGGACACTTCGCGTCGGTACCTTTGATGTAGCAGGACTGATTTCAATGACCTTCAAGCCAGCTAGAGCGTGAGATTCTGCTTTCTCCCTAGAGTTGGCGCTGACATCACACCAGTTAGCAGTCGACATAGCAGAAATATAACACATATAATTAATACATCTAGGTACATTATGTATTCAAATAAAATAAATTGGATCCATAAAATAATAAATCCGTCATTAACTGTAATGTCTAGACTCTAGAGTTCCTTTATAATGAAAGTTGAGACGTTGACCCCAACAACAATTAAAATATGTAATGATTTGATAGCGCTGAAAATGGAAAAACAAAATCCTTATGAGAAGTAAAACCATATACCTATATTATATTACTTACTTACAAATGGCTTTTAAGGAACCCGAAGGTTCATTGCCGCCCGCCATCGGTCCCTATCCTGTGCAAGATTAATCCAGTCTCTATCATCATATCACACCTCCCTCAAATCCATTTTAATATTATCCTCCCATCTACGTATCGGCCTCCTCAAAGGTCTTTTTCCCTCCGGTCTCCCAACTAACACTCTATATGCATTTCTGGATTCGCCCATACGTTGTACATGCCATGCCGTGCTACATACGTGCTACATATTATATTATATACAATGTTAAATGAATTTGATACATTAATTTTATAATGTATTATATTATTTTATAATAAAATTTATTATATCTGAAATATAAAAAAAAATATTATTATAACTAGTTCATCACTGTGAAATAAGGAAAAGCTGTTAACTTGAATTTATTTGAAGGAAAGCGTCACTGGATTATGCAATAAGGTAGGCGAAGTTTGGATCCTGTGTCTCAACTCTATACCCAATTATTATCTTAGCGTATGCTCGATTACACTAACCTCTAGCGCTTGAAAGTGAAACTAAACGCCGGCGCACAGAGAAACAAAACACAGGAGAATTCGCTCAGTGTCCATTCTTTATAATCCCTATTCGCTGGTCTCTGCTTCAGACCATGGTTTCGAGCCATGGCTCAGAAAAATGAAGAAGACCTCGTTTTATAAATCCAAACGCGGTTTAAAACCATGGTCGTGATCTAAACCTCGTTTTAGAAATCGACTCTCAAAGACGTACTGGTCAACTACAATCTAAACTAATTTTGGAGAGGAACAGGTTTTTGAGCCTAATGTTGAATTGTGGTGGTGGTTTTGATGGTGGTGGTGATGTGAAGAGATGGAGAAACATTCATACTTCATCTCATTGATTTGATGGAAATAATTTCTCAATTTTTCTGTCGAACTATGGGACATCTGAATTGAAAAAGAAAAAAAAAAAACTTGTAAATTCATTACTTTACTAGTCCACAGCATTCATTGTATATCTAAACCTTCCGACGTACATTTACGTGCAACACAGTGCAACTCAAAAAAACATTTAATAAATATAGGAACTGCATGTGATAACAACTTCAAGATAACCATATTGTCACATAAAACAATGGGACTTTTATTGTAGATGTAAATTTGTATAGATTTTAATTATTAGCAATTGTTTTTAATTTAATTTATATATTATTTTGTAAACGATGGTAGATCATCAAGGGTACACACCATATATTTCACACACATAAGGTGTATCTATTTGAACATGTAATAAGGCAATTCCGTGCATTTGAAAATGGCACATAAGTGCCGAAAACTTTAATGTTTAATCCAAATATAAACTAGATAAGTATAGATGGTTCGCCCAATTCAATATTATTATATTACAACGTGCTTATCGGAGAATCATACAAAATGAAAATAAAAAAGTACATTTACGAGATTTACAAATTCAAAATTGGTGTAATTGAGGCCAAAACAGATTTGACAAGAGCTGGTGATGTTCCGTTGTTATTAGCAATTTACAATTTATTCGATGTCGGAATTTTGCTTAGCAACCTCAAGCCGCAAATGACTCAGAAAGGTGAGATCGAGGGATGGTGCACAAGCCAAGATCGTGTTAAGGAATGACAATAAAACAAGAGCGAGCGCATGTAGAACTCTGGCAATAAAGCAATAAAACGAGATGTGTGAAGTCACTCTGAGGAATTCCCCTCTGCAAGCCGAGACTTGTTTCCTCAATAGCTCACCCACTTGGACGCACCTTCTGACGGGATGCTTTTGGAACCTGTCAAATATTTGAAATAGCACAGAAATTCATGCTGCGTGCTAGAGTTACGGCGATGATAATTTTAGAATTCTGTGTAATTATGGATAAAGAGGTAGGTTTGGAAGTAAATCGCGAAAAGACAAAGTATATGATTATGTCTCGTGACGAGAATATTGTACGAAATGGAAATATAAAAATTCGAAATTTATCCTTTGAAGAGGTGGAAAAATTCAAATATCTTGGAGCAACAGTAACAAATATAAATGACACTCGTGAGGAAATTAAACACAGAATAAATATGGGAAATGTTTGTCATTATTCGGTTGGGAAGCTTTTATCATCCCGTCTGCTGTCAAAAAATCTGAAAGTTAGAATTTATAAAACAGTTATATTACCGGTTGTTCAGTATGGTTGTAAAACTTAGACTGTCACTTTGAGAGAGGAACAGAGATTAGGGGTGTTTGAGAATAAGGTGCTTAGGAAAATATTTGGAGCTAAGAGCTATGAAGTTACAGGAGAATGGAGAAAGTTACACAATACAAAACTGCACGCATTGTATTCTTCACCTGAATTAATTAGGAACATTAAATCCAGACGTTTGAGATGGACAGGGCATGTAGCACTTATGGGCGAATCCAGAAATGCATATAGAGTATTAGATGGAAGTCCGGAAGGAAAAAGACCTTTGGAGAGGCCGAGACGTAGATGGGAGGATAATATTAAAATGGATTTGAGGAAGGTGGGATATGATGGTAGAGACTGGATTAATCTTGCTCAGGATAGGGACCAAAGGCGCAATGAACCTGCGGGTTCCTTAAAAGCCAGTAAGTAAGTAAGTAAGTAATTATGGATGCATTGTGTGGAGTTTTGGAAGTTCAGGAGTATCGACTGAAACAAATTTTGGAAAATTCGATTTTCGTCATGTGTTCCTTCATTCGTGAACAAGATTATAGTATGAAATGGAACTATAAAAATTGGAGATTTATCCTTCGAAGAGGTGGAAAAATTCAAATATCTTGGAGCAACAGTAACAAACATAAATGACACTCGGGAGGAAATTAAACACAGAATAAATATGGGAAATGCCTGTTATTATTCGGTTGAGAAGCTTTTGTCATCTAGTCTTCTGTCAAAAAATCTGAAAGTTGGAATTTATAAAACAGTTATACTGTATTACCGGTTGTTCTGTATGGTTGTGAAATTTGGACTCTCACTTTGAGAGAGGAACAGAGATTAAGGTTGTTTGAGAATAAGGTTCTTAGGAAAATATTTGGGGCTAAGAGGGATGAAGTTACAGGAGAATGGAGAAAGTTACACAACACAGAGCTGCACGCATTGTATACTTCACCTGACATAATTAGGAACATAAAATCCAGACGTTTGAGATGGGCAGGACATGTAGCACGTATGGGCGAATCCATAAATGCATATAGAGTGTTAGTTGGGAGGCCGGAAGGAAAAATACCTTTGGACGTAGATGGGAAGATAATATTAAAATGGATTTGAGGGAGGTGGGATAATATATCGTCGCCTGAATGCAAGAACTAGGTAACTTGATTTTTCATATTTTGTGACATTGCCTATTTACTTATTTATTGCACTAAGGAATATGTCTAGTTTTCTTTTACCTATTTGTTATATTGGAAAATAGATGTCGCTGGTATCGTTCGATCAGTTACCTAGATCCTGGATTACATTTTGTGCGATTTTTGCTGTGCTATAAAAGAGGTAACTAAAAAACGCAAATTTCGAATTACCTAGTTCTTGCATTCACGCGACGATATGATGGTAGAGACTGGATTAATCTTGTTCAGGATAGAGACCGATGGCGGGCTTATGTGAGGGCGACAATGAACTTCCGGGTTCCTTAAAACCCAGTAAGTAAGTAAGTAAGTAAGTAAGTAAGTAATTATGGATGCATTATGTGCAGTTTTGGAAGTCCAGGAGTATCGACTAAAAAAAATTTTGGAAAATCCGATTTTCGTCGTGTGATCCCTCATTTTCTTTCATTATACACTTCATTTGCTCGTTATTTTTTTTCCACCATCATCATCAACTAACAAGCATTAAACCAATTGGTTCGTTCCGTCTCCAAGTATTTATAGCTGCTGAATCCATCTTTTTCGTGGACGTCCATGGTCTCGTTTTCCCTCTCTGATTATCTGAGAGAATACAATGTGTTCATAATGTGTGCATAAGATTCATCTGCAATACTCGTAAATTTGACCATATAACACCTTCCCTCCAGTTACTTTCATGGGTGCGCCTGAAGGAACGAAGAACAATACATTCACTGTCTCTTCTATTTAGAACTATGCATACTTCTATTCCGAATTATCTGCTATCGCGCTTTCAATTTCTTACAACTCTTCGAAACCGGCATCAAGCACTTCTTTCTATCCCCCATCAGAGAATGTCTTTATATTCATCCTCCTACACTGTAGAAATAAATTACCTCAGGAATTCGTTACCTAATGACGTCAGGGACTGCCGGACTTTATCATAGTTCAAAATTAAATTGAAAAATGTTGTCTTATTTAATGATTTTTAGGTGTTGCTAGAAGTGTCGATTTGTGTTTTTTACTCTAGATTAAAATTGCAAGTTTCTTGTTTAATATACATTCATATATGAATAATCAAGACTATATGTAGTCAACATGTAGGGACCTATTATTGTAGAAAAATTCGTTCCGGCACCGGGAATCGAACCCAGGAGCTTTCAGCTTTGCGCGCTGAACGCTCTTTCCATCTGAGCTATGCCGGGACCCGATTCACGGCGCCAATGTTTTTACTTATTCATTTGTTTTTTTTTAATTATTCATTTGCTTATTTACTTGTTCATTTATATTCCTTTGCTTTTTTACTTGTTTATATATTATTTATTTCTTCGTTGATACATTCCTTAATCAATTAAGGTATTCTTTTATCTGTTAATTAATATCCATTTATTAAATTATCTGCAATTTATTAATTCACACTGCACATAATGCATCTAGCAACTTTCGTGTATTTGTCGCTTTGCCTACTAATGTATCTCTTTATATAATAATAAAATTCATTTCTTTGTTTATTCATGTTGGCTTTATCCGTTGTATCTTTCTTTTTTCTATGTTTATTTCATTATTCTTATCTTTTATTTTTATTGCCTTTTTCTTCCATTATTATTTATTCGTTATTCCTTTTTTTTTCTGAATTGTTTCCGTTAAGATATTATCACAGTCTAGTATTATTATACTCACGAAGCTTGAGTTGTGAGGGTGCTAGGAACAATAGACTGTGCCGGTACTATTTCGCTTTGTCTGTAATGAGGCGATATTAGCGATGCTAGTGGTTAGCACCTATCTATGGATGCATATTTACTATGTATTGAGCTTCGTGACTGTATATATTAGACTGTATTTTTATTCTTAGCATTATTTTAAAAAGAGCATCGCCCATTGGCAGTATCGCCTCTGTCGACATGACAGGATTTCGTCCACAATTCTTGCCAGAGGATTCTAAACGGATTTCCGTACGGTCAAAGATCGAAATAAGGAATGCCATGCCAAGTATATAGATTGCAAGGCCTCCAATCCCGATAATATTGAAGGTATAATGAAATGGATGACGCGAAGGTTATTTTATTAAGTCCAACAGTATGAAGAGCTCTATAATTTATGAAATTAGAATTATAGCAATGTAATATGGAGAAAGAACATATGGGATGAGATTGGAAAAATACTAAATTAACCAGTATATCTTTCATAGTTTATTTAAGTTACAGAGGTATTTATTTTATTTCCAAGTTCAATTCAGAACACTACAGTGAAATAATGCGCTCTAGCGGTAAATTACAACATTATTTGATAATTAATTCGGAAATGCGGACAAGTGAGCGATGCTATGATAAAAATCCTAACGCAACGACCGAATTTTTTCGGTAAGTGAGCGCCTACCTTCAGTTTTCTCTTTCTTCCTCATTAGTTAATGAATTGATATGCTCTTACTTTTCATTCACTCACTCACTCACTCACTCACTCACTCACTCACTCACTCACTCACTCACTCACTCTATACTTTTTCCTTTTATTTTCAATTTTTCTGTCTATTTTTCTTGCGTTTTTTTCCCCTTTTGTTAGTTTTTTCTTTGGTTATTCAGTGCCTTCCATTTGTTTCCTGTTATTAATTCTTTAGTTACTTACTCACTCATTCACTCACTCTATACTTTTTCCTTTTATTTTCAATTTTTCTGTCTATTTTTCCTGCGTTTTTTCCCCTTTTGTTAGTTTTTTCTTTGGTTATTCAGTGCCTTCCATTTGTTTCCTGTTATTAATTCTTTAGTTACTTACTCACTCACTCACTCACTCTATACTTTTTCCTTTTATTTTCAATTTTTCTGTCTATTTTTCTTGCGTTTTTTCCCCTTTTGTTAGTTTTTTCTTTGGTTATTCAGTGCCTTCCATTTGTTTCCTGTTATTAATTCTTTAGTTACTTACTCACTCACTCACTCACTCTATACTTTTTCCTTTTATTTTCAATTTTTCTGTCTATTTTTCTTGCGTTTTTTCCCCTTTTGTTAGTTTTTTCTTTGGTCATTCAGTGCCTTCCATTTGTTTCCTGTTATTAATTCTTTAGTTACTTACTCACTCACTCACTCTATACTTTTTCCTTTTATTTTCAATTTTTCTGTCTATTTTTCTTGCGTTTTTTCCCCTTTTGTTAGTTTTTTCTTTGGTTATTCAGTGCCTTCCATTTGTTTCCTGTTATTAATTCTTTAGTTACTTACTCACTCACTCACTCACTCCATACTTTTTCCTTTTATTTTCAATTTTTCTGTCTATTTTTCTTGCGTTTTTTCCCCTTTTGTTAGTTTTTTCTTTGGTCATTCAGTGCCTTCCATTTGTTTCCTGTTATTAATTCTTTAGTTACTTACTCACTCACTCACTCTATACTTTTTCCTTTTATTTTCAATTTTTCTGTCTATTTTTCTTGCGTTTTTTCCCCTTTTGTTAGTTTTTTCTTTGGTTATTCCGTGCCTTCCATTTGTTTCCTGTTATTAATTCTTTAGTTACTTACTCACTCACTCACTCACTCACTCTAAACTTTTTCCTTTTATTTTCAATTTTTCTGTCTATTTTTCTTGCGTTTTTTCCCCTTTTGTTAGTTTTTTCTTTGGTTATTCCGTGCCTTCCATTTGTTTCCTGTTATTAATTCTTTAGTTACTTACTCACTCACTCACTCTATACTTTTTCCTTTTATTTTCAATTTTTCTGTCTATTTTTCTTGCGTTTTTTCCCCTTTTGTTAGTTTTTTCTTTGGTTATTCCGTGCCTTCCATTTGTTTCCTGTTATTAATTCTTTAGTTACTTACTCACTCACTCACTCACTCACTCTAAACTTTTTCCTTTTATTTTCAATTTTTCTGTCTATTTTTCTTGCGTTTTTTCCCCTTTTGTTAGTTTTTTCTTTGGTTATTCCGTGCCTTCCATTTGTTTCCTGTTATTAATTCTTTAGTTACTTACTCACTCACTCACTCTATACTTTTTCCTTTTATTTTCAATTTTTCTGTCTATTTTTCTTGCGTTTTTTCCTTTTGTTAGTTTTTTTCTTTGGTTATTCCGTGCCTTCCATTTGTTTCCTGTTATTAATTCTTTAGTTACTTACTCACTCACTCACTCTATACTTTTTCCTTTTATTTTCAATTTTTCTGTCTATTTTTCTTGCGTTTTTTCCCCTTTTGTTAGTTTTTTCTTTGGTTATTCCGTGCCTTCCATTTGTTTCCTGTTATTAATTCTTTAGTTAATCAGAATTCGTGTTATTAGTACAATTTTACTGACTATTTTTTTTCTATCAATCATCTACGCAATAATTCTTCACAATTCATTGCTTCTTCACAGTCCTTGTATCTGTTCATTCAATTTTCAAGAGGCCTAACTTTGATTCATTTGTCTCTCTTGATTGCTCATCCATCCCGTGCACTTGATGCTGCAGAGGATGTTGCACTGCAGTTCAGGTTTTGAAAAAAGTGTTTACAAAGTCTGTCAACTGTTCATTTTTATTGTTTCACTAATTTTAAACGTACGATGGAGAAGAGATTTACAGCGCAGTCACTGTATCTTCAAATACCCGGAGCTACAAATCACCGAGCTCGAGAATAGCAATTTTGACGTCATCCTATAAGGACTTGCGTGAGTAAGGACCCCGCATGGGTCCGTTCGCAAGGCGGCGTGCAATTGTCTTCCCGTCGCACGAGATATTGGGAACTGGCGTAATTTTGCTTTGCTACGCAACTTATTTGGAACAAACAAAATGCTATCCCGGCCCCTTTCATAAAACGTTTTTGCATGAACGTATTGAATTTGTGATTTATTTTTGTTCTTACAGAAATTATTTCACACTAAAGATTTTATTCACAATAAACATGGTAGTAATAAAGTCAAACTTTATTACACACCAAATCAACCCAGAGGATGGCGATATGTTAAGACTCCCATCTTTACGAAGTTTAATATGCCCCCAAAGTCGAAAGTCCGGGGAGGATGAGACTGAGTAATCGCGGTGGGCAAGGGACGGAACCTCCTCGACCAATCCAACATTGAGAGAATATGATATTCAGGTGATGGCAGTCACCGACATCGAAGTGAGCAGGCCACGCTACTCATTCTCAGTAAGAACATAAATATGTATATAAACAGCGTAGTGGGTTACCGTGGAAACATAATAAGAGTCCGCCAAAAAAAATGTATACATTCTTTAAGGAACGAAAACTATTTATTATGTGTTTGTTTTACATTTAAATACTGATCACACATGTAGTACTGTCTTCAGTTAAGCACATGGTTACTTTAGATGTTCAAAATGTTCGCCGTGCGGCCAGACACATAACTAGGGACCGGATTTTTATGTAATTACATATTATATTCTTTTCAACCTAACCGTATATAAATAACAAATCTTTGCGAATCTTGTAATTACCATCAATATATTAAAATTTGATATTACATATTTTTATATATTTACTCCATATTACATGTCATGGCTTGATATTACATAAATCTACATATTTAGGAGGTTTATTCATTTTTACTTCTCTAAAAGGGGGAAAAAAACTTCTGCTGGGGAAATTTACAATTTGAAATAAAAAGATTTAAAAAGCCTTTTTACCTACCCAAGAAAAGATATATTTCGGGACGAAACATAACGTCCTTAGTTCCAGAAAGTAATAAGAGGCACTCACCCCATACCGCCCACTGTAAATATGAATGAACGAAAGGCATCCTTTCTCATACCACTGCCTTCTATTGCAAAAATCACTCAAAGTAGCGCTGCCTTCATGCGGTGGAGTGGTACGAGGACGACATGATTTGTCTCGAACTATAATTGTTCTGCACACGTCTTAACAAGCCGTTCCCATGCAATTTGCAACATTACTCACCCTCTTCCTAATCCTTCCAGGGAAAACCCGTGTCAAGTCTGACATGAGCCGCATGGTTAGGGGCTTTTATAGTATCTACAGGGTGGGCACAAAGCTATCCCCTATAAATACCTCAATATACACATTATTTATGTAATTCATAATTCAGACATACATCCACTTTACTCTAACTTGTGTCCTCAGCATCTAAAGGATTAGTAGGTATGTCCCCCATAATTCTCTTCACACAAAACAAAGCGTCGTCAGGTTCGGTGTGACAGTCGCCTCAGCACCTCAGCTGTGATTTAATTTCAAACTTTCATTACAGATGGAAAAATAGTAATGTGTCAAGTGTGCGGTAAAAAAGTCGGGTGCTCTGTGAAATCACAACTGGAGAGTCTCACCTTTACTATACCTGCCAGATATTGATATCAAATATTTTCATGATTTTGCATATTTTGGACCATATTCAGCTTATTTTTCTTACATAAATATGCACATATTTCACACCTTGATATTACATAAAAATCCGGTTCCTACACATAACGCAACGACGAGCGGTCGCCGCAGCTACGTCGGTCAATGCTTCAATGGAGATCGCTGCACATGCCGCTGTAATCTCTTGGCGAAGGTCCTCCAGCGTGCGCGGCTTACGTCGATAGACTTGATCTTTCAGAAATAAAAATTCATGGTTAGATCTGGTGACCGTGGGGAGAATCGTCCAATCCAATGTCCCTGCAGATTGTCATCCAGGAAAGCTCGTACACTTGCACTGCTAATCCCCACTTCACGTGCACATTGCGTAGCAGACTTCTGTGGAGAAGTAACAAACCTTTCCAACACGAGAGCCGACGAAGCAGGACTTGTAGCTGAATGCGATCGTCTTGACCTTCCTTTGTGAATATCACAAATCATTCCATGCGCCTCAAACTTGTCAATAATGTCTTTAATTGTTGGGCGGGTTGGGGTTCTGTTTCTTACTCCCGCCTCCACTCACGCTGCACTTCACCGGCATTATCAAACCTCATAAACCACTTCAGAATGCATTTCCGCTGCTCGAACGTCGAGCGTGCTTCAGCCATTTTGTTTTCTCAATATCGAGATGAAAGTACCGACATCTATTGAGCGAAAGAGCATACTACAATATACTGGTAATTAAAATAAATTGACAATATCAGTATCCCGATACAGTCTGAGATAAGAGTGTATACATTTTTTGGCAAACTCTGCATAGTTCGGGAAACTAGTAGCCTATACCAACAAACGTCGACGGAGCGGGCATAGCTGGCTGCCATACCCTTCAGGCGCTACCACAAGTTTAGCGTTTAATTAATACCTTAAGATGGCATCTCCGATCATTCGTTCCCTATTTCAAAATACTGTATCTTGTTGTATCTCCATCATCTGTATCATTTGGACTCTGTTAATCTGTAATACCTGTTATATTACTGTATCTGAAGTTGTTTCGAACCCACTGTTCTTTTAAATCCAAGATATCAGTTGATTTTATTTTTTAACTTTGGCTTCTGTACGAAATATATAGTATATCTTAATTCAAGAATGTCGGAATAAGATAAGTATCCACATACACGCAATGTATTGAAGTTTTAAAATGTATTAGAAAGGTTTAATTTACACTATGACGTTTAATTCGTTGGAGATTTCAACGGTAGGTTAAACGAGGAACTCTTGTGTGTATGGTATATGAACAATAGGCATCCTGTAGCTAACTACTATTAGCAACTCATATCTTATCTCATGCTTCAATTTTAGCAAGGGTTGGGAAGTTCATGAAGAGGTCCACTACATTTCTGAAGATGACTCTCACAGAATCATTAAGCACGCAACAACAAAAGGCTCATCAGACTGATCATGAAAAGAGGACCATTTATGAGCCTTGTATTCCCTACTTCAGTGCCAAATATAACATCCGTCTCTTCAATTAGTCAGTAATAGGTATGCCTGCTATGTTCAACAATAAAAATAAATGAATAAATAAATAAATAAATAAATAAATAAATAAATGAATGAATGAATGAATAAATAAATGAATAAATAAATAAAATCATCGAAATGATAGCCGTCCAAATCTTGGATTTAAAATATCGGCATCCTAATCAATTCAAATGAACAAAAATAAAATGTAAATTAATGTTAAAAAAATACATAATGCAATTTTAAAAAGAATATTCTGCGACAAGATTTGGTAGCTATCAAAACGATAAAAATTTATTGAAAATAAATAGTATACATTGGAAATTATAAAGATGAATAGAGATGGTGATTGATGATGTTCAATGAAGATTTTAAAATGGTTGATGCAATTGTCTGAAGAGTCTTATCAGGAATAAATAAATAAATATAGATAAATTAAATAAATAAATAAAATAAATAAGTAAATAAGTAAATAAATAAATAAGTAAATAAATAAATAAGTAAGTAAATAAATAAGTAAATAAATATATAAATAAATAAATAATACTTGGTGCTCGCAGTTCTTTACCAAAATTTATACATCATCTTTTAAAACAATTATCAATACCAGCTTTTGAAATTAAAAAAAAAAAAAGGCATTACCCAAATTCTTAAAAATTCTCTGCAGATTATACAATTTCATTAAATTTATATCACACAGAAGGTCTTAATTATGGATATGCCATATGCTAATTTCAACTAAAATCTTTTATTTGTAAGTTTAATTTTAAGATTATCTTTTAAGATTTTATGTTATAATTTATATTAATAGAGCTTAATTATTACAATTTATTTTATGACATGTACTTCTTTAATTCATTATATTACTATTTATTTCCGGATCCTCGTGGTCATCCTTAATTAAAGTCGGATCTCTTTCTCTAACCTTGAATATATTTAGCCTTAGAACTTTGATCAGGTATTAATAAACGATCCTTAATATGCACAAGGGAACTGTTACTGAACTCATGTTGAAATCTCGGATAGCTAATTTTCACAGCAGATAGACGAACTTAAAAAGTGGCAGGATTTGAGAAAATCCATGTGATTACTTATACAATGTCTATACAGAAATTAGGTTAATGGAATTAGGACAAATAAATTAGGTCTAATTCGGCGTAAGATTTAAATGTGCCTAATGAACGGAATGAAATATTAAGCTATGAATAAGAAGTCAGTCCTCTAATAATAATAATAATAATAATAATAATAATAATAATAATAATAATAATAATAATAATAGCGTCTGTCCATCGCTGTGAAGTAACAGCATGTTTTACTATGAAATCCTGCTTGGGACAAATTACCTGGTTGAATTTTTTTCTGTGGTTTTCCCTGAACCCATTAAGACAAAATAAATGTGGGTGATTTTCGGCGTTGAACCCTGAACTCATTTCACTGGTATTATCACTTTCATTTCACTCAGACACTAAGTAACTATCACAGTTGATAAAGCGTCTTAAAATAAACCAATTAAAATATAAATTCATTATAAAATCTCGGAACCTGATTCTGTTTTGTTCGCATAGAGGGAGTTTCTGGGAGACTAAATGTTGTTCACAGCCATCCTGGGTGCTAAGATGAAGATAAAAATCACTTTGTTTCCGCTAGAATCGAGTACGATTCTTGTCACTCCGTAATCAGCTGCTCTATCGACAAAGCCATTTTCAGTTTTAATTGGCAACAGTCTAGTAATGCTACAAACTCGTCTGAAATAACCAATAAGAATTCCGTGCCATTGTTGCACACGACGAGCCGCCCCTGGCCGTTAGACTGCTGCTGCCACCTACCGAGAAAGAAACGACATCCATATTTTTCTCCGTAACTATCATTGTAGTTGGAAACTGGAAGTCTTCTCTCTTCCCCGAGGTCTTTTATTTCTCTTCCTCGGTCCCCTGGTTAATTATCAAGTCCCCGCTGTGACTGTGCTATGCATCACCTGGCGGAAAATGTCACTAAATGCCGAACAATTATTTAACAACCCATTTCGGCTCATGGCAGTAAGGTCAATTGAGGTCAAATACAACATAAATAAATGCGGAGACATGGGACCTTTCGACCTCATTAATATCCAGTCATCGCCTACATGCTTGCCTATAATTATCGCTTGAATAAAATAGCCATTCGTTTTGTTTACGGAACGATGCTCTTTTATTCACAGCTCAATTAAAGGTCTCGCGTTTCCTCGTCAATGACGAGAGGAATCAGGTCACGTGACATGTTGTTTCGTTATTGAGAAAAGTTGACAGTCAGAATCGTGGCTTGCGTATTCCGTGCATGCGGCCAAACTACGTAGGTAGGCTACTCAAGTCTACTGGTGACACAAATTTATTGGGCTGAAATAAAGTGAGTGTAATGAACTGTGAGGCAGTAAAAATATTTATTGTTTAGGATTTGAAGACAGCTTGATAAATGCATACATTTTAAACCACCTTTCGTGATAAATTCGCTCTGGGACGCAAATACATTGTCTGCAGACACCACGCTAATTGTTTGCGCTTTCAGGAAAGGATAATGAAATTACAATATAAAAATCATTTTCTTTGTATTGTGATCAGGATCCGATTTGGGTTCGACCCTTTTTCCTTTCTTTCTATTTTTAGAATTCACCATCACCATCACCACCACCACCACCACCACCATCATCATCATCATCATCCTCATCAGCCACGAGGTATAGGCCACTTGGCCTGTTCACTCATTAGGGGATATAATACATTTTTATCTATTGTTAAAATCGTCTTCCTATCTTCTTCTTCTCAGTCTTCCAATCTCTCTTGTTCCAGTAAGTCTAGAATACATAATTTTCTGGGAATTCTGTCGTCATCGATCCTGTTTTTATGTTCAAACCATTCTCTTTTTTTGGTTTACTATTTTTTCTGTTAAATTAAACATATTTATACGATGAAACATACTTAGTTCTTTCCTTATTTGTGAGTTTATCTCGTCTGGTTTACTAAAATTGTAAAAAACAAACATATTTATACTTACTTACTGGCTTTTAAGGAACCCGGAGGTTCATTGCCGCCCTCACATAAGCCCGCCATTGGTCTCTATCCTGAGCAAGATTAATCCAGTCTCTACCATCGTATCCCAACTCCCTCAAATCCATTTTAATATTGTCTTCCCATCTACGTCTCGGTCTCCCCAAAGGTCTTTTTCCCTCCGGCCTCCCAGCTAACACTCTATATGCACTTCACAAACAAATTTATTTATTTATTAAATAATTTATTAATTTATTTAATTATTTAATAATCACCGGCGTGCGTTGTTCAGTCGGCTAAGGCGATTGCCTGCCGATCCTTTGTTGCGCTCGGGCGCGGTTTCGATTCCCGCTTGGGCTGATTACTTTGTCGGGTTTTTTCCGAAGTTTTCTCCAGCCGTAAGGCAAATGTCGGGTTAATCTATGACGAATTCTCCGCTTCATCTCGCCAAATACCATCTCGCTATCACCAAACTCATCGACGCTAAATTGCCTAGTAGTTGATGACAATCGTTAAATAACCAACTAAAAATATTATTTAATTGCTTATTTACTTGATTTTTAATTACTTGCAGACTTATTTATTTACTTACTTTCTTAGTCGTTTGTTTGGTTGTTTGTTTATTTGTTTACTTTATTTATTTGTTTGCTTGCTTGTTCATTCATTTTTTGGAGATTTTGAGGAAAAAGCTTAGACACGGAAAGAAATATTTTTATGTAAACAAATTATTTTTTGAGGCTATTGCTGCGCGAGAACAATTATTATAAATGACATTGCCTTCTGTCCAAGAGCAGTCTTTCACTGCAAGCTCAGCGTTCTCCATTCTTCGTTATTTCCTGCCTTCCTCTTAGTCTCCGCATAAGATCGATATATCTTAAGAGTTAAGGCCGTGGAAAAAATAATAGACATGTTTAAATCTAATCGTGTTCCAACAGTGTTTTCTAATAAATAATTTAACATTAAAAATATATGACAATTAATATTTGATGAGAAAAATTCGTTCCGGCGCCGGGGATCGAACTCGGGTCTTTGGTTCTACGTTCCAAGCGCTCTAACCACTGAGCTACGCCGAATTCAATCCACAGCACCGGACCGAACCCCTCTCCTTCATTGTTTCCCTTTGTGGCCTGACTCCAAGTTAGGCATACATGTTGACGGATATGTCCAATGTCAACCGCCATTATACTAGGAGCGCACTCAGCTGAGTGACTTGTTTGGCCGGGATTCCGCAGTTAAGTGCACAGTAATCTGTATAAATATATGCACTGCAGCTATGAGAATATTATAGATTTATTAATTTGTCCTACAGAATAATATCTGTGATATTGACAATTCATATTTGAGGAGAAAAATTCGCTCCGGCGCCGGGGATCGAACCCGGGTCCTTGGTTCTACGTACCAAGCGCTCTAATCACCCGGGTTCCATCCCCGGCGCCGGAGCGAATTTTTCTCCTCAAATATTAATTGTCAATATCACATATTATTCTGTAGGACAAATTAATAAATCTATAATATTAAAATATATGTATAAAATAATTACAATAGTAATTTTATTTTTTTAATAAGTGTCTTAATATTGTTGTAATTATTTTATGCATATATTTTATTTTAAATTGTAAATTAAGCAAATAATAATTTAGTAGATTTCTGAGGAAACTACAAAAATATAGATAGGCCTATAGTATATTTTCATATTGCAAAAGACATTACCCATACCAAGAGCTGGGCCCGGGGAAAAATAATACTTTATTTGATGTCTGAGGAAATTAGAAAAAAAAATTGTCGACGTATCTTTCATATTGTATCAAAATCTCTTTCCGGGAGAAAATAATGCGAAGGATTTTTTAAGTAGGCCCTACATGATGATACACGTCATTTTTTATCTTACTCAAATTGAACTTTGAAGTGTCAAGCATCGATTTTTTACGGCTTCTTAAAACACACATCGACAAACATTACATTTAATAAGGGATATCAGTAGATAAATTTCAATGACTATTACACTTTTACTACGTCACACTACTTTTGACCAATAAAACGGTACGAAAGGACGTCTTTCAACCAATCATGGCTGCTTATCGCACAATTTTATCGCGTCCCTAGCATTTGTTTAATTTTATCGCGTCCCTAGCATTTGTTCATTTTTATCACTACCCTAGCATTTGTTTCTTTGTTTGCCAACATTTGAAACTGCACTGGTCTGGACGTCAAAAAACAGAAAATTACAAACCACTCCAGTCGATGCACAGCACTTTCAAATATGACTCGCATTGGTATTCAAGAACAAGAATTAATAAAGATCACTGGTCATATATGAAGAGCACCATTCGGAAATCCTGAATAAGTTGAGGGATACGCCATGTACATCAACGAGTTCACTTCTTTTACGCACACGTCCAAAGTAACATCAACTGAACCACCAACAACTAAAACATTCAAATTTGAAAATTGTACTTGTTTATTTTAAAATTATTCATGTTTATTTTTTATTTCATCATCGTTAATTAAAACGTTTCTTCTTTATTTCATCATCCGTAATTAAAACTTTTCTAGCACTTATTTATATTATTTAGGGTATATATGTTATAGCTTCTGCTATATGATATTATGGATAGTCACGTATCAGAGATGTTTAATACAAAGATTTATTGAAAATCATCTGTCAAGTGACGTTGATTACTGGGATCCGGATGATTGAAGTGGAATGCAAACGTTTTAATGAAAATGAAACTGAATCAACAAAGCCTTCTTGACTAGTAACTGTCCACACATTTCAATGAAGATTCCATAGTTGGCACAACTGATAACAAGAAAACATAATCATAAAACACTACTGCCATCTAGCGTAATGTTGAGATGGTACAATAATACATTTGAAGACAGCTGTATTTTCGTAAGTCAATTAATATTTTATTGTATCGGAATACTTCGCTACTTCTAATCTTTATATACAGAGTGATTTATGTAGAACTGACACATTTGTTTCATTAATTGTTTCAAAACGAATTGTGCTAGCGACAACTTATTATACCTAAAATATAGAGGAATTTTGGGAGATTATTTACCTCTATAGCAAATGTTGAAAATGTCCTCCATCCTGCATAAGGCACAACTCAACACGTCGTTCCATGTTACTGGCCACTCGTTGGAGGACTCTGTTGTCAATAGCTTGAATCTCCTGTGTGATGTTGTGCTTCAGATCGTCCAATGTCTGTCTCTCTGACACATTGAGTAGGTGTACCCTGTCTCCTGCGACAAATGTCTTAATGATTTTTTGGGTGACTGCTCCAGTCGTGCTCTTACGTCAACAACAACCGTGGGAAGCCTAGATGAACGATGCTTGCCCTTTTCACTCACCAGAGATCCAGTTGTTTCCAATTTGTTTACCAGTCCCAGTATTGTGTTTCTTTTGGGAGGATTGCGAACACCAAATTCTCTCTGGTATCCCCTTTGAGTAGCTGTGATTGAATTCGTAATCCAGTATTGCTTCACAAGGAAGAGTCGTTGATTTAATGTGTACTGCATTTTCACGTTGACACAAAATGTCGAAAACAGCTGCCAACAATAGGAATAAAACATAAACATCTGCGCATCTAGTGCTGCCAACAATAAGAATAAAACATAAACATCTGCGCATCTAGTGACAAGAAATCGAAACTCCAGAACATTCTGTTTAATTTGGTGCTAAAATTGGGTCATTGAATGAATTTCCAACGGAATAATTAAAGAAAGAAATGTGTCAGTTCCATATAAATCACTCTGTACTTTCTTCTAATCGTGTAATAGTCAATTAAATCCCACTCGAGTTTTGATTTTCTCTAGATAAATCAAAACCTCTAGTGAGATTACTGTTGATAAATTTGCACCGTAGAGCTTATTTGTGTTTCGTTTGAATACGTCTCTCCCAGTCTGGTTTGTAGGAATTACAGGTGGCGTAATAGAGTTAATTCCTGCGCAGGCCCGCGTTGGTCCAGCAACCACAGATTCCGACCCCTGGAGCGAGTTAAGATGTCTCATCACTCGGGACCCGCGCTGTACGTGTCACGGGGTAATAATGCCTGGCCAGAATAGCCAATCACAAGCTGTAACAAGGCGCGTCCACATTGTAATAACAAATACGAGGCCCCCCGAAGCCGTCTTCCCATGCACTCATATGCAATGCATGAACCTCTGTATTTGTATGCTAAAGAAATTCGGTACACATTTGTCCCAAGGCAAATAATTCAGAAAATTTTTAATGCATCTTGTCAGTATTCTAATTCATTCTGTGCGCTCTATGTTCTTAAGTGGATGAAAACTGAGGAGACAGACAGACTTACGGCCTCTCCATTAGCAGCCTGTTGTGCCACAAAATACAAAGACTCGGAACTAGGAACAACAGGGTGTGCCGTGACTGGTGTCTAATCGTGTCTTTAGTTCATCGTCCTTCGTAACCTAAAGAATAGCTTTATTCACCAGCAGTGAATTAAAATTTATTATGCTCGACCATGCCGAAAGGTAGTAATTATACACCTGGTAGCAGTCCTTTAATGCACGTCATTAAAGTACACCTACTCATTAAAGTACAGGTGTTTTCAGCCAATGACAACTCGGCTTACAGGTGTTCAGCCAATAACAAGTCAGCTTTGTACCGTTATAAAACCGCAAGTATCGATTATTCTCGGATATGCAATCGAAAGAGAATTAGCTAAAAGTCACGGAGGCTGGAAATCCAATACTGTCGCAGAAGGTTATGTTCTGTTACTATAATAATTAGCGTTAATTGTAAATAATATTCAAATAAATTCAATTTGTCATCTCGTTTTTCAATGTCGAATTCAGTAATTTATTTATTTATATTTATTTATTTATTTATTTATTTATTTATTTATTTATTTATTTATTTATTTATTTATTTATTTATTTAACCTGGTAGAGATAAGGCCGTCAGGCCTTCTCTACCCCTCTACCAGGGGATTACAACTATAATATGAACAAAGGTTATACCAAGTCTAACGGGATTACAAAAGGTCAATGACATTATTGTTCCTCGGAAAAAATCAATACTTTCGCGTTTGCGCACATCTCACAATTCACGACCTAGACCAAGGTCACAAGTATAAGAGAGTAAAAGTAGATTTTATCCGCGAGTGGAAAATTCATCGCCGGAGGAGAAGTCGAGAATGACAATTTCCACGAACGCATTAAATCTGTATACTCTAGTGTGCTATAAAACATTTATACATTACTGGCATCTAAATTTCATTTTAAGATGTAGGCCTTTTCTTTGCAATGTGTTTTTTTATGAAGAAGTTATAAATGGATGAATGTATGGCTTCGTTGTTACTAATGTGTTGGTTGTCATGGAGCGAGTAATTTAAAATAGTAATATACGTTACAGAGCGGTATGTTGACGTTTTCATGTTCGAGGAAAAGATTGAAAAAGCGAAACGTAGTTGAGATTTTTAATTTCCGAGAACATGAAAACAAACATACCGCTCGTGTATCGTACATTATTTTGTGCGAAGATCGTTTATTACATACCTGAAAGACGAATTTCTAATTAGTTGCAATGAAATCTCCATGTTGGTTTCTGTTTAATGACGCCAACTTCGGAAAACCAAAATATCTTTCTTCAACATTGTTGCTATAAAATGTTTTCTGTGTTTACTATACTCCAGCAGGCCGTGATATACGTCTGTCTTTTTTTCCCCCCAGTCTATAAATGCGAACTTAAAACAAACGGTAAGATTATGTAATGATTTATTTTTCATTTTAATATTTTAACAATATTATTTATATAACATATTGCAGTAATAACATCCGCATCTGGAATCTTGTTTATTTTTTCACTTGTATCAGGAATGCAATAAGTTTCGTGGAGTAGTAGACTTTACTTAATTTTTGCAAATATTTAAAAACAATAATTAACATTGCAATTTAGGTGACATTACAGTGGTAAGTTTCCAATTTATAATTATTACTATGTTAAACGTCTCTATAAATAATATGTTAAAAGCCTAAAGCAGTAAAATGAATGTCGCGCTTAAGCGGTAAGAAGAGGGAAATTGTTATGTGTGTTACGTTGGGAATACTGAATGTGGTATTTCATACTTACCGCGTATTGGTTTTGTGCGGAAAACAAGCAAATACGCACGATCTCACACAAATAATATTGTTAAAATATTAAAATGAAAAATAAATCATTACATAATTTTACCGTTTGTTTTAAGTTCGCATTTATAGACTGGGGGGGAAAAAAAGACAGACGTATATCACGGCCTGCTGGAGTATAGTAAACAAAGAAAACATTTTACAGCAACAATGTTGAAGAAATATATTTTGGTGTTCCGAAGTTGGCGTCATTAAACAGAAACCAACATGGAGATTTCATTGCAGCTAATTAGAAATTCGTCTTTCAGGTATGTAATAAACGATCTTCGCACAAAATAATGTACGATACACGAGCGGTATGTTTGTTTTCATGTTCTCGGAAATTAAAAATCTCAACTACGTTTCGCTTTTTCAATCTTTTCCTCGAACATGAAAACGTCAACATACCGCTCTGTAACGTATATTACTATTTTAAATTACTCGCTCCATGACAACCAACACATTAGTAACAACGAAGCCATACATTCATCCATTTATAACTTCTTCATAAAAAAACACATTGCAAAGAAAAGGCCTACATCTTAAAATGAAATTTAGATGCCAGTAATGTATAAATGTTTTATAGCACACTAGAGTATACAGATTTTATGCGTTCGTGGAAATTGTCATTCTCGACTTCTCCTCCGGCGATGAATTTTCCACTCGCGGATAAAATCTAATTTTACTCTCTTATACTTACTTACGGCTTTTAAAGAACCCGGAGGTTCATTGCTGTCCTCTCATAAGCCCGCCATCGGTCCCTATCCTGAGCAAGATTAATCCAGTCCCTAGATATCCCACTTCTCTCAAATCCATTTTAATATTATCCTCCCACTTACGTCTCGGCCTCCACAAAGGTTTTCTTTTTCCCCTCATATCTTATTTCTATTCTTATTTCTGCGTGTTACATGCCCTGCCTACCGCAAACTTCTGGATTTAATGTTCCTAATTATGTCAGGTGAAGAATACAATATATGCAGTTCTGTGTTGTGTAACTTTTTCCATTCTCCTATAACTTCATCCCTCTTAGCCCTAAATATTTTTCTAAGCACCTTAGTCTCGAACAGTCTCAACCTCTGTTCCTCTCTCAAAATGAGAGTCCAAGTTTCATAACCATTCAAAACAACCGGTAATATAACTATTTTATAAATTCTAACTTTCAGTTTTTTTAAAGCAGACTAGAAGACAAAAGCTCCTGAATCAAATAATAGTAGTCATTTCCCATATTTATTCTGTGTTTAATTTTCTCATTCTACTCTTTTATACTATAAAGTAATCTTATTCCTGGGGTCTGCACTATATAGGACTAGTAAATCCCATTTATTAAAAAAAAAAAGAAGCCTGGGCGCTATTAATTCGATTGAGCCACTGCAGACCACCATTAACTCCCCACTTCACCTCTCCCGGCTGATACAACAATGTTTTGGTGCGGTACGAGCAGAGAGGAACATCAGTGACGGATTGTATCAAGCGGGCATCATAGCTTTTTCGAACTTTCGGCTATTGCTGGTCGCCTAAAATCCACCACTGATGTATGTTTATAAGGCGGTATAAGCGAAAAGGACATAGGCGGGGGTTTCTGCGTTCCTTTCACTTCCCCCTTATGCCCAGGGCTGCGTTCAGAGTTAAAAAAATCTTCTTTTAATATGTGTTTCTGCAGTTCATCCAATATTAGTGGATTTGATTTATATGTATCCGTCTTTTAAAATGTACCATAAATAAAAATCGCAGGGCGTTAGTTCTGAGAATCAAACAGGCCACAACCCTATACTAATCATTCTCTCATCAAATACATCAGCAATCGCGTGCAATGAAGTTGGAGCTGTATGGGCTGTAACCCCGCTTTGCTGAAACATATCCTACATTTGCACTTCTTTAATTAATTGAGGGGAAAAACTGATGCAAAATTAGGGTTTTATATCGGTCAACACTCAATATTAATTGCTTCGTGGGTGGGGGGGGAGGCCGATTATTATACGTTTTCACTTGATGCACACTATACACCAGGGCTGGGCACATTACGTAATTCTGAGAAATGAGCGCTGTGTGCTTTAAAGAGCGGGTCTCGCGAGCGGTGTGACGTATGCATACTGTACGTCATTCAGTGTCGGTGCAGTGGTGGACTCTGCAGTATGATGGCGAATTTTGAAGACGGAGTTTCCGCTCATACACTAAAGCGTCCCGCTATTCCCAATGCTTTTAATGTATCATGGGAGGCGGAGTTCTTTTTCGTAGAGAGTAGTGGATTAGCAAAGTGTTTAATTTGGCATAAAATACTCCAACTGATTAAGAAGTTCAATATCCAACGACATTATTCTTTACAACATGCTACTGAATATGACAAATATGTTGGTAATGAACGCCATAAATTAATACAACTTAAAGAAAATGTTTCTCAGGTACATTATATTAGAGTATCTGTTTAATATTTACATTGCATTATAAGTTATTATACATTTAGTATTATATAATTTTAAATTATACAAGTATTATGATATATAATACCTGAGAAACTTTTTTTTAAGTTGTGTTAATTTATGGTCATATATCATATGTCATATCATATCATATCATATCATATCATATCATATCATATCATATCATATCATATCATATCATATATCATATCATATCATATCATATCATATCATATCATATCATATCATATATCGCATCGCATCACATTATATTATATTATATTATATTATATTATATTATATTATATTATATATTAACAGAATGACAATAATGCACTTAGTGAATCGGCTATGAGAATTAGCTACAAAATTTGCCACGAAATTGCAAAGGAATTGAAAACATTCAACGAAGGTGAATTCATCAAGCGATGTTTAATTATATTGGCAGATGAACTCTGTCCACAGCAAGTAGGGGAAGTGGAAGCCATACGCCTGTCTCGTAGAACCGTGGTGAGGAGATTGCAGTATGTGCGTATGGGTTATGTAAATAAGCCTG
Organism: Periplaneta americana; assembly: GCA_025594305.2. Lineage (NCBI taxonomy): Eukaryota > Metazoa > Arthropoda > Insecta > Blattodea > Blattidae > Periplaneta > Periplaneta americana. The sequence goes on along the minus strand of JAJSOF020000035.1, from coordinate 25,913,461 downwards.
ATGATTTGTGTGTGTGCATAGAGCGAAGTTTATTTCATTAAATTAATAAGAGTGTTATAAATTCTGTAATGTACAATGGATTGATGTAATATCCTTATAAATGTACTGACAGACTGAATGACTAGAACAACCGTGGCTCTTGTTATATTAATGCAGGGAATGTAGCTGTAATGCGAGTCCGCCACTGCGTGAGCGTTCTGCTCTGGCTTGGAATTGAAGTGCCTTGCGGAGCGAGAGCAGCTCTGGCCGACTAAATGGAGCCGCTCTCATGCCCGGCCCTGCCATACACCAATGTAATGGACATTCATAAATAGGCCGTAGATTACCTACTAACCAGTCCCGGTTATTTTGAGCGTTAACTCGTCCGTGCAAGTAAAACCACGCGTCGTCAATAAAAATTCACAAATTGTCTGTCTAAATGGCCGCCATGTACAGATTGAATAAATCAGTTGCAAAAATTGACTTTTCTGTGTGAATCCACGGGCTTTAGTTATGTAACTTTGTGTGGATGAAATTTTAGTAATTTGTGTACGGCTGACCCTAGCTTGCTGTGCTAACTTCGGCGATTGTTCTATTCGACCGCCGATATCATAAAACTTTTCCTCAGTTAAAACATAGCGCCTTCGTTTTCTTTTCTTGTTCAATACTGATTCCGTTGTTTTGAATTTATTCACCGTTGAACGAACTGTAGACGTATCGGGTGGATCAACCCCAGGAAAACTTTCTTTGAAATTTCCTCCTACACTGAGCAAGTAGGGGAACATGGGGCAGGACGGGGTAGTTAATGTTTGAATGGTTTTATTTGGTATCAAATAATGTAAATGCATGGGTTTTATGACATATATATTTTTATTACATTGTAAACAAGTAAAAAAATATGCACTTCGAGTGAAATCCGGTCATTATAACCTTAAAATAAATTAGTTTTTCGAAATGTGTGTTTTTGCTCCGTTCTGCCCCACGTATGGGGCAAAATGGGGTATCTATTTTTTGTAATAATTAAATGGCAAAAGTGACAAAATATATATACTGAAAGTGTGAATACTACAACATTTTACAAGTTTACTTGAGAAAAAGTCATTCGCAAAATACGCAAATGTGCGTGGCATCCTCGTCTTCAGTGTCTACTCCTGCGCAACAATTGTGAGCCCATTTCAGACATGATACGCATCTAATCAAACCTTCTTCTGACAAACAACAAAACGAGCAACCCATTACAGGAGGTGAAATTTAATTAAATATGGCGTGGGGCAGGACGGGGTACTGCCCTGTTATGCCCCACCCCGTTTTGCCCCACAGTCACATTTTCTAAGTTATGAGGTATTGGCAGGAAAAATAACGCACGAAATTTAAGAAACTTTCGGAATTAGAAGCCAGGTAAGCACCCTATAATATGACATTAAAATAGATTATCTAAATAATCTCATTTCTACTTACGTGTGACAAGAGAACACTTTAAAGTTACAAATGAAGATACAATATGATGCAGCAACCGAATAACGTACAACAGATGCAAGGAATATCAGTAAGTGTTGTGTGATGATATATTTACATGAGTTGACGAAGTTATAAAAAAACTCGGTAAATTGCACTACTTCTCGGGAAGATAGAGGCTATACCCCGTCCTGCCCCCCTTCCCCGTCCTGCCCCATATTCCCCTAATTCGTATTTTAAAAAGTCACAGCAAATGAAAATTCTTTGCTTTGTATTAAATATCTGAACCGTGACTCAAGCAACAGACACAAACAGAGAAATGAACAGAACACACTTACTGCACTAAAACTCAACTCAATATTGCACACAGTAAGAAGAAAGTATGTCAGCGGCTATGCGTGTCCTTGAATGGTGCGTGCGCAGCTGGGCATTGCTACGACACATGTTCCGTAAGCGAGCGGAAGAACCCTTGAACCTTCGTTATAAAATAAAAGTGAAAGGTTTTACATGGAAAAGAGTATGCGGTTTCATAAATAGTTACACCATGTATGAAGTTTAGTACATTCTAAGAATATATCGAGGATTTTTAAGGAAATTATGTCTATTACACTTTTACTACGTCATACACTTTTGACCAATAAAACGGTACGAAAGGACGTCTCTCAACCAATCACGGCTGTTTTCGCACAATTTTATCGCTTCCCTAGTATTTGCTTATAGAGTGTCAGTTGGGAAGCCGGAGGTAAAAAGACATTTGTGCGAGATCGTGCGTATTTGCTTGTTTTCCGCACAGAACCAATACGCGGTAATTGTGAAATACCACATTCAGTATTCCCAACGTAACACACATAACAATTTCCCTCTTCTTACCGCTTAAGCACGACATTCATTTTGCTGCTATAGGCTTTTAACATATTATTTTTAGAGACGTTTAACATAGTAATAATTATAAATTGGAAACTTACCACTGCAATTTCACCTAAATTGCAATGTTAATTATTGTTTTTAAATATTTGCAAAAATTAAGTAAAGTCTAGTACTCCACGAAACTTATTGCATTCCTGATACAAGTAACATTAAGGAAGCCGTGAAAAAATCAACAAGATTCCAGATGCCGATGTTATTACTGCAATATGTTATATAAATAATATTGTTAAAATATTAAAATGAAAAATAAATCATTACATAACCTTACCTTTTGTTTTAAGTTCGCATTTATAGACTGGGGGGGGGGGGAAAGACGTATATCATGGCCTGCTGGAGTATAGTAAACACAGAAAACATTTTATAGCAACAATGTTGAAGAAAGATATTTTGGTTTTCCGAAGTTGCCGTCATTAAACAGAAACCAAGATGGAGATTTCATTGCAACTAATTAGAAATTCGTCTTTCAGGTATGTAATAAACGATCTTCGCACAAAATAATGTACGATACACGAGCGGTATGTTTGTTTTCATGTTCGAGGAAAAGATTGAAAAAGCGAAACGTAGTTGAGCTTTTTTAATTTCCGAGAACATGAAAACAAACGTACCGCTCTTGTAACGTATATTACTATTGGGGAGGCCGAGACGTAGGTAGGAGGATAATTTAAAATGGATTTGAGAGAGGTGGGATATGATGATAGAGATTGGATTAATCTCGCAGAGGATAGGGACCAATGGCGGGCTTATGTGAGGGCGGCAATGAACCTCCGGGTTCCTTAAAAGCCATTTGTAAGTAGCCTAAGTAAGCATTTGTTTAATTTTATCGCTTCCTTAGCATTTGCTTGTTTTTATCATTAACCTAGAATTTGTTTCTTTGTTTGCCAACATTTCAAACTGCAAATTCTTTATGGTAGGCTAATATAAAACATGTTTTGCGATCTTAATTTGTTTCCCGCATAGATAATCGATTTAAAATGGCAGCTCCGCTCAAACATTTTGGTGAAAGTAACATTAGTGAAATAAAATTTTAGTAAGTCAATTAATATCTATTTTATTGTATACTTACTTACTTACTTACTGGCTTTTAAGGAACCCGGAGGTTCATTGCCGCCCTCACATAAGCCCGCCATTGGTCCCTATCTTGAGCAAGATTAATCCAGTCTCTACCATCATATCCCACCTCCCTCAAATCCATTTTAATATTATCCTCCCATCTACGTCTCGGCCTCCCCAAAGGTCTTTTCTCCTCTGGCCTCCCAACTAACACTCTATATGCATTTCTGGATTCTCCCATACGTGCTACATGCCCTGCCCATTTCAAATGTCTGGATTTAATGTTCCTAATTATGTCAGGTGAAGGATGCAATGCGTGCAGCTCTGCGTTGTGTAACTTTCTCCATTCTCCTGTAACTTCATCCCTCTTAGCCCCAAATATTTTCCTAAGAACCTTATTCTCAAAACCCCTCTATCTCTGTTCCTCTCTCAAAGTGAGAGTGCTTGTATTAGAGTACTTTATTTCTTCTAATTTTTATATACTTTCCCCTGTTTTTATCACCTCAGAATTTACTGTTTATGTGCAAGTGGTAGATTAAATGTATTTGTTTTTATTTATTTATTATACATTTACTTATTTATTATTCGTTTACTTATTTATGTACTTGTTTGTATATATTTATATACATATTTACTTATATACTTATTTATTTATTTACTTATTTGGTTGAGATTCGTTACAAAGTTGAATGACAGCATTGTCTTACGGTCTTAATTTAGTTAGTATTGTTTTGTCATGGACATAAGACAGTGAAGAACAGCCCAAATACGTGAATATTGAAACCTAATAAATAACGTATTTGCGCAATAATAGAATTCTGTGAATACCTTGTCAATTTTATATGCTTCATATACCGAACTACTGATGATTCATTCATTCCAGCCAACTTACCCTCTTGGAAGAACATGATTTCAAATTATCAGTGATTAACATCGCAACCCAGAGTCCCCAGTCGACCTTGACAAATAAACTAGTACGAAAAATTTCTAAACCTAGAATTTATAAGTCGAATTAGCTAGTGCTTCCCACAAGACGTGGCTTATTTATGTTATAATAAGTATTATAATTACAGACGTTTGATGTTACTAAGGGTCAGAAGCAGCATGGTTGTTTCTCCAGGACTCCAAAGCTTTGAGGCACCCGACGCGTATATCATGGTTATTAATATGGCAGCTGAGGGCCTCTCTCAGCCCAGTTGCGACATGCTGCGTTCCACAATCGAGGCTGGGTTAGTGACGTTTGCAAAACATACAAGACTTCGCCCACACGATTTCATCTGTTATTTGTGGCAACAATAAAATTTGCATTGCACTTTTTTAAAACAGGCGACCTTTGTCTCCGTCGTGAACCTACTTCTGTAACGTCGTGAAGAAAGCTGTCAGTCATACTCTTCTAACGGGTGCCTAGAAAGTTTGTTACCACCGTCTTGTGGAAACATAAACAAAGAATCAGTTCGAGAAAGATTATACAGTTGCTTGTAGTTACTAAGTTATTATATGTATATTTATTTGGTTGCTAGGAAAAAGAAATTGTACATATTTTGAAATTTATAATTTATTCAGTCGTCTTCATGCACGTATGTAATTCCCTCATCCATCCATCCATCCATCCATCCATCTTCAGCTCATTTCATCCATTCTTATTCCTATTATGGGAAAACATGAAAATTTTACTTGAAGCAAGTAAAGCGATAGGTTTGGAAGAAAATCCCGAAAAGACAAAGTATATGATTATGTCTCGTGACGAGAATATTGTTCCAAATGGAAATATAAAAATTGGAAATTTATCCTTTGAAGAGATGGAAAAATTCAAATATCTTGGAGCAACAGTAACAAATATAAATGACACTCGGGTGGGAAATGAAACGCAGAATAAATATGGAAAATGCGTGTTATTGTTTGGTTGAGAAGCTTTTATCATCCAGTCTGCTGTCAAAAAAACTGAAAGTTAGAATTTATATTTATTATTATTATTATTATTATTATTATTATTATTATTATTATTATTATTATTATTATTATTGTTATTATTATTATTATTATTATTATTATTATTATTATTATTTTATTATTACCGGTTGTTCTGTATGGTTGTAAAACTTGGACTCTTACTTTGAGAGAGGAACAGAGATTAAGGGTGTTTGAGAATAAGGTTCTTAGGAAAATATATGGGGCTAAGAGGGAAGAAATTACAGGAGAATGGAGAAAGTTACACAACGCAGAACTTCACGCATTGTATTCTTCTCCTGACATAATTAGGAATATTAAATCCAGACGTTTGAGATAGGCAAGGCATGTAGCACGTATGGGCGAATCCAGAAATGAATATAGAGTGTTAATTGGGAGGCCGGAGGGAAAAACACCTTTGGGGAGGCCGAGACGTAGATGGGAGGACAATATTAAAATGGATTTGAGGAAGAAGGGATATGATGATAGAGAGTGGATTAATCTTGCTTAGGATGGGGACCGATGGCGGGCTTATGTGAGGGCGGCAATGAACCTTCGGGTTCCTTTAAGTAAGTAAGTACATTCATTCATTCGTTCGTTCGCTCGTTCGTTCATTCAACTCTATTTATCTGTACAGTTCTATTATCATCTCATCTTCCCTCATCTCTTCCCATTTCACCTCTTACGAATTCTCTCTCGTCTCACCTCATCTCTTGTCTTCCTGTCTCATTTAATTCCTTCCCATCTACGTAATATCATGTCTTACCACCTCTTCACATACCATGTTTTCCCTTCTCACCTCATATTATGTTTTTCCATGTTTTCCCACCTCATCACATATCATGTCTTATCTTGTCACCTCATATCATGAGTTCCCAACTCACCACATATCGCGTTTTCCCTTCTCACCACATACCATGTTTTCACTTATCACCTTATATCATGTCTTTCCACCTTACCACATGTAATGTTTTCCCTTCTCACCTCATATCATATCTTCCCGCCTCATCTGATTTCATCAGTTCCTCCTCACCTCTTTCCATTTCCTTCCAACTCACCTTATTTCTTACCTCATCTCACGTCATCTTCATTTCTTCCCGTCTCACCTCATTCTCATTTGTTCCGCAGTGGCACTGAACGCATCCAGTGTGCGTAACATGTTCATGGATACGCAGAACTAAAAAATTGGTTTAGTACGATGATCTCTTATTTCGACATTTTGTAACCGTACACGTGACTTCAGTCAGTAATAGGCGTATTTTCAATGTGGGGTGAAAAGGGTGCAATACACAAAGCTGTGCATGTAATCAGCTCTTCGCAGAAAACTTTTCATGATATGAATTTTTAACTTATAAAAATTAAAGAAAATTATCAAGCAAAGTAAGAAAACTTTCATCTCATGAACGAATTCTCAAATTTAGGAATCCATGCGCAGTTTTCTTTATCATGAAATGTAAGTCCCTCAAGAAGATTTTTAAAAGCTAAAACAATTCATTGATTCTGGTTCACGTTAACACTTTGTTTAAAAAACTGAAAATTGTTTAACGATACGTTAAAAGTGTTATGTTTTTTTTAAAAGGTTATGTACCTTAGTCAGACGGCCCGTTTCGACGCTGGTTCTGCGTCATGTTCAGTGTCCTATGAACTACTCAAATAGGACTCAAATAGTTCATAGGACACTGAAGATGACGCAGAACCAACGTCGAAACGGGCGGTCTGTCTAAGGTACATAACCTTTGTTTAAAAGAATTAACACTTTTAACGTATCGTTAAACAATTTTAAGTTTTTTCAAAAACAATTCTGAAGCCGTCAGGGTTGTTTTGAATTTAGGCAAATTTAATATATTTAAAATACTCGAAAATTAATATCTAAGGAACTAATCGATGAAACTTGATGAAATTCGGTATTGTTATTTAAACTACAGACACAACAAACCCTCCGAACTTGAAAGAAATAAATCAAAAACTTTAAAAGTTTCAAAACTCAGTACCAATGTCCTTTAAAGCATAACATGTAGGGCTAATATAAGGACTGAAGTGTGTAATATTAAGGAAATAAGTTATGCGTTGTAATAAAACTTAATCACATGTCAAAGTATACACACTTCACAGTTACTTCTAAGACAATTCAATGGGATTGGAAACTTTATTTTTGTCTGGAATACACTGTACTAGAAGAGAATTCCCCCCTATCCTCTCTATAAATATCAACCCGATAAGACTATTTGGCGACATTTCTTTATGCTGAAGCTTATCATCAAAGCTCGGAACTTGGGGACTTGTGTGTCGTGTGCATGAGTAAGGTTACAGGTATAACGTACACAAAGCTCACCCTGCAAGTGCTCAGGGACAGTCATGTGTACTAAGAAAGTGGTCACATCGAATGACAGGAAGACGGACGAGGAAACTGTGTCGTGTCGAAGCCAATGACATTCAGATAATTAATTAGAGGTAAACGGTTTGTTTGAAAATAAGAAAATACGTATTATTCGAATGGGTATTGTATACGTTTGAAAATATATTTCTTAAAATTTAGGTACAGAATTTCGTGGAGGAATTCTGAGGAGATACATTATTTTCTTCGAATGGAGAGTTTATATTTTGTAACTTGTGTCAAACACAAACTAGAGATTGGAAACGTGCATTCATTTAAATACATTGCAGTCCCTTAAATCGGTGGAAAATTTGTTCATAGCCATGGATCAAGTCGTAGTGGAACCTTCCCTAGTAGTGACATAGAAATTGAAAACTATTTTCGAGACAAATTTAGGATACTTAACTTTCTCAGATACGAGATCAGCTAGCAACTGCTGAAATTCGAACAGGAAACGGTGACAGTGAAAACATTCAATACGTTATTTCGGCCTAAGACTTTATAATACAATTACAAACCATTTTCCAAATTTGAAAGTTTTTAAAATTGAAGCTTTTAAAAAATAAATTTGTAAAATTATCCACTATATAATATAATATCAACAAATGTATTTTTTTTACCTTTTATTTATGTCTACTATATTATTGTTTTTATTGAATATCACTGGCTTCTGTCGAATTGTCAATTTATATTAAATGTGTATTTTTCTCTCTTTTTCTCTTTCTTCTTTATTCTTCCTCTTGTGTTGTATTTATTGGTTTGAATTAAGTTACTTACTGTATTTAGTAAAGTGTCCTTGTAAATTTTATGTTATATTATTGACTAAGACCACACCGTACACGAGCCTGGCTATTACGGTAGTGGCTAGAAACATTTTTGTTTTATAAATGTAATTTGTATTCAGTAGGTAGCTAGTTAAAATAAATAAAATAAAAAAATTAATTTTGCTCCCGTCACTTCATGTGACGTGGAAATAAGTTTCTTTCGTTTCAAATCATGTTTAACTAACAGACGAAGAAGGTATGGGTTCGAAAAATATTCGAATGTATGTAGTCATACACTGTAATAAAATATACAGAGCAGAACTGTAAATTTGATATATTTTGCATGTTTATTAATATATATGCTATACAATTACTTGTTTCAACTTATCATAATATTATCATTATGTTGTTCCAGCCAGGAATCACTTATATAGCAGACCTTACAGTACTTCTGTGATGGAAGCGGGAGTTTGTTGACATTGAAGTCCGGTTCTTAGCCACGTTCAAAGACACAAGTCCCCAAGTTCCGAGCTTTGCTTATCATCATCACAAGCTTCATGGATTGGACCCTTTGATTCGTTCCGTCTCCAAGATTTGTAGCTGTTCTTGCCAACGATTCTTAGTTCTTCCAATTCATCTTTTCCCTGTATGATTGTAATGGGATTCGGATTTTTGACATTCGCTCTAAATGTAAATACAGTAAAACCTCGTTAATCCAGACTAATTGGGGGATAAGTTGATCGGTTTAACGAAAGTCCGGATTAACTGAAATAACCTAAACGAACAGTAGGAAGTGCATTAAAACTCCGTTTATAGCAACAAAATACGTTTATTATGGTATATTTAAAGGGCACAGGCAAATATTCTTGGCCGTTATTATGATGAATGCGGTTATTGACTTTTAGCCACATTTAGGCCCAATTGTATAAAACTCCCTGACTAAAGATCAACTTTGGTCGAAGATCGAAAAGTGAACCGAGTTCAGACACTTCTTCTATTGTATAAAACTCTTCTGCGATCAAATTACCTTGGTTCAAATGCAATCTAAGTTCAAGTGAAAAGGATTTGGCAACATCGCATAAACAGGTGAAATACGTAATGCGCGGACAGGTTTGTTCAGTGTTGCCAATCTAGCGACTTTAACTCTTTTTCAACAATTTCTTTTAACTTTTATATTGCTTAAATAGGGATTTAGTGACCTTTTTAGCACCCCATAGTGACAAAATTTAATCTTTCTTTGTTGATAATGAGAAATCTAGCGACTTTCCAACTACTTTTTGGCGACTTTCCGTACACTCTGTTGGAGACACTGGTTTTTTGTGCAATGTAAATAATTGCGGACAATAAGAAGAAGGTTGACTATTCTCCGAGTTGTTATCATGTTATGGTGTTTGATACTGCTAAACATAATAAAACTTTTTAAAACGACAATTTTCGTTTAGTAATACAGTTAATTGAACATTTATGAATGTACCTATCATATCCATTAATAATTAATTGTTGTTATAAACATAATATAATTATAGGTTATGTTATTTGATACTACTGAACAGGATAGAGCCTTGTAAAATATAAGATTGTTTGTGTATTAAGGCAAGAAATTTAAAGAAATATATATAAATGTACCTATCATATCTATTAATATTAATAATAATGGATATTTTATTTGCACAATCTGTCACTCGTATATTTCAAACAAAAAAAAAAAAAAAAAGAAATAACTGAACTTGGATCATCTAACTTAATCGGAGAAATTTCTTCAGTCAAAGTTGACTTTAGTTTGAGACAAATTAATCTCAGATTAGACTTTATACAACACAAAATTCCAAGTTCAGCTGAAACAAGGATCAATTTAACCTCTGATCTAAGATTAAATGGTTTATACAATCGGGCCTTAAAATCTTGCATTTCCGTTTTTACTCTTACTTATACTTTAAATCTTTGTTTATGTAATTGATAATATTTGTTTGTATAGTTTAATTACTTTAATGCAAACTTGATTAATTTGCTTTATTTTTAATACTCTAGGTGTAATATTGCAAATATTGTAATTCCATAGTTCTAATGTATAAAATTAAGTCTTAAAACAAGATTCTTTAATTTTTTTGTCTGCCCGGATTAAGCAAAGTCCGGCTTATCGGGGTCCGGATTAACGAGGTTTTACTGTACCAGTTTGTTCTGTATTCGTCTATTTTTTCTAATATACTTGATGTATAGACTCGCTTGTTCTATGGCAGTAGCGGCTGGTGGTCAAAATAATGAGTGTGCTACAATCTCTATATCGGCCTACTATATACACTTATATGTATTTATCTTAATTTGAGACTCGCCTAGTGACGAAATATGGAGTTCCTTCCTACTGCAGAAGTTGTCAATTGCCCTAGTGTTAAACGTTAAATCCCTCCATCCTGGACATTATACTCTTTTCTATTGACAGTATTGTAAGAGCAGTGAGGCGATCCTGGGACATAATGTTCCTTAAAAACGTTTTTATGCGTTTCAAGCAAGAAAAACATCTTTCTGGCTCAGCAGTGGTCATTGGTGTTGTAACCAAAATATTTAACAACTTCGTTACTTCACAGAATGGATCCCGTGAATTGTTGGAGACTATGTTTTGTAACAATTGAACAGCCATCTATATTTCGGAAGTCGGATCTTCCGTATAGAACTCCAAGTTGTGTCTTTAACATTCTTTTGTTCAGTACAGTATAGCTGTTGACAGCAACTTCAAGTTCGCGTTCAGGAAAATTATGCAAAAAAATTGTCAAAAAATTCGCTGTTTAACAATTTTGTTGCGTCTAGGTAGCTTAAAGATTGGAAACAATTAGCAGTTTCCTGAATTATACGGTTACATACCTCCTTGGCATCAATTTTCTGGGATTCAATTTTCCGTCGCTTGCTGATGGATTCAGGAGGAACCTAAAGAAACTGGTAGATGGCAGCAGCAGTCGAACATTTGAATTACCAAATACATTGTACATAGTTTCGAGTTCCCTCCACAAACAAGCATTCTTTCCTTACGCTTTACTTTTGCAATCTCCAAGCTGTGTTGTGCTGAAGCTGACTACAGCACTTCCCCGCGTAAAAATAGCCAATCAGAGCAGTTATTTCAGCTTCGCACATGCGCATTAACTATCTACATTCTCATGTAGAGTTTTGAGTAGCACAACGAACCCCCTGAGGCACCAAAGAGCGAAGAGCGAAGACTAAACACTCTATAACGCGTCATGAACATAACAACGGGAAATTGTTAAATGGCAGATCAAATACTATGGTATTGCAAACACTTTATTTGAGCAAAAATTATCATTGTGCTGTAGCACTGTAGCACATAAGGACGGGCCGCCCCTGTTCTATGGTCAAGTGGAGTGTACCCTGTCAGAGTTCTAAATAATCGCATTTCTCCTGATTCAATTCTCTTCCTCTGTGAGGTTGATAAAATTAAATTTTCTGATCCGTATAAAAATGTAGACAATATTAGAGTTTTATATAATTTCGAAGTACTCACTTTTCTCAATAAAGTTCAATTAATTGTGAAAAAATTTTGCTAATTTTGATTCTAAATCATTTGATGACTGATATGAAATATTGCAGCCCAGATAATTAAATTGATGAACTTATAATATTTCAGTTTCTATCAGGATTTTTGTTCTGTTGTGATCCGTGCCAACAAAACCAAATATTTTTGTCTTCTTTATGGATATTTCTAAATTATATTCACTTGATATATTAAGTAACGTGTAAACTGTTATTTGTAAATTGTCTTCTGCGTATGAACGAATAAGCTGATCGTCAGTAAATTTCAACGTTCTAATTATCAGTTCTTCAAAATTTTTGTGGTTATTTAAGATTAAAAATTTCTACCGTAAGTCAGCTATATACACTGTTTTACGTCCTTAAAATCTACATAATAAAAAAGCATACTGAATTATGAAAAAAAATGCAAAAATGAACATTTACATCAAATATACATCTCATAAAATTGATGGGCTCGGACGTAAAACATGGTAACTGATATTTTGGTCAAAAATTAGATATGAAGAGTTCGCGGGAAAAACGATGAATGTCACATTTCTATTAAGGATTAGATAATGATCTAATTGAGTCTATAACTGCAAGTGTAGTGCTGTTTCTATAGAAAATAAAGGAAAGGATTACTGTATTCTTGGTGATAATTCTCCTTTTTACCATTTTTCATAAGAACAACATTAAATTTCGCAGTGATCCATTGAATTAGATAATGACATGAACCTCAAGAAAACTGTGACATTCATCGTTTTTTCCCGCGAACTGTTCATATGTAGCGTATAGTATAGTAGTATCTTACATTCTGCGTGTAATGCATTAGTTAGTTTTCCAACATCTCAACAGATGGCAGAAGTACACAGATTTTACTTACCTGGCAACTATACAAATTGTTGGATGTATAAAATGTTTAACTACCTAATAACTTCAAAACACTGAAACGTCGTTTACCATGTTTTACTCCCGAACTCCTCAATTGTTAGAATTAGGTTATGTGCATTCGAATAGTTACTTTTCACTCTTTAATTACAATTCTAGGATCTTTGGGTTCAACACAGGGACGTCACTGGATATTACTATAAAAATATGTTCGGAGAATTGTAATACAGGATAATGCATTTAAATTTTAAGGCGTATGGTTATTCAACTACTTGTGTATTATTAGTAAAATTCTGAGGCAAAACAGATTGCTTGTATTCGTAACTCTAGCGACGTCCCTGATCTTTATACCATAAAAAAACTTATGCAGTTGCACATGTCTGGAATTTATTATACAAAGTCGTATATAAAATATTGGATACAGAAGTGCTGACATTTTGTGTTAATACATTAAAACTTAATACTGCAAGAGGTAAAAAAAAAGTTTGGAATGTTGTATATGCTGGAAAGAATGCTCACCACATCTTTGGGGGACACAAAGAAATGTAACTGCACTGCTTTATTCTTCAAACATTTCTTGTAACAATAAGCTTTTCTCTATAACAACATTATGTAACAATGCGAACACAATTGTAGCAACAGCTGTTACCATAACAACAAACACATTTGAGATCAAACAACCTTACATTCACACAACCGTCTATACTATACTTAGCCCAAAGTGTTGGGTGGTAGGAGGACATACCCATTCTTTTTATTCCCTTGTCTGTCGTTAATTACAAAGATTTTTCGTCGATGTCATTCGTTTCCTATCACCGTTGTTATATCGCCTCACGCAAGGCACAGAGAATGCTTTGCAGAGAGTATCTAAACGCGCCCCGCATCCTATATCAACATTGACTGAACACTTGCCCTTACGAATCGGAGAAATGAAAGTTCAATTTTGACTAAGTGAATAAGGCGTAGGTCAGAGAAAGATAGTGTGTTCCTTATCAGAATCGCATGAATCCTGTCCCATATTAAGTAAACCATTATAGACGGATTCTTTTGTAATCTTGTTTCTTACCGCAATTTTAATTTTAATTTTAATTTTATAAACTTCCTTTACTAAAAGGCTGTCAAGTCTGACAAAGTGTACTAGATATTTATGAATGTGTATATAGATATAAATAAAAGAGCAAATAAAGAAATTATGTCATAAAATACATTAAACAAATACTATAGAGCAAAAATACAGAAAAGGAATAAATAAATAAATAAATTTCAAACCTTGTTACTGTACTGGTGATTTCGTAAAATCCAAATGGAACTCTTTAAGGCACTAATGGCTATTTTTCTCATAACGATATTGTTGAGGCCTAATTTATTACATGTTTTGGCGAAGAAGGAGGTTATGGTTTCCCTTTCTCCGATCCTCAGATAGATAACCTCGATTTCTGAAAGATGGTATTTTTCTTCATAATATGAGATTATCACCATTATTATCAATATCTTGAATATAATAGGGTATAACATATTTAATTACGTTGGCCGTCACAACGATGACTTTTTGATAAAAGGACTTATTCCACAGAAGATTGATTTTTAGGAACAACAAAAATTACATTTTAAAACATTATTATTAGTTATCTTACATGAATGAATGTAAACATAATTGTCAAAAATATATTTTCAAATTTTGTAATTAAATTTTAACTAATTACAGCAAAACATTCAAATTAAAAAAAAGGAGGGTTTTTTTTTTTTAACTAAACGCCATCGATATGAAATTATACTACTGCAACCCTTCAAGAGGTAAAACCGTAAATTTAGTTTTCTCTAATTTGTTACAGAATAATGATTTATTGTGGGGAAATCTTGAACAGTTAAGAGAAAGAGCAAAACAACTGAAGAAACCAGAAGAAGCAAGGATCTCACTTCTGATTGTGGCTGACACAAAACTGAAACTAGTCAATTATGTAAGTTACAACTAATTTTTATTTCAATACATGAAAGTGGTTAGACTATTATATTTATATTCCTAAGTGATATAAAGTGTTAAAAGTGTGTAATGAAGATGTATAAGAGAGGGAAGGAGCTTGTAGGCAATGACACAACTTTTATGCTTGATGTTCCTAATTTATAGGATGGACAAAAGTGAGTAGAGAAGAATGGAAAAGTAGGGAAAAGAGGGAACGATAATGGAAAGCAAGAGATGAAAAGAGAGGACGAGAATTGAGAAAAAGAGAAGGAATAGAAAGAGAAAAGGGAGGAAAGAAAAAGGAGAGGATTCCGAGAGAAAGGCAAAGACAAGGAAGAGGAGAGACATATAAAAGAAATAGAAGTAAAGAAATTAGAAGAAAAAAGAAAAAGAAGAAAGATAATGGACAGTTAAAAATAAAACGATTTATATAATTAACTAGTTCAATTAATCCTATTCATAAATAACTGGTATAGGTCTACTTGTTTTTTAAGAGCAATGTCCTGATGCATGATAGGCCTACTTTCAGTTGTGAAGCTGATTTTCCTAAGAACGCCATGTTTGATCACAGTCCAGGACTGGTAAACTTCTTCAATTGGAGGTAACAAGATTCGGTCGCTTGGCGCACGAGGCGGCAGTTTTTTTTTTATCGCGCAGGCTGTCGGGACCAGATTGAGGATAATTGCTGCTTAATGCAGAGGGGCTCTATCAATCTGCGGGATACGTTTTTACTGCTCTATCAACCGCGACTCTGTCGCTTTAAGTGGAGACACACAAACACGAGCAGCGGCGGATCCAAGGCGTGTCGCCGGCGACACTTCACAAACCTTCAGTCGTTGATCATGGCGTTAGAATTAGGTGAAGAAAAGTAGAAAAATGAAAATATTATAGCTAGCACGCATTTACATGGATGTCTAATTTCCTGGAGTTTTAAAAGAAAAATTATCGGAATGGTTTTTCTTCGTGACGGAAAATAAAGGTGGCAGACCTGTGTCTTCGATTTATGGAATATAAGAGAACGCTTTCCTTGAATAAAAAGGCTCCATAAAAAATTTATTAACAATTTTTCAACCATGCAAAAATTAAATTATAGAGATAGCACCACGGTCTAGTATAACAGTCACGAATCTCAATACGTAGGGAAAATGCATCCATAAGTAGTTGCTAATCACTAGGATCGCTACTATCGCTTCATCACACACAATGCGAAATAGTACCGGTACAGTCTATTGTTCCTAGTATCCTCAACAACTCAAGCTTCGTGACTGTAACAGACTCACAAGGTGACTTGAATGCGCGTGAGTTGGCACAACCCTATTCGTCCTATTCATAGCAAAATTTGTGTTGACATAAACCTTCGAACAAATTAACACCAATATATATAGTTTTCATAATATGGGAGGGGTGATAGTAGGAGGAAGAACAATAAAGTGCATAAGACTTGCTGATGTTATGGCATTGTTAGTAGAAGAGGAAACTGTACTAAAGGATAAGCTACTGGAGCTAAATGACAGCTGTGAGCAGTATGGAATGAAGATAAATGCAAACAAGATGAAAAATATGGTTATCGGAAGAAAAATAAAGGAGATAAACTTGCGAATTCTAAATGAAACAGTAGGGCAAGTGGGAGAACTTCAAATACTTGGAATGTACTATATGCAGTAACATGAGCTGCTGCCAGGAAGTCAAAAGGAGGATAGCAATGGCAAATGAAACTTTTAATATAAAAAGGAGCATCTTCTGCGGACTTCTGGAAAAAGAACAAATGAAGAGACTGGTGAAGTGCTTTCTGTGGAGTATGGCTTGTATGCTGCAGAAACATGGGCATCACGACGAAGTGAAAGTAAGTGACTAGAAGCATTTGAAATATGGATATGCTGAAGAATGGAGCATGTAAAATGGGCAGACAGAATAAGAAATGAAGCTGTGTTGGAAAGAGTGGGAGAAGAAAGAATGATGCTGAAACTGATCAGGAAGACACTGTCTACTGAAAGATACGCTGGAAGGAATGGTGTTAAATTGGACGCCATTAGTATTACACACGTTATCCAAATAGAAATTTGTTTCAAGCGAAAACTATCCACAGATCGGTTCAAAATGACGGAATCTGAAATTCCGACATAGAAAATACGGCAGAAGCTGCGTTATCTACCCTCATACCACAGAAATCCAGAAAGTTGTACAAGAAAACTTACGAAAAGTTTGGAAGTTTGTGAGAGAAGAAGAATGTATCTACTACTACAGAAAAAATTTCCTTTGGCATATTTCTCAGAGATAGGCTATCTTGCACGTGTAATCATTCAACTTTATGGAGTACCTACTAGATGTTTCCAACCGCAATTTATTTAAATAAGAATGTGGATATCAGTAAATTTTATCGACGTGATTGCAGCCGAGAAAGAGAAACAAGCAACCATGCGATTCAAGAATTTTCCTTCAGCTGCCGCTCAGATTGAAGCCTCCCAACAAGAAGAAAGGTGATATGTTATATCTGCAAATGCTCAAATTTCTATATTGAATAATTGTATTGTCAATAGTTACAGTAAATAATGAAGAGTTTAAAATTCTTTGTTTTGAATATTTCCACTTTAAGAAAGACTACGTCAAAGAAACTTTAGTTCGTAAAACAAACTTTAGTGTGTAAAAGTAAGCCATTTCGAAACTAAAATGACAATCTAAATGTGACTATTATAGTATGGCTGACTAAAAAGGATTTTTTTAAAACGATCTTTAAACGATAGGGTGTGAATTTTTGGGGACGACAATTTTAGTATACAGGTCAAATGCTGCTTGTGAATGACTGCAATGGTGGTGGTGGTGGTAACGTAATAATAGAACTCATTGTAAAATTTCTCCTCATTTATTACTAGCTCTGTATTCCAGCTACCTATAGGCTAAATTGGAATGAAGTTTCCTGTTTCGAAATATATGTGACGTCACAGCATAGGTACAGGTACGTTTGTATACAAAATAGTTACGCATCCTCTGCCCTCTTCCTCTAGAAAGTCAAAACCGGGACGCAGTCATAGTGAGTAGTCTTATCGATCACTGCTCTTACTAGTCGTGTTATTTAAATAACTACATCTTTGTGGCTGATTGAAGGTTCATTGGACAGGTAAAATACCTTAGGTAAGACGCTCAGGCGTGTAATATTGCAGGGCATAGTTGAGGATATTTGTACTAATATTTTCACTGTAAATATAGACAACATTGCATATAAATTGTGAAGAATAAACGTAAAAATGACAAAAACAGTGCACTGAAAGACACTCCAATAGCAAAAGACACTGAAAGTGTGTTGAAAGTAATCCAAAAGAACCAGTACGATCAAAATCTGAAAATTATGAAGATATTAACTCGATTTTTAGCATGGATTTGTGTAGCCTACTATGATATTAGTGCCAACATCCCAGTTAATAAATTAAATAATCTACATTTTTAGGGAATTTATAGAAAAGTACATAGAAAATTAATGGGTTTTCAGTGATGAGCGACATATGCAACGTCCTAATGAAACACGAAAAAATAGCAGACAATAGAAATATCTTGTACTTCACCATGCACCAATAACGTCATGTACTATTGAAAAAAATTTCTTGCAATATAAAATCATTTCAAGTGACATCCGCATATGTTCAAGTTCCATAACTTACGAATGCACGTTATTATTCACTGAAAAGATCACGACGAAAATGAACATCACTGCTCAAGCATGTGTTTACTAGTACAGCTTCAGAATGTCGAGAGTAGACTGTATTCCACAAACACGCAGAGACAACGTGTTTGTTTATATCCTTATCCGTTGCATTAATTGTGTTCGGCGGTGTCTAGGGCATTTCGTAACCGGAAATTTCGTCGCCGTTGTAGTTTGTCACTTATTTTTCGTCATTAGTTTTTTGGTCATCAAATACATTTTGTCGTCACGTTTTTTGTCACTGAGGAGATTTTGTCACCGAAGATATTTCGTCATCGCATACATTGTGTCGTATTTTTTTATACTGAGGGGATTTCGTCACCAAAATAATACAGAAAATTACATTTAGGCTGTTTTTATTATGAGTTCAAAACCATCGCTATATAATTATTTCAATGCTCTTTATTAACATGGATTTTGAAGTTGCATACATTCATTCTGTTTTTATGAAGTTTCAACCAAAATTTCCACTGAAGTTGTGACATATGGCATGTACGTAACCAAGGATGTTATCTCCTGTTCTATAGGCCTCATACCTATCGACAATTTTTGCAATTCTATTATCTAAGGACGTGTATTTCTTCTTTTTCTGGGTGGAGATTGACCTGCTTCTAATTTCTCAATGTCCTGATGTATCCTTGCAGTCTCCTCCTGTAGTAACTGAAGGACATGGTAAAAGGAGGGATTTGTTTTGCCCGTTACAGTATTGAGATGTCTATGCAACGCTTCGCAAGTGATTTGGTGACAAAAGTGAATCGGTGAAAAAATGTTGCAGTGGCAAAATGTAATATGTGACGAAATCATCGGGTGACGAAATATCGGTGACGAAAATTCCGGATCCCTGTTCAGCGTACTATATACCCAATGTGTCTTTAACTTCAGTCTTTAGGTAGCTGGAATACGGAACCTATTTATTATACTTGAAACAGTTTGAACAATTCGTTGCCGTAATTGGCAATCTGGAATTTTGCATTTTGAGATTTTATTAGCCGACATAGAAACTCTGAAAATAAGAAAGTCTTGTTGTCATCTTGTGGTAGTAATTCTATCCAACCATTTGCGCTTTAATGAACGAAATAACGAGTTGTTACAGGGACTGGAGGGAGGGGAGAAGAGAAATCATGATTCATCAAGGAAGACGTTAAACAAGGAAATTTTGTCCCCGGAGGATGAGACTAGAGCTGTAACCTTTGGAATATAAATATTATATGCGCAAACTTTGGAATTTATTACTTGAGTTGCATAACTGTAATACATTTCCGTGTGGTTATCTCAAATATTACCTCTATGTTACGAGGACAGGTTTGACGAGTTGAAACTTTCAAATCATAATCGAATACATTCGGTTTTTGGAGCATGAAAGTGTTATTTCAATTTTACTGTAGTCGAGATGTTTATCTTGAAATCACATTGGAAGAATTCCAGAGATATTTGTTGCGATATTTTCATAGTTACGTTCTGAAATATATATTTGTGATCCACGTTTCTTAAAAATGACCAGGAGCACTAGTGAAAAGCTGACGAGTAAAGGGACAAGGGACAAGTTGGAGAATTTTTGTTTCAGTTTCTTTTACGAACGTGTGAAGTGACTTTGGTTTGTTAAAAAGCCTGTTAAAGTAGGCTAGATGGCAAATCATGAAGAAGAGCTCCAAATAAGAAAAAAATTGAAAGGGCAAAGATATTGCACAAATGGAATCTTGCAGATTCCCGTCTGTCCATTTTCTGATCAAAAACATGTAAACTGTATTTATGTAAAGATTATTTTTTTTTTTGGTATTGCAGAATTATCTGTGACTGTTACCATTTGTTATTAATGAAGAAAAACTCTGTCGACTTAAGTTATGTATTAACGTTTGAAATGGCGGTTTTTTTTTACAAAAATTTTCTTTGTAATAATGTTAGCTGCAAAATCCTAGTACAGAGCATTGTACGCATAAACAGCAATAACTCAGTGAAAGAAATTTCAAAATTGAGTAATTTTTAGAAAATATATGGCATTTTGAAGAAATAGAATAATTTTTAATAAATTATTATTATTTTTAAGGAATCAGAAAGTGAAATTGAAGTTTCTGATATATGGTTATGTTAGTCTACGTTCATATGTTGTCTGATAAATATCTTAAAAAGGTTGGTTAAAAAATGTAGATTTTCCTCCAAAACGTTAATACATACCTTAATATGTCAATATGTAAGTCGAAATGGAGTAAGATCATTAAGGGAAAAGAACCAAAGAAGGAGGATTCAATCCGGTGTTGTGGGTTGAACTTCGGCGTAGCTCAATGATTAGAACACTCGGTGCGTGGAACTGGAAGTCCAGGATTCGATCCTCGGCGTCGAAGCGAATTTTTCTCCATTAATAATAAAGTATATTTGTTATTTCAATATTGCTATAGACAAAACGTTCTTTTATCTTAATTGGATTGGAAGAATCGTTGAGCTATTTGCGATATTTCCATATTTATGACTTGAAATCTAAAAGATATATTTGTGTTTGAAGGGTCTATTTCTTAAAACACCCAGTTGTATGGAGAAAAGTTGACGATTAAAACAGGAATAAGTGACATGATGGAGACTTTTTTTAATTTGCTCCGAGTTGAATTAAACTTTGCAAGAATACTCAGCAAATTCCACTACACAAACCTGTGCATGTAATCAGCTCTTCGCTGGAAACTTTTCATGATACGAATTTTTAAGTCTAAAAATGAAATAAAATTATCGAGCAAAAATTAGATTTCTATAACAAATTTTTATCTCATTAACCAATGTTCGAATTTAAAAATCCATGCGTAATTTTCTTAATCATGAAACGTAAGTTTTTGACAGAAAATTTTAATACGCAATAACAACCCTGAAGTCGACAGAGATGTTTTGAATTTAATATCTAAGGAAGTAATGCATGATATTTGAATGTACAGATACAACAAATCCACTGAATTTAAAAGCAATTGATCAAAAACTTTAGAAGTTTCAAAACTCAGTCCCAGTTTCCCTTAAAATAATTTGTTGACAGTGAGGAAATCGTATAGACCAGGCCTGCACAAACAGCGCTCAACGAGCGCGCGCGCTCCTTTAGAGCGGGAGAGCTGTGTTTACCGCTCGCCGAAACGGAGAGGAAGATACGTCAAAATGACATAGACTTGCTATAGGTAGAGGAGAGGGAAACGACCACTCAGTTATCTAGTGGAGTGCAGTGTGTAGGCCTATTCTCAGTAACTGTTTCACATTGCTTACCTACTGCTACAGTACAGTATGGAGAAATCTAAAAGACAGAACATAACATTTAACGATTTACGGATCGAACTTATTGATGTTCAATGTGACCTAAGGGCTAAAGATCGTTTGAATAATACTACTAGCCTGGCTGAGTTTTACAAGACTAAACATTAGCAATAATATCCACGACTACACAGGCTGGCTGTGAAAATGATTGCTTTGTTTGGCTCAACATTTATATTTGTGAGCAACTGTTTTCTATAATCAACTTTAATAAAGGCAGACATCGAACATCTGTAACTGATGTTTCATTATGATCAGCAGGCTACTGTTCCTTTCAGCTGCCAACAGCATAAAACCTCGTTTTGATGTACTGATAAATAAAAATATAACAAAATTATATTGTACATTTAAGTAGCTATAGAATTTCTATGATTTCTGTATAATAAATATTTCTTTATTAATTAATAATAGTCCAAGATAGTTTTGCAAACACCGAACGGGAATTCATTTCATAAACACTCGTAATAGTACTTCCGTTTGTGTATATTTTGTACGAGATCACCCCTTCTTCCAGTCCACCCTTATACAGAGCACAGCTAATATCTGCATTCCGCTCATGAGCTGTGAGCCGGCTCGGAGAGCGCAAACCTTGTGCAGGCCTGGTATAGACTTACTGAAGTTCTCCCGAAAAAAAAAAAAAGATCCAACTTCGCACATCTCAAACCAGAATTGTCAAAAATGTAATAAACGCAATTTTACGCCGGTATAAAGACGTGTGGCCAGTCTTCAGCATGTTCAATCACTGTAAGACAATATCAGAAATCCGCCACTGACAGTCGCCAGCCCGGGATGACCGGTTGAAATGAAAGTGTCACCTTTTATGGTACCCTCTATGTGTGATGAGTGTTTTTACAAGTCAAATCAGTCTCGCCATTAAACCAACATGGAGGGCTTGCAGCTTCATTGGCAGACTGTCATCTGTTTTAGTAGCCTTATTTACATGCAATTAGCCACGAGACATAGAGGTGGCCGGCAAATTATACACACGCGCCCACCAGATCAGCCTCGAAATTGTACTGTACCTACCAAATACCGTTATAATTCATGGAAAATAATATTTCATTAAAGTTAAAGTGGCTTTTAATTGCAAAATTAGTGTTTTCGTAGTCATTAGTAGCTACCTGTTTTTGAGGTCATATTATAAAGGTCGATGTTTTTATCACTATTGAAAATTTTACAAGAAGAAAATAATTTTAAAGAATCATTATCATCATTAGTTCAGAGATTAGGCTAATCTAAAAAGAATCCGAAATTTCCTTCCGTTGGCTCTCAAGAAATATTTAGTACAGTCGCTCTTGATGCGTCATTTTAATTACTGTCATACTCTTTACACCAGTGGTGGCGAAAATGTAATCGTGCGCCGAGCCACTGTGTAACCTGCAACGTGCATAGCACCTATGGAGGGAGGCGGACACCCGAAGGGGATGTAAAGCAACTGTCTGACTTATTAACGGATTTTCATTTTCCTTACGTCAAGCACTCAAATATAATTTTATGCAGTACAAGGCTACAAACTAATGTTTAGCACGTATAACGAAGAAAGAAATGAACAATGAATGAACAATATCACAACCTAAAATTAACTGTCTTCAGAACGTCTCTGCGACAAAGTTTCAAAATCAGGAATTGTGTCATTTACTGCCAGTCGTAGTTGATCACGAAGGTATTTGTCTGTCAGTCGTGATCTAAATGTGGTTTTACTATTTTCATTGTTGAAAATAATTTTTCACAAACGTAAGTTGTAGCGAACATGGCTTCAACAGAGCAAGCGAAAGAACGAATCTTCGGATATTTATTTTCTTGCAAAGATTTGAAAGTTCAACATTTGTCAAGTCCTTACATCTAGCTTTAATTTGACATCACATAGTAAATCAGTTAGTTCAAATTGAAGCGCTAACCGCATTATTCGTACATCTGCTGAAAAAGGGTCGACGTACAGAGATGATGATGGTGGTGATGATGATGATGATGATGATGATGATGATGATAACAACAACAATAACACTTAACCTTTTAATGTTTCATCAGTAACATGTAGTATAATGCCGTTTTATGTTATACAACCGTTTTCCTCGTAATACTTGTGAACAAATCACACACTTAATATTCTCATCATATTGACAGCAAAAAAATGCGTCCTCCCATCCTACTTGGAACTTTCGTACATGGTTTCGAGAGAGACATATGCCACTCGCAGGTCAGAGACAAATACAAATGGAACGGAGTTTGACTCCAGTGAGTGAGAGGGTGGGGATTGGTGGAGGTTAGAAGCAAACGAAATGCACAGCTATCACTGCGAGCCACAATGTCTCGCGAGTCACGTTCTCGCCACGGCCGCTCTACACTGACCTTAACATGAGACTGACAGACAGACTACAGCGTGTTCATAATGCATGTGTTCGATTTATTTGCAACGTCCATAGATCTGACCGTATCACACCTTCACTAAATATGCTGTCCTGGGTCCGTCTCAAAGAGCGAAGAACTATTCACTCTCTCACTTTACTCTTCAATATTCTTCAGAACTCTAACCCTAGCTTCTCGTTTTCAACATTTGTTCTCATATCACGAAATAGACACTCGCTCACAACACCATATCATACTCTCCATTCCTAAACACAGAACATCCTCCTATTCTTCATGTTTGACTGTCTCTGCAGCTCATCTATGGAACTTTCTACCACAACATGTCGGAGACTGTCGGTCATTATCTAGTTTAAAAAAATAAACTGAAATTGCACTTTTTCAATTCAGATTCCTTTCAATTATAAGCCCTTGTCTCTGCGATAGTTTTGTAAAAAATAAATATATTTATATTTCATCCTTTTCCCTTTTTTTGTTCTCTTGATCACCGAATGAATTTATTATCATATCCTTTTTATTGTGGATTTTATTTAAATTTCGTATTTCTTTTTTTTTTCCATTACATTCTATTTCCTGTATTCGTCATTACGTTTTCCCTGTTAACTATTTGCACTGAGTTGCTTTTATTATATTTCCAATCTTTAGATCTGTATTTTACTTTTAGTATTCTGTTCTTTAACTTTTGTTAAATTTCTCTGCTTGTATACTTTGTGACCTAGTAGAGAGTAAGAGAAGGCCTTATGGCCTTAATTCTGCCAGTATAAATCAATTATTATTATTATTATTATTATTATTATTATTATTATTATTATTATTATTATTATTATTATTATTATTATATACGGCTTTCATTTCAAAACACTCTAGTCTAAGTAATTATTTATTTCAGTTTAATTTAATTTAAACAAAATACCTTAATTTAGATATTTTAGAAGGTTATTTTACGACGCTTTATCAACAACTTGGTTATTTAGCGTCTGAATGCGGTGAAAGTGATAATGCCGGTGAAATGAGTCCGGGGTCCAGCACCGAAAGTTACCCAGCATTTGCTCATATTGGGTTGAGGGAAAACCCCGGAAAAAACCTCAACCAGGTAACTTTCCCAGACCGGGAATCGAACTCGGGCCACCTGGTTTCGCGGCCAGACGCACTAGCCGTTACTCCACAGGTGTGGACTAATTTAGATATTAAGGATCGCCCCAGAGTAAGATGGAAGGAACAGCATGACTAGATAAAGCATGTGATTAGTACGAACCAAATTATTTAATTCTTGATCGATGAAAATGATGATGATTATGGTGGTGGTGGTGGTGGTGGTGGTAGTGGTAGTGGTGGTGGTATAATGTTGGTAAAATCATGCAAAGTTTTAACTGCACTGCAGAAATTCCTTATAACACATAAGATGCCGTTACAAAAATGCGTGTTTCGAAGATAGAGTTAGGAATTTATACAAATCATAAAAAATTGCATTGAAACACTTTCTCTTGTACACTCAGAAGTTGTAACAGAAATTAATGCTTCCTATACATCAGTGTTTCTAAACTGGCACGTTTCCAAGCGAATCCGGAGTCCTAAACAAGATATAGAGTGGGTTTACTTTTCCAATATCAGTTTACTGAGCAGTAAAACGTCTCTCGCTCGTTAAGGCTCGCTGTGAATGGAAGTCATCCAGATTATAGTTCATTGCGCCCGCCACGAGATGACAGCAGGTGTACATTCCTGAACTGACATCTCACTACCTCCGTGGGCAGATCCGACCGATGTCTGAAGATGTGGATCGCACTTAAAATGGTTCTCCGATCGTCCATTGTTCAAAATGGCACCTTAATTTATCCTACTGTCTATTGTCTTAAGTTTGAAAGCATGAACAATGATAATATTGTTGTATGATTTTGGAAGACGTGCTTCTAGCAACGTGTATGAATGTGGTTGTAAATGTTGGATTGGAGGTGAACAAACTTAGATCCGTAGACCAGAAGATCCCTCCACCACCCCAGATTCGCTCCCTAATGATAAGCCATAAAAAATATTGCACTGCCAAAAATGAAGAAAAGGGAGGAAAAAAGAAAAATTATGAAAAGAGTGTAAATGTCAAAAACTAAATGAAGAATTGTCAATTGAATTTAATTCACAAAGAGAAAATGTAGTTATGGTATAAAAGAAAGATCATCTATACTAATAATAAATCTGTAGCCGAAATTTTTCTGGTAATTTTCGATTTTCCAAAAATAATTGGTCCTAACATATATAATTAACCGCTCTGAAACCGAAAATCGCTTTTCTGAAATTTTTGTTTGTATGTCTGTCTGTCTGTCTGTCTGGATGTTTGTTACCTTTTCACGCGATAATGGCTGAACCGATTTATATGAAAATTGGAATGTAAATTAAGTTCGTTGTAACTTAGAATTTAGGCTATATGGCATTCAAAATATTTTATTTAAAAGGGGGGGGGGGGGTTATAAGGGGGCTTGAATTAAATAAATCGAAATATCTCCCTTATTATTAATTTTCGTGAAAAATACTACATAACAAAAGTTCCTTTAAAAATAATTTCCGATAAGTTTTATTCCATGCAAAATTTTGATAGAACTGATAAACGAGTTTCAAAATTACAATAACAACGCCATCTAAGGTGGTGCAATGACATAAAAAAATTACTTCGTCTATAAGGGGCTTTGGACAGCAACAATCGAAGGCTATGAAACACAGCCTACAGAGAATGTTTCTGTATTTGTATGAAGTAATATCGGAAGCAAAATTAACCGATTTGTATAATTAATTATTCATTCACCATTGGACAGTATAGTCTCTGTAGATGGACATAATGCTATAATGTTATTACAGTAATTTCTGACTGAATCGAGGACAGGTAGGATTAAAATAGCTTCTTATGCACAGAAAACTTGATAGGTATTCGTTTCCTGTATTTCCTAAAATAATTTTTATGACCAAATGAGTGGTCTCTGGATCAAAATGATCGCATTTTAATTTTTTAAATACAATTTAAATTAAGTAACATAATAAACGATTTATCCTTCTCTCAAACACGAATGTTCCCTGGATCAAATGTCTTATTTTAATTATGTTATTACTTTGCATTTATTTCTAACGGGTGCAGCGGAGCGCACGGGTACGGCTAGTAATTACAATAAAATAATACCGAGAAAGATCTCAGACTACTACAATCCATAGGAAGGCCCAGGAACTGCCAACAGGGAAAATTAGATTGACTAGTGCCCAGAACAAAGATCAAAATTGCAATGCAACTGAATATTTTATTTTTATTTTATTCGGTTATTATACGACGCTTTATCAACATCTTAGGTTAGTTAGCGTCTGAATGAGATGAAAGTGATAATACCGATGAAATGAGTCCGGGGTCCAGCAGCGAAAGTTACCCAGCATTTGCTCATATTGGGTTGAGGGAAAATTCCAGAAAAATCCCCAACCAGGTAATTTGCCCCGACCGGGAATCGAACCCGGGCCACCTGGTTTCGCTAGATGCGCTAACCGTTAGTCCACAGGTGTGGACTGCAACTGAATATACACTACTGTAATTTTTAGGTGGTTATTTAACGAAGTTGTATCAACTACTAGATTATTTTGCGTCGGTTGAATTGATGATAAAGAGATGAGGCCGAGGATTCGCCATATTTTACCTGACATTGGAGAAAACCTCGGAAAAATACAACCAGGTAATCAGCTCAAGCGGGAATCGAACCAATTCCGAAGCCCAGCTCCGAATCGGCAGGCAAATGCGTTACCGCCTGAGCTACGCCGTCGACCATTACTGCACTATTATTATTGTTATCCAAATATTGAAACCCTATTTTACCTTTGGTATATTAGGGTTGTAGTTTGTTACATGAAATACATTATGTAGTGATAATACACAATTTTAAAGAATTAATAGTAGGTGTGAATCATAGATACAATATAAATACACTAATTAAGATACAGTAAACAATACTAAATACGTTATGCAATAATTACTTTCAGTTAAAACAAAATGAAATAAAATTAGAAATTATAATCGAAGGTGTAGAGAAATTGCAAGATTATTATATTAATTTGTGATCTTATACATAATTTTAAGCAATATTAATTAGATAATGCAAGAATTGGCGTAGTTACAAATAAAATACCTATTATATAGTTGGTTTGCGATAGTAAAGAAAAAAATAAAAACAAAATTACTTATGGTTACAAACTATATACCTGTCATCAAATACTCAACAATAGTAAAATCTATAATACAAACATAGTTATTGTTGTCATTATTTTCCCAAAGATAGACACCTTTTTACATAAATTAGGATTTTATAACATCATTTTAACAGCTACAGTCTTGCGTGGATGTTGTATAAACTCTGTGAATTGTTTGTAACAACATTTTTTCTAAGAAAATGGTATAGGGGTGTGGAGTAATTTAAATTGCAATCCGAGATATGATATCTTAAAAAGTGTCTTTTCCTTTCGAACACTGGACAGTGAAAAATCAAATGTTCAACAGTCTGATTCTCTTTGCATGTCCACAGAGATTCTTCTGCACTTTTGATTAAATCTTTCAAAGTAGGAACCGAATTTTCCATGGCCGGTCATAAATTGGGTGTAAAAGAAGTCGGTTGAGAACTGACTGCAACATAGTCTGTCTTGTACATTGGGAAAGAATTTTCTTGGTCACAGAGCCTTTAACACTAGAGTTCCATATGTATTCCATTGAGTGTAATCTTCTGCTTGATTACGAAATAGGACAGGTGGAATATTTATATTCTGAGTTGGTTGAGGCCGCTTGCTTCGCTAATTAATTCAAATAAAAATTACAAAAAGCAGTTGTTGGTACGTGCAACGTAGGCTTACTTCGAAATTTTCTGAATTTTCCTGTCAACTGAAAATCGAATTATCATTTTACTCTGTTGCATGAATCCGAAAGTTAAGAACGTTATTATTATTATTATTATTATTATTATTATTATTATTATTATTATTATTATTATTATTGCAATGGTTAAGTTGGATAACATTATAATGCGTTTACTATTGAGTCCCAAAATTTGATTATAAATAAAAATACAAAAGACATACGAGCCGTACGTATAACATTTATTGTAATACCAAATTGAAATAATAGATTGTTAACAGCTATTTATGCAACAAGTTGCGAAATGATAGCGTTTTAAGCACGAGAAGTGAAGATTGTTCATCGACCCGAAAGGGAGGAGGACAACATGGCGAGTGCTTAAAACGTTAGTTTCGCACGTGTTTCATAAAATATTATTGTTGATTCGGTCTCTCGCAATGACGAGCTTCTGATGTTAAAGACGATAGAAAGAGATTATTTCACGCCTTCGGATATGTAATAGGCTATGGTGATCGTTTTGCTGCTTGTTAGGAAGTTGTTAAAGTAGAGTTCTGCTCGTCATGTAATTTTGGATTATACAATTATTACAACGAAAGTGATAGGCCTAAATATAATTAGGAAAATGAGTGATTCGGAAGTGAATTCCGACATAGAAAATGTAACAGAAGCTACGATGAATATATTGATCTCACAAAAACCAATTTATGTTTCCAGTACTTCTAATTAGCTTAAAAGTACTTTTAGGGTCGGAAATTTACTTTTGAACACGCTAATTTATGGATGCGGAAATCAATGACTTTTCGATACTAAAATGAGAAGCGAAAAGTCGTGATTATGAAACGACTGTCGAATATATATATATATATATTTCTATTTCAGCAACCTGTGAGTCCCCAATGGACAAGAGCAAAGCTGATTTTCTGCAGTGGTAAGTAATACGTCATCTTATATTCACTGATTTTAAAATTCCTTACAAGTCCGTGGACGTAATTTTACGCATTTCTATGAATCTCTGCATGTCTAGAATTTTCTACCAGTTATTAACAAAACAATAGCGCTTCATGCATGTTAACCTGTCAGCAATACGTGGAAAAAAAAATGGATTTTTCAGCTTAATCATGAAAAAGTGTCCAAAATATTTATTTATATATAACCTAAAAATGTAAATTAACTCGAAGAATATAGATTAGTAGACAAATATTTGTGGGATATGTATTTATTAACAACGTTACCCATCTATGGTGAGAAGGAATTAAAACTATAGCCTTTTATGATTCGCACTACAGATCTTGAAACATTTTCGCCCTCTCAACAATTAAGTCTCTCACTGTACATGTGTATGTGTGCGAGCGTTGTGCAAATGTGTATGTGTGTGAGCGTATGTGCGTATTGAAATGTGCGTGTACCCTAGGATGTGTAGCCTGGTCTCCATGAATACAGAGGCTCGCTCTTCTATTGTTTCAATTCGGAAGGAATGTGACAGAATCCTTGTCAAGCCTCACGTGGTGACGGATGAGGACCGCCGGGCGTCGTCTTGCTGGGGATTTATCGCGTGATCAGCGCAATGAATCAGAAGGCGACTCGGACTTCAATAAGCGAATCAGTGCGGCACGTGTCTGCAACAACGACTTAAGTCAGAGTACTCCCAAATTTGGAGTCTGACATTAATATGATAATACGGAACTGAATAGATTAATATGCTCCGTGACACTGAATACGCCATTGGCTCGAATTGTGGCGGCTGTAATAAATACAAACTAGCCTGAAGTCTAATTCATCCACAGAGTTATGGTGTGAAAGGCGTATGTACTCCTTTCGCTAGTATAAATTTAGTAAAATTCAAAACTTAATTCCTAGATAGGGCTATCCTGAATTAATTTTGTGATGGAATTCCGTATAGTGGTTAGACAGATAATTCTTCTAGAATAACAAGCGATTTTTTGAATACCCTAGATCATATATACCCAGCTTGCTCGGCCTTATAAGCTTTGACGGGAACAACTTTTGTCAGGTTTACTATGCTGCTATCTAGTTATTACATAAGGAGTCACGTCATAACTTCCATTTGAATTGCGACCTTGATGTTGGATTAAGATTTAATTTGGGTGTAGAATTTCAATTTGTTTAGGTATGTTCGACTTTTAATGTTTTTGATAAACATGAGAGAACAACTACTTGCCCAGTTCCTTTTAAAATTTTAACAAATATTTAATAAAACAAATACAAAAATTACTAATTTCATCATTATTTTATAGTATGTATTGAAACAATCAGAAATATAATTCGACCTGGAACATTAGCAGTACGATTAGCAGCCAATATAATTGCCGGACATTTATTGCCCTATTATTTTATATATAAATTATTTTTAACTTAAGTAGTATTAGTTAAGGTCTTGAAACTTAAAGAATTTGGCGGTATTCGACTGTACTGCCATCCCGTGTTCGATTACGGCGGACGAGTGGCGATCCTGGCGGTTGTTCTCTTCAAAGTGCTACCGATTTTATCATAGAGATGAGCAATCTGTTATATATGTGATTTGGAAGAATACGAAAGACTTTTTCTACGACAGTGCGTAAAGTTGCATTTTACCCACTGTTACCAGTGCCTAAAGTGAACCTTTAAAACACTAATGCGTAAAAAAGTAAGTAACCACTTTCGACACTGCTATTCATTTTACGCACTGCCAAAGAGAATGTAATATTCAATGTACAGTAGTGGCAAAAAAAAAAAAAAAAAAAAAAAAACCGGACCGACCCCTGTAGCTGATTTCAGAGCCTTGTTCACAGTGACAGCACGATAGACTGGTAACTAAGATTATCGTGGTTCGAATCCTGTCTGGAAAGGAAACTTTTTTTAGTACCTTATTCAAATTTATTCCCAATACTTTTCGATTGCAGCGATATTTTACTACTTAACTTATTATTTCCAAAACATGAATTTTACCAGCTTATTTTCTAATGGGTTTCGAAATGGCTACGTCAGCAGTCGAAACTACAATAATTTCAATAGATTACTCGCTATCTTGTGAATGCGGGCGTGGCATGCGCAGTGGCTCATTTCGGGAACTTTGATTATTCCGTACTGTACATACCATATACCATGTAGGCCTAATATTCAACGTACAAACTTCATTCAGTAAGAAATTAATGAATTACCTCGATCTTTCATTACTTAAATATTACACGTAACACAAATAAGTAACAAATTTAACATTCATATCTACATTTTAGTCATTATTATGAAGTTACATATAGTACTCATTGTAACAAGACTTATCATTCAATTGTTTCTAACCGCTTTGATTATATGGTAAGTTTAGACGGCCATGAAATCGTGAACATTAATGAAACAGGCTGTCATTCCATGGAAACTTACTTCTTAATGATTCTGAGTTTAGACGACCATGACATGATTCTATAACCTCTCCAAGTTGAAATATTTATTTAATATAAATTTGTGTTATCGTAGAAAAAACTTTGTATGACACACATTCGTAAAGTTAACTTTTTGGCGCTCGTGTATTTGTAAAACTAGGCTTCGCCTCGTTCTACAGACTTTACACTCGTGCCAAAAAGACAACCTTTACGAACTTGTTTCAGAAGTAAGTATTATTGTCAAGGGTATTGTGTGGTGTTCGGGTAAAGGGGGATAATTCATTTTTTGTGCGGATAGAATTTTGTTCCCCAGATGAACACACAAGTTAAATTATACAATTATTATACAAATCATCTGCTTTATTTTCTCTTGGAAATTTGGCGTGTAAGTCAGTCTGTTGGAGTATTCCAAACGAGGTTATAGTTCTTCATTGTTGCTAAAAGTTATTATTTTGTACAACTGTTGGTTGTTTTTCTAATACCGTAGTATTAAAGTTGAGTATTTCAAAGTCAAATTTGCAGGCTTCACTATCTCCTTGCATAGGTCTTGCGATTTCTCCAAATAAGGGAAATAGTGGTATAGGCTATCCCACGGCAAACATTTGAAGCAACCACAAAATGTTGGAGACGTCTTAGATGTGGAAGGATAAGGATAAGAATTTTAAGGTCACTGTTGAATAAATTGCAACTTAATAAAATGCACATCCTATTTGCGAATTGGCTCCATTACAGATGTCCGGTTAGCCAGTACCTGAATGCAATGATAATTGAGTTGAAACCTTTTTTGAAGTATCCCATTTGTGGATTCCCAAATACGGAGAATCGGAAAGTCTTTGTAGCAATAATATTTCAAGTTATAATTGGTCGGTATGAATACGTTAACATTGGTATCGACGTGTGATCCTTTCGGGGAGGGCCGTGATTGGCTGACATATAACGCATTAAAATATTCCTTCCATTAATCGTCGTATCCAAAAGCTTCAAGACAGTTTCTTGCCGACGCCTTGCAGATTATTGGTTGAAGTAGATGATAAATGAACAGGGAGTATGGCTAAATATCGCCTTCGAGAATTTTTTTTAGCAATTTCATAGAAACGCCGATCCCCCTTTACTTTATATCTTCTTTTTTCTTTTACTGGATTATTTAACGACGCTGTAACAACTATTATTAGCGTTGATGGGATTGATGATAGCGAGATATTTGGCGAGACGAGGCCGAAGATTCGCTATAGATTACCTGACATTTGCCTTACGGTTAGGGAAAACCTCGGAAAAAACTCAACCGGGTAATCAGATCAAGCGGCAATCTAATGCGCGCCCGAGCGCAACTCTAAATTGTATGGCATTTCGTGCGCTACTCTGTAGAATCCCAGAAGTCATGCTCCACTGTCGTCCAAACGGGAAGAGATCTCTCGGTCGTCCAAAGAAGCGCTGGATTGAAAATTCAACTGTGAGATCGTAACAGGCCATATGGCCTAATAGTTGAAGGGAAGATGAAGAACAAATATTTAACTTGTAATATTTTAAAAAATAGCGTGTGTTTTTCTTTTCTCTAGAATATGCCATTAGGAAAGTCCATGATAACAGAGAGGGTTTGGAATTGAACGCGTTACATCAGCTGCTTGTCTATGCGGATGACGTGAATATGTTAGGAGAAAATCCACAAACGATTAGGGAAAACACGGGAATTTTACTGGAAGCAAGTAAAGAGATAGGTTTGGAAGTAAATCCCGAAAAGACAAAGTATATTATTATGTCTCGTGACGAGAATATTGTACTAAATGGAAATATAAAAATTAGAAATTTATCTTTTGAAGAAGTGGAGAAATTGAAATATCTTGGAGCAACAGTAACAAATATAAATGATACTCGGGAAGAAATTAAATACAGAATAAATATGGGAAATGCCTGTTATTATTCGGTTGAGAAGCTTTTATCATGCAGTATGCTGTCAAAAAATCTGAAAGTTAGAATTTATAAAACAGTTATATTACCGGTTGTTCTTTATGGTTGTGAAACTTGGACTGTCACTTTGAGAGAGGAACATAGGTTAAGGGTGTTTGAGAATAAGGTGCTTAGGAAAATATTTGGGGCTAAGAGATGAAGTTACTGTAGAATGGAGAAAGTTACACAAAACAGAACTGCACGCATTGTATTCTTCACCTGACATAATGAGGAACAT
Organism: Periplaneta americana; assembly: GCA_025594305.2. NCBI lineage: Eukaryota > Metazoa > Arthropoda > Insecta > Blattodea > Blattidae > Periplaneta > Periplaneta americana. The sequence goes on along the minus strand of JAJSOF020000035.1, from coordinate 25,878,847 downwards.
TAAATCCAGACGATTGAGATGGGCAAGGCATGTAGCACGTATGGGCGAATCCAGAAATGCATGTAGAGTGTTAGTTGGGAGGCCGGAGGAAAAAGACCTTTAGGAAGGCCGAGACGTAGATGGTAAGATAATATTAAAATGGACTTGAGGGAGATGGGATATGATGATAGAGACTGGATTGATCTTGCTCTGGATAGGGACCGCTGGCGGGCTTATGTGAGGGCGGCAATGAACCTCGGGTTCCTTAAAAGCCAGTAAGTAAGCGTGTGTTTTTCTGTTTTGCTGGACTCCAACATTTTTGCCAGACTTTTACCGGTCCGCGAATGTCGAAAGGTTAAAAATCACTGATATAGGGCATCTAGACAATGGCTGGTCTTACACGAAGTTGGCACTGCCGTCTTTAGATTTTTCGCGTTGTTGTGTAATAGGTTGGAGTAGTAAGGGCAGTAGGTGAAGGGACCCGGAACTCCAGGGCCTGGCCGCGCGAATCCGTGAGAATACTGCGCATGCGTCGATAGAGTTTCAGAAGATTAATTTGCAGACTGCCCGGTCACACGGAATCCTGGTTGGTGGTCGGGACTACGATTAATCCCCCGACACTCGTTCTCCAGATTGATAAAGAATTCTAATCCCGACAGCGACATTTGTCACAACACTCTAGAGTGCTCCGCCCCGCGATTAATTCACAACCGCACCGAGGGCCTCGGCCCTTGGTCATTACGGAGGTGGTAAGCAGATTCTAATAGATAGATCCCGATTTGTCTCTTTTTCTTTTCGCTTGTTTGTTTTTATTAATTCGTTATTTGATGCCGCTGTGTCAACTACTAAGTTGTCTATACTGTTTTCGCTGTAAGAAAAATCCTAATGTAAACATAAGCACGTTGCTGTCATACCCGTGATTGGCTCCCAGTCGAAACACTCACATGGCGCAGGAAAATATAGTTCGTATTTGGAAACCACAATCTTGTATTATTTGAAACTAAGACATTGAATTCTAGTTGGTAAATAAGATGAAACATTTAACTTCACTCATATATAAAAGCTATGTAAAAGAAAAGCTACTTTTATATTTTGTTATGTACTATGAACGCGGATGAATACCAACAGTAATACCGAAATAGTCTGGTCTTGTAACAAGCTGGCGTGACTTGAGGTCGTAGTAGTTCACGTAAGCACGTGGTACTGAAGTATGGCTTTTGCATCCTCAACTGTCCATTGTGAAGATTTAAGACTTAAAAATAATTTAATTGCAGTAATTATAAAGTAAATGTTTCCTAAGCAAATAAAATGCATAGTAGTGAGGTTAGACCTGCATGATGAGTAACGGGAAATGTTTAACATGAAACAGAATGTACAACAGTGGGCGGGAACACGTACTGAGAATCTATGGCGCCAAACAGCGGCCAATGAAGCCTCACTTCAGGCACGTGGTATTGTTTACATTAGGATTTTTCTTACAGCGAAAAGATTATAGAGTCTGTGGGATTTCTGGTAACGAGATGTATCAGATACGCCATCGGACTACCTGCCATTCGTCTTAGTTTTAGAAAATCTAGCCTGCTTGTTCGCGCATTAATGTCACTACCAAACACGTTACATGTAAAGATGAGGAAACATAATTAGGCTACTCCAAGCGTTCTTAAATTAATAGCATGTTACCTAAAGATTACGAAATCTTAAGTAGGTTCAATTGCCTGAAGTTGGTTATGCTTTATGTAGCTGATGTTTAAAACAAGCATTAATGAAGTATGAGGACCTACAAGCATTACCTAATGTTATACACCTTGTTTTGTAAAAAATCGGGTCTACTGTTATGTATTAAATGTAGTCTAGATAAATGATCAATTACACAAAACGTATTGGTTCAGTAATGGTAACTAGATTCGCAATTTGGCAGGGTGTACGCAAGGTGGAGTTACGGATTTGAACCCCCCTTTGAAGATAAAAAAAATACATAATTAGGTTTGAGTTTTTTTCATCCATAATCGTTTTCCCTTCTCTAATTTTTCACTCTCAGAGAAACAAAATCTACATCGCGATAATGCACATTCCTCCTTCAAAATATTCATCATGCCACTTTCATTCTTCATTTTGGCGAGTTCCATGTTGCATTATTTGTTTTGATTAAATTTATTTCAATATATTTTATTTCATGGATTTTCCTGTTGTGCAAAGTGTAGTGTCTTACCTAATATATAGAAATAACTATTGCCTAAACACATGTGACTGTTGTGTAAGTGTAAGCATTTTTATTACACAAAATAAAACAGAAGTTAAAATTCGTTGAAAATTGGATGGCTGTGAAGTAATCACGTTTCAAGGTTTTAACCCCCCTTTGAACATTAAAAAAATTACATATTTAGATTTGAGTATTTTTTTTTCACCCATAATCGTTTCCTCTTCTCTAATTTTTCACTCTCGGAGAAACAAAATCTACATCGCGATAAGGCATTAGTCCTCCTTCAAAATATTAATCATGGCGCTTTCACTCTTCATTTTTGGTGAGTTCCATGTTGCATTATTGTGTTTGATTAAATTTATTTCAGTATATATTAGTGTTTCATAGATTTTCCTGTTATGTAAAGTATAGTGTCTTATCTATCATATAGGCTTAGAAATAACTATGGACTAAATATATATGATTATTGTGTAGGTGTAATAATGATGCAATCATTTTTTATTCCACAAAATTAAACAGAAGTTAAAATACGTTGAAAATTGAATGGCTGTGAAAAAATCATGTTTCAGATTTTATAAGGATATTCATGAATTTGTTATATTAGAACATAGTATAATAATAATAATAATAATAATAATAATAATAATAATAATAATAATAATAATAATAATAATAATAATAATGCAAAAATTTCAAATACTGATAATATAAATTGTATACAATTTTATTTTAATAATAACCTCCCCCCGACAAAATTCTGCGTGGCACTGCAATTTGATAATACCATGCTCTCTGAGCCAGAAATATTACTCATGTATAACTGACAGGCCCTATCTAGTCTGTTTATTATAAATATATTTAACAATGTTTAATCTTCAAGTCATTTTTGTCATTTTAGAATTTTACATCACTTTTTAAGGTTAGGTTCATTTTTAAGATTACTATTAGAGATGGTCGATTTTTGCAATCACGAAAAATGCGAAATACGTGCAAATGCTGTCAAAATTAGTAATTTCATGTTTAAAAGCATGTTAAATATATTAGTGTAGTTATTTTAATTCGCGATAAAATACGAAATTGAATACAAAATGCGAAATGTATGTTTTTCTTCGAAATGCGAGACTTTTTTTTTGTAACCCGGTACTTTGTTTGACAGAGAACTGGGAGTTTATGCAACGAGAAAACACCTGTCTCACCCGGAATTGATCCCAGGGCCTTCCAGCCTGTAGTCAGTTCCTCTACCAACTGAGCTACCCATGAAATATGTGTTTTATCCACTGAGAAAAGAAAATTGCAGAAACTTCTTTTAAATAGTTCTTCGCAGATCTTACAGTGCCTGTTATTACGTAAAAAGAGTTTATTTTTCTCCCCCCCCCCCACCACCACGCCTTATCGTCTGTTCCACATTATCAATACAAGATTCGTTATTGCAAAGATTAACACTGTTAAGTAAAAAACGCTGAAAGTAATTTTTAATTACATGAATCACACTTCCGCATAGCTTGATCATAGATAAGATCTAGAATGTGCTACGTGCTAACAAACGAACAAAATTGCGTGTGTTTATCCCTCGGGCGACGATGGTTGCAGAAACCTGCATCAGCTGACCCCATTGTTGGCCTCCACGCAAGTATGTCAAAGGTGGCGACACTGCAGTAAATCTCTCCACGTCTCGTTAAAAGACAACGTTAAGACCATTTGGTTAACTCACTAACGCTCTATGCAACTAGCCAACATCTTAATATTCCACTTCGAACTCAAATAATGTCAGCTATTTTTTTTTAAGTACGCAGACTTAGGCTTTCCTGTCGGTTTCATAAACTGAAGTGGGGATATTTTGCGGTTTCGGCATTGCCTTGTAACTGCAGCAGGGAAGTTTTGTGGTTCTCACTGTCTATTAAACGGAAGCATAGAATTTAGAATGCGTGAAGATATTTTAAACTGGAGTATGCATTAGCTTTGTTTTTGAATATCGTGTTGTATTATAATTCAATACAAATACATATAGTGATTCTTTTATTCCTATGTAACTAAATACCTTACTATAATAATACCGGACAGCTAGCAGTTCTGCGCGCGAACGACGCTTGTGCTGCTACCTAGGCGGCCGGTTTGGCGATACTCGCGAAATAAGCTGTATTCAACTGCAATGTATATTGTTGCTGGGCTAATTAATAGTTTTATTGATTAATGCTGTGTTAAAATGTTAGGGTTTGTATGTGCTGTTTACAATTGCTACAAAATTACAGCGTTACAAACTGCTCCAAATAGTACTTTCGATTTCCGTAAGTCAACAAAATTCTTTATTAGGCCTAATGTCTTTGTCTCTGTGTTTATAGAACAATAAAAATTAGCTTTTTGTTTAGGCCTAATAAATGAATAGAAGTTAAAATGTATTGGAAATTTTAAGTTTTTATCAAAATAGGCCCTAAGTTTTATTGTTGCCCGCATGCCTTTACTAATTTTATTATTACAAGCATAAGATTGCTACCGGTTTTATCTTTGCAGTTGTCAGCAATGCGTAGGCCTATATAAAGCAATATTTCTCATAATATGCAGTTTTGATATAAAGTAATGTTACATTTCAACATTTAAGTCTCATATTATTCCACATTAATACCTCACGTTTTAAACAATAGTCCGATTCCCGCTATGTTAATAGGCCTATTTGTATTTGTGGACGTAATTCCACGCCGCTCCGCTAGATGTAAGGTCCGCGATATTTCCACTCACGTCAATGCTGCTAGTATACAGCTGTCCGGTATTATTATATTAAGGTATATGATGTAACTACAGAAGGTAAATTTAATTAGTGTCGCGGTTCGAAGCAGAAGTAGAGAATTAGGTATTTGTGTAGGCTTTTGAACTGGAGTGTTTGTTTTCCTACATGTCATATATATTTTTTCAGTTGGTTATTTTACGATACTTTATCAACTGCTATGGTTATCTAGCGTCTGATACACACGTGCATCAACGTCGGTTAGTGTAACCACCGGTTAAAATTGACACCTAACCCCTGGTTATGCATTACGGTGCATCGACCTCGGTTAGGATTTAAATAGGGGGTTAACCACGGTAATCTCTAACCGGCCATATTCGAGCGGTTAAAGGATATAACGAGTGATTAGTAAATTGAGTAAAATAAAATGGCAGCCAGATCAATAGGTGATTATTTCGAAGAAGATTATTATTGTATAATACTTGAATTACTTGGATAGAGATGATGGTGAGCGTGAATTTTCTTTAGTGGAAAGAGAGAATTCTTACGACGAATTATGTAACAGAAAATTTCAAGAGGAATTTCGTTTTTCAAAATCTATGTCATTTCTGTTGCAATAAACGGGTCACTTGAAATAACACAAAAAGGGGCATATTTTTCCTATGGACCGGCTGCTTATATTACGATTCTATGTAACTGATATTTTCTGTATTTTAAGAGGGAACACTCGAGTATCTCTTTCTCTACGTCATTGGCAAAAGGAAGAGAGGTTATGGATGGATCTTAGGATAATGCACAGTTTCCTGGTATAAATGGAGTCCTGGATCGTGCACACATTCGTACTAATCTTCTTCATCCTTTTCCTTTATGAATATTCCATCTTTTTCATACATAATATAATATATTCAAATATACTAATAATTAAGTCTGTCAATACTTCAAACTCACATTTGGATAGGTCTATAATCACTTTTGCATTTAATTTTCCATTTTATACGATTTTAACCTAACAGCACTGAAAAACAAAGAAATGCAACTCTCAAACATAACAACACGCAAAGGCAAACAAATGCAGTGCGAAAATATAGGACACGTTCATTTCGATATAGAACGGAGTACGTGCAGTTGTTTTTTAACGTTGACTATTATCTTTGCAGAGCAATGGATGCTTTCCTTTAGTCATTTTGTTGAAACAGTGTACCATCATAGACTTTACCCTGGTTAAATGAGGTGTCAGCTAACCATTTTTGAGTAGTCGGTGATTATAAATGATGCACAGAAAGTACATTTTAACCACGGTTACTGTTACATCGTTTCGTAACCTATGATTGCTGTATTTTTAACCGAGGTTGATGCACTTCGCCATGAGTGAGATGAAGGTGATAATGCTATACTAAAAGCCAGGTTATGAATCGACTAAACCGGAAGCAACGTTCTGATGCTCTCTTTCTGAGCTCTGTTGCCACATAGTGGCGCGAGATTCAAAGCGTGTTCAGCGTTTGTCACCGATATGTTTAAAATAACTACTCTCGATAACACTATCAACAATATCAGTAATTAAAAT